>CM035109.1:6964481-7564481 GCA_020205505.1 Panax japonicus | reverse complement strand
CTTAAAAAGTTGAGCAAAAGACTTTATTTGAAGCAAGTACTTGGTATTTTACTCCATTTCAAAACTAAAAATATTCTATACCTGATATTAGCTATAAAAACTTAGTGGCGGTGTGATACTACAAGTAATAATACAAATATAATTATGAAAATATATCACTTTAAAAAGTACCCTCTAATTTTGACCAAACTATATCTTCAATTACATAAAGGAGGGAGTTATGGAATCGATTTGTTCCCAACTAACGGACTCGACCATATCTTTCGACATGTATAAACCATGGCCATGTAGGCCTACAGACGAACCATAAACCAAAGTAAGATGCAAACTAAAGCCAAATAATCAAAGTCAACTGATTAACAAATTGGTTCATTAAGATGCACAAGATCCAAACCATTCGCATCCTGGAAATAAATTATGCCAACTAAAATACTACTAGTGCTAATTCTCAAGCAACATCAAGCCACTCGCAGATCATATTTAAAAAGCTAAATAATTATAAGAGGAAATGTTATCCAGTAGCCTAAGGCCTAAAACTACAGACCCTAAATTCAGCTAAAAACACAAATTCCAGTGGACTAAAAATCCCGGTTGCATTTGGACAAAGTCCTGCAACAAGAAATCTATCTATGGAAACAGGAATAATAGGAGCTTAATATGCAGATTCTGCACACAGCTATTAACAGAGCATCTACTAACATAACTCAAACTAATAACTGGCACAACCAATTCCAAAACACAGACGACTAAACATTGAAATTTAACACAACATTCTTGTCCTTATAACCACATCTAAAAACAAAACAGAATAGAGTGCCTGGGCAACAACTCATTAAAAATGAAATGAAGTACGAGTACATGACATTAGAAAATTGACTTCAAAAATGTAAACAAGCAAACGAGACAAAAATTATACGGCCCCACCATATTAAGGTATCTGTCACCAAGTTCAGTCACCAATCAATGACTTACAGCTTATCCTCAAACTCGGACAGTGGTGTCATCTGCTGCTTCAAGCCCTTCCTCTTGCGAATATCAGCCACGAGCGTTGACGCCTGGGATCCAACCTCCAATGGATCAGAAGACATCATGTCCCAGTGATCAAAGACACACTGGGGGAAGGCTTGTCCTGAAGTAGAAGCTCGCAATTGGCCCGAGAATCCAAAAGACTCGACCACAGGGAGATATGCCTTAATGTTGTACAGAGGGGTTCCAGGCCTCTGCATCTCCTCAAACACGTGGCCACGTTTCTGATTCAGTACACTGTAAATTCCACCAAGTGCTTGCTCTGGTGCTTGAATTTCCACCAGGTATACAGGTTCCAAAAGACGGGGTTTAGCAGTTATCTGTGAAGCATAGATAACCCTCCTGGCAGTTGGGATAACTTGCCCACCACCCCTGTGAATAGCATCAGCATGGAGAACAACATCACAGACCTCAAAACAAATTCCTCGCATGTTCTCTTCAGCCAACGCACCTTCCTTGGATGCCCACTGGAACCCAGCAACAACAGAATCCTTAATTTCATTAAGGTACTGCACTCCCTTGCACATATCAACCACCATATTGGGCCCAGTGGTCTCAGGACCAAAACACCAAATTTTCTTGGCAAGATCTTTGTCCCAGCCAAACTCCTCGGACAAAATCTTAGAACGAACCTTTGGGTCATCCCTTGGACCAATGCGTCCATCGTCAATAGCCTCTGGAAGCCCTTCCTCAAGTGGCCTAGCTTCCATGTACAAACGATTATGCTTGTTCGGGGACTTGCTCATCACAGTACGACAAGACTTCTCAAGGACTGTCTCACGGAATGAAACAACTGGATCTGATTGAATAATTTCAGCACCACCCATAAAATCATCCTGCAAATCCTTCAAACAGATTTCAAGATGTAGTTCTCCAGCACCAGCGATAATATGCTCTCCGGATTCCTCAATGGTACAGACAACCATGGGATCAGATTTGGCCAATCGTTTCAGTCCTTCAACAAGTTTGGGAAGGTCAGAGGCAACCTTGCACTGCACCGCAACACGCACAACAGGTGACACAGAAAACTTCATAGCTTTAATTGGATGGGCATCAACTTCTTTCTCATTTGTCAGAGTAGCATTTTTAGTGATGAACTGATCCAAGCCAACCAAGGCAACTGTATTTCCGCACGGTACATCCTCAACTGTTTCTTGCTTCTTCCCCATCCAGATAACAGTTCTCTGGACACTCTTAACATATAAATCTTTTTTCTCTCCAGGAACATAGTTGGGACCCATGATCCTGACCTTCAAACCAGTGGAAACCTTTCCAGCAAACACACGACCAAAGGCAAAGAATCTACCCTTGTCAGAAGCTGGAATCATCTTAGAAACATAAAGCATAAGAGGACCATCAGGATCACAGTTTCTAATAGCATTTGCATAAATATCATCAAGTGGCCCTTCATACAAGTTCTCAACACGGTATCTCTGAGCCGTTGCAGGAGAGGGGAGATGAAATATCATCATTTCCAAGAGGGCTGTACTTGCTGGAAGCCAGGTCTGCATGACACGTTTCATCAAGGCCTTCCCCATCAAATCCTTCTCATCAGACTTCATGGTAACACCAAGTTTCTGTAACATAGGCCAAAGCTTATCTTTCTGATCGTTCATGCAAGTCTTGATGATCTGCTTTATGGGTTCATAACAAAATTGAACAAATCCACGCTTGCAAGTAGCAGTCCCAGTATTCTTGCTGGTCCACTTCTTGGTAGCAGGGTCGAAGAAATTTTCACCCCAGAGCCTTTCCATCATCTTAGACTCGTCAACACCAAACTTGGAGGCATACATTTTTGCAAAGTTGGTCAAGGTAAATGCCCAACCATGCAACCCAGCTGAGAAAGCAACAGTACCTTTCTCTGGGTAAACCTGAACATCACCGAGGAGGGGATCCTCGTAGGTTGCCATGATGACATTTGCATTTTCAATAACTCTTTGAAATGTTTGGTAAGCCTCCTCACCGTCAACCTGCAGCTCCAGGAAACACCTGTCCATCTTGTTCACAGTCAAGACAGGTCGAATCCTTTCTCCAAGGGCTTGTCTGAGAACTGTTTCTGTTTGGACACATACACCTTCAATGCAATCAACCACAACAAGTGCTCCATCAGTAATACGCAAAGCTGCTGTAACCTCTGAAGAAAAGTCAACGTGTCCTGGAGAATCTATAAGATTGATGAGGTACTCATTCCCTTTCCGCTCTCCTTTGTAGCTGTGCAAAGACTCATCAGACATCTCATAATAAAGAGAGATTCCGGTAGACTTGATGGTAATACCACGCTCAGCTTCATCAGCACGCGTATCAGTCATTCGGACATCACCAGCAGTTTCTTGGGCAATAATACCAGCAGCAGCAACAAGAGAATCGGTAAGGGTGGACTTTCCTGGCAGAAGAAAGAAATGGCATTATAATACAAGCAGAGTCTAGGATCATGCTTAAAACACAGGGCACCACCAAACTAAATTTAATGAAACAAAATAATCATATGAATCTGGCCTTCAAATCCTCATCAACTAAGCCAACATTTGTAAGAGGCTTTAGCAGTTGGAGCACAACAGAAATATCTATAGTAAATTTGTATTTCCTAAAAAAGAGAATTTCTTAATAACATTTGTTGACAATCAGGTACAATTAGACCAGACAAAGACCACCATTAGAAGCTCACATAAGCTTCCTCCCACAGAAAACGTCAGATATCTTTCTAATAAATTTCTCAGAAAAGTTATACATAACATCAATCCATGGGGTCGTACTTATACCACACCATCACCACAGCTATAACAGTTTAGACAGCTACTAATAAAAAGTTGAAAAGAACATGCTAGTTGCTTCCATACCATGATCAACATGGGCAATAACAGACATATTACGGATGTTCTGTTTATAGTCCATGATCCTTCGGAGCTCATCAGCTGTGAACTTCACCTGTATGGTACCAGGTAAAATTGCCATCAGAACAATATATTTGTTCAACCAACCCAAAAAATATATAACCAACAAGGAAAATGCACAGAAAGTTGATAAAAAAACAAAAAGAAATTACTTACCATCTTAACAGCTGCTTAAATGTCACAAAAATATAATAGTTCTGAAAGGTTCGGCTTTTGCACCTACATAGAAATACAAGAAAATAATAAATATTATTTAAGAAACTAAACCAATAGCCTCCACCAACTCCAAAATATGTATACCTACTATAAAATTGTCAAGCTAAAAACATGTCTACAACATTAACCCCTAATAAGTATCAGCAAAGAATTAAGTTAACAAGTATAAGAAAAAACTATCAAAAAGCTATCTAGACAAGTTCCCCTAATTCAACAACCTATAGAAGCTCACATACTTTTTGAATAAAAATATTAAGCCAAAATATTGATAAGATTAGATACAGTTAAGTTATGTATGGACGGAATAATTATTTTCTTTCATAGAAGATAATAGCAAATGAATAAGCTTGAGAGACGAATATTAAAATGAATATGTTCCTATTTGGAAAGTTGCACTCAAAACTCACTGGAGGTATTTTCAGAATTTATTGTAAACCAAATCATTTTTCAGTTGCATGCACATCAGAGGGGAAAATGCTACTAGTAAATTCAGAGTTAAAAGAGAAAAAAATAAAATGAATTGCAATGAAAATCCATAAACAATATTTTTCCTAATGAGATGATACATAACTAATAAGGTAAATAGCATACACAACTTGATCAGATTTTTATTGTTAAACTCAACAAAATAACGTGTAGGTCAACTCGTCAAAATCAAATCTATTCCAACATAAAATCAGAACAGTTATTTCACAATATTCAGATCTACTCATCAATCACAAAGCAAAACGAGAATTTCATATCAAAGAACAAATAAGACGCAAACGCAAAAATTGATCTATATCATACTTGATGAAATATAATAAGCAGACATGGCGAATACTTAATTAGATCTATCGATCCTTCAGTTAACAATTAAGTACAAATAAATCCAATACAGATCTAAACATATATCAGACGAAACAAATCTAAATCAGAGAATTCAAAAACCAAACAAAAACAATAATACAGAGTTTACAACAGTAAAATTGATTAACATAAACTCTAAGAAGCAAAGTTGACCACAAATAATAAAAACCAATCGAACATAAATCAGTAGAAATGATGAACAAAATGAAGAGAATCACGAATCAGATAAGATTACCGATATGAATTCATACATATAGATACATATGTACAGCACATAAATTAGAGTTATCTTACCGAAAAGAGGCGGCGAGGTAAGAAGAAGAAGCTCTCAGTTATGCTTCTCAGCCTACTGAGAGAAATGATAAAAAGTGAGAGGCGATGGTTGCGTCTTCAAACCCTAATATAAAGCTAGGGTATACCGTATGGTAGTTCCTCTACGGTTCGATACTGTGCGGTTCGACCAGGTTAATAATTAGTGGTACACGTGTACAAAATTGGACCCTTTTTGGGAATATCCGGTAACGTATTTGGGGCTTGGGTCTGGTGCAGCTAGTCCACACCAGTGATATTGTGGGATTACTTTCATGTTGGTTAAAAAAATGGATCCATATAAAATGGCCGATCCAAAATGCTTATTCGATGTCCAAAAATGAAATACTCCATACCATTCCTTCTAGAAACAAAATAAAATACATTTATAAGACTTATAAATATTCCCTTTGTCCACTCCGAATTCTAAGATCAAAAATTGACTTTTTAAAAATTAATATAAGATATTTTTAAATTTAAATTGATATAATTTATTTAAATTTTAAAAATAATAAATTCATAAATAGTAGTAGTACTTTTAGGTAGTTTGTGTTATTCAGAATTGTATTAACATAAATTAAATGAATTTATAACAATTTTGAATTTAACAATATTTAAAATTAACTTGTAAAAGATCAATATTAATCTTATAATTTGGAATAAATATATTATTAATTAAATTTTATTCTCATTTAATGTACATTTAGGTATGGCAATAGGGCCATCCTGTTTCTTTTCCCTGATTTTTCTCTTCTTTTTTATTTAAAAAAATAAATTCTTTTATATAATAATTTTTAATTCAAAATAAAGATGCAATATTTCTATTACTAACAATATTTTTGTATTAAAAATTTTAAGAACTTTAATTAAATAAAGTACATAATTATAAATTTAAAATAGGTCAATTTTGTATATATGTGTATAATATAATCGAGTTGATGATGATGGAGGAATAGTATATCTCAAACCCGACCCGACCCTATAAAATTTAAAAGGTCAAATTTCATTAGAATCGATATTGGGCGGATCCTGTAGAGATCGGACAAACAAACTTATCAAACCTGTGTACATTTTTGAATATGATGTGATAAGTTGATAATTTAATAATTAATAATAATGATAAGATATTTTTTTAACATCGTGTAAATTTATTTATTTATTTATTTATTTTAAAAAAAATCTAAAAGAAAATTTAAAAGAAAATTAAGATAGTAAATATTAAATACAAAATCTGTCAATACAATTCAATATACAAATCGTTATGTCATGTGTTATTGGATAGCGTAAAACTGCAAGTTTACATGTCATTTGTATGTGCATTATTGGCACTTTGTATGAGTAAAGTCTGTCAATCGGGCTATGTGAGTCGGGTTTAAGGCTGTCTAAGCTCAACCCATTTTAAAATTATCGGGTTCGAGTTCGAGATTGGCCTATTCGGATTATAATAAATTTTGTCCAAACTCGGCCCAAATAAGATCACGAGTCTTGGTGATTTTTCGGTCAAATCTGTATTAAAATATAAAATTATTAATATTAACTTGTAGATCGCAAAAAATATAATTTAAAGCAATTCATTTAAAATGTTTGACATGCATCATTTTTTTTACTTTTGGAATTGAAGTTTAAATTAACATAAATAAACTATTTTATAACTATTCTAGTATTTATTATTTTTAATAGTTAATCTAAATTTTTTTATGTTATTACTATATTTTATTATAAAAATGATATAAGTAACCACTAACCACTGTCAAAAAATGTGGTACTTAATTTTTAGTTTAGACTACTATAGAGTAAATATGTAATAATATATATATATATATATATATATATATATATATATATAATATCAGACATGATCAAGAGTAGACCTCTTAAGTAGTAGAACTCTATTAAATAATAGAATTTTATCAAAACGACGTAGTTTTAATAAGATGCGGTGGCATTTTTGTAAATACCATGCCACCGCGTATTTACAAAAATGCCACCGCATCTTATCAAAACTACGTCGTTTTGATAAAATTCTATTATTTAAGGCATTCTACTACTTAAAAATTATACTCTTGATCCTTTCTGTATATAATATTTTTAAATTTATAATTCAGTCGGACCTATAATAGACCAAATGACTAATTGACAAAATCAAATAAAAGATTAAAAAATATTTTATTTTCCTAAATTTAATGGTTGAATGATCCTTCATAAATTTTAGAATTGAGAGACCATTTGGTGCGATTAATTATCTCTTATTAAAAAGGGAGGGAAAACATTGATTTTTGATGAAGTTGTGTCACATCTTTACTTGTTTTTTTTTTTTTAATCTTTTCCACTTTCTATCCCTATTTTCTCTCTTACTTCTCTCATCCATATTTTTCAAGTTTTATTCAAATATTTTATTTTTTTTGGTTCAATTCTATATGCGGTTAGTAAATTTTGAAGAAGAATTAATTATTTAATTTTTTATATTATCATTCAATATTGAGCTCAAATTTGTTTATTTTTCATCTTTTCGAATAATTTAGTTCAATGATATAACCTTCCCTTTTTTATTTTATCTAATATTTTCAATGAATTTTAAAAAGACAATATTAATATTTATATCCAATTTAGTCAATTAAATAAAGCATAAATAACATTTTTTATTCTATGTATTTTCCTCTTAAAAAGTCAATAATTAGATAATTTTCAATCATACATCAAATAAACCAAACGTCTAACAAAAATTTATTTTAAATATAATATATTTAACTCACGAAAGTAATATTTTGAATTCAAATAAAATACACTAAAAATAGTACGATACATTTAGACCTCCAAATACACCAAACGTTACATTTCTAAACATATTAAATAGTATTAACGCTCTAAATCGTCATGTATAATACCCATAAGTAAGAGTATAAATAAATCGAATCGAGTATTGAGTTGTTCATATTTGGTTCACAAATTTATCGAGTATAAAATAAGGTTTGATTGAGGCTCATTTAGCTACCGAATCGAGTCCGAACAATTTGAATTTTTCAAACTAAATGATTTGAGTATCAATAGAAAGTTAAATTTAAGAAAATTCGAGTAATTTATCGAACTTTAAAATTTACTTATATTTGAATTATTTATATTTCGAATTAAGTTCAAATTGAATTTTTAGTCGAACGGATACGAATCGAGTCTGAAGAGTTTTCTCATTTTACAGCCACACTCATAAGTTTCAAAAAAACAAAGTCGATTGTCATTTTTTGATCCCCCACACACAAAAAAACATTTTTGTTCGTTGTTTATTCTTAAAATATACTCCCTCCGTCCCAAATTAATTGCTCTATTTTGATTTTTTCAGTTAAATTGACTATTTTTATAATTAATAATTAAGCATATATAAATATATTTCTAAAATTATAAAATTTGGGATTAGTAATAAATTGTATATATATATTTTTTGGTTATAATTTCTTCACCTATATTTTAGTAAAAATAATAATAAAATTAGTTTTAAAAATGGTTAATTTAATTTTAAAAAATTAAAATTCAGCAATTAATTTGGTAGAGTAGTTTACTACTACTAATTAACAACTTCTTCAATCCAAACTGTGCATGAGGCCAGGCAGTTTATCATCATAGTTCCCCACGGTAACTCCATTGATCTGACCCAATTCAGACCCTTTGATGATCATCAGATTTAAGACTTTCCCAACAATTAAAAATAAAAATATATCACCAGCTATCCCTCCAATTTCTCTGCGCTACACCAGCTAGCCATACGCCCCATTGCCATCGGCTCCCAACA
Organism: Panax japonicus; assembly: GCA_020205505.1. Lineage (NCBI taxonomy): Eukaryota > Viridiplantae > Streptophyta > Magnoliopsida > Apiales > Araliaceae > Panax > Panax japonicus. The sequence continues at coordinate 7,555,409 of CM035109.1, read as the reverse complement.
ATTTCAGTCACCAATCTAGGGCACGGACAGCACCCCACCGCCACCTGCTTTCATTTTGCGCGCGGCTGGTATTGCTGGTATGTGCACTGCTTCACTCTTCCCTCTCGCTTCCCATCTTTCTTCGTTGAAATTGAAAGGATTAGGCTTATGCCTAAATTGAAATTAGTTTTTGAGGTTGATATGTTGATGGTGGTATCATTTGCAATTGGGCTTGGTTTATTGTTAAAATTTGATGATTATGCCTAAATATTTTAGGGATTTGGTTTAATTTCTTGAATTTGTGCTTAATTATTGATATATTTAAAGTTGTCATGCTCAAGTGTTTAGGGTTTTTGACTAATTTGAGTTATTAACAGAAGACTTGGCCTCTTGTTGAGGCTTAAATTTGGACTGGGAAAATATTTTGCTTCAAGTTTGAAAATTGGAAACTTTTAGGACACAATATTTTTAGCTAGTATAATTGTAACACCCCAAACCCGATACACGTCCAAAGTACTACACGCTGCAAGCCCAAATACTCGCAAGGCAACAATATCAATAACGTGCAGCCCAAACAAAACAACTCAACAATAATGCTAGCTTAAAACCCAACAATAAATATATTTTAAATCAATTCAAATGAAATACCAATAAACAACACATCCAAATAACGGAGACGCAACTTCTCGAAAGTCCATTGACAAAAATAATATCTAAATCCATAACTCCTCCTATTCCAAGCGTATCAAATAAGTGCTCAGCTTTCAACGATGAGATCTGTAAAAATCTGTAAGGGGGTGAGCGATGAAGCCCATCAAGTAACAATCCTCCTTATCTAGCTGAATCAAGTACAATTCACAAAACACTTTTTCGAAATTCTTTTGTTCGATAAAAATAGTAGGCATGCTTTCAAAACAAAATCAATTAATAACAAAACGAATTCACATTCAAAAATGTTTTCAATGTATATCATATATATTTTAATCTACAGCCTTAGCGACTAAGGTTACAATAGCCCTGTAACATGGCCCAAAAGTTCAATAACGTCAATGATACGCACCCTACTAAGGTATCTATAAAAAAGCACACTCCCCGAAGGGCATCTAAAAGGTGCGCGCCTTCGTAGGTCTTATATTAGTTCCGGAATTAACGTAATCAATAACGGGTTTTATACATATTCAGACTGAGGATTTCAAAATCTTTTCTCAATATTATCGATATTCTAAACGATACTTTTTCACAATTCAAAAATAATTACTTGATCCGAATTTTGAAATAGAAGAATATAACATTTTAATTTAAATGGAAGCCTTAAATAAAACATAACAAATTTTGAAATCATACATTTAGGCATCCGAGTAATTACTAACGTATACATAAAGTAAATGATAATTTAAAAACACTAAATAGTTCGGAATGCCACTTACCTTGATATTGCGAAACACGAAATTAAAAGTAAACAATCTTGAGTTTTCTTCTTTTCTTTTCTGTTCCAAAGTCAAATAATTTTTACGTTCTTCTTTCTCTCTAGTTATTTAAAATATATCTAATTCCTTTGCAAAATAAGTTACTAAATAAAAGAGTCTTTTTAAAATTAAAAGTTTATAACAGTCTAACTGACTTATCCTAATAGATTTTAGATATGTATAATAATTATTAGTTTTTATTCCATTATCTAATTATAAATCTATTATTATTTTATTATTATTATTTTTTAACCGGGTATTACATTCTACTAGTGATGCCTGGCCTGGTCCGGCCTAAGCCTGCCAAGCCTTAGCCGTTGACCAGGCCAGGTCAGGCCTTGACTTTTTGACTGCAGGCCGGGCCAAGCCGAATTTGAAACAAAAAAATGTGACCTGTTAAGGCCTACAGACCAGGCCGAGCCAGGCCTCATTAAGCCCAAGTCAGGACCGAAGAAATCTTTACTTCTAAAAATTTAAACTCAACTTATCCTTTATTAAAGAAAGGCGGGACAATAAATTTTGTACTAGACTATGTGGGACTATGCCCAAGCTTAGCCAAACCTGCATTTATTAAAGAAAAGCCATACAAAAAACTTATTTTTAGACTATGTGGGACTCCAACTAAGCCATTCTTAGCCAAACCTCCATTTATTAACAAAAAGCATAGAGGAAAAACTTTTTTTTAAACTATGTGGGAGTGGGACTATGCCATGCTTAGCCAAACTCAACACAAACTCAAGTCCATTGTACTTGAAAATTTTGAACTTGACCTCTCCTCTATTTATAGAAGAAAAGTAGGGACAAAAGATGTTAACTAGACTATGTGGGACTTTGAAACAAAAATGTAATTGAACTAAATGCCTCTCATTCTTATAGTTTGCTATTAAACTTGTGGGACAAAACACAAAGGTAGATGTGTTACTTCTTCCTCTCCTTTTCTTCAATCAGTTCAATAACTTGTTACAAAAATAAGACTCACCAACAATAAAGGAAACCAATACTTCATGAGATGAATTGAACAGATAATCTAAAAAGTAAAATACAATCATACCCATGTGAACAAAAAAATAAAATATATTTGTACTAAAGAAGATTATTTCTTTTCTAAATCTATCAAATAGAGGAGGAATCTTTTAGTTGGGTTAGTGAAGATATAGAGCCAAATTTCCTTCATTATCTCGGGAACCAAAAATAGAAGAAAAGGAAAAAAAAGAACTCGGGATCAAGGGAAGTTGTAAATGGGATCGAAAATTGAGTCAATAATTAAGCAAATAAATCGAAAGTGGTCTCGTATGTGCATGCTTTACTCTACAGTCGGGACCGAAGAAAGAAAAGAATAATGTTGAGTTTGAATGAGCCGAAGTTTCTGACGGATATTTTAATAGGAATGAATCCCACACCCTCTTTAACTTTTGTTTGTATCAGATTATTTCTTCATTCTTCAAAAAAATCAAAAACTAATTATAAAATATATGCACTCTAAATTATTAATAATTATAGTACACTTTCATTGGAGATTACAACAAATCCTCCATTGATACATTTACCTAGCCAGCTACAGTGGACAGTCTCTTAATGGTGGAGGACCTTCTCTATTTATAAAACATAAGTAGGAGATGAAAAGAATAGTAAGCAAAGACGTTCACAACCCAATCTTCGGTAAAAATTTCTTCGCTCCAAGTCTCTGTCCAACACTTTGTTAGTTGTGCTTCAAAATCTTAGTTTTAGCAAAAGTCCCACACTGTTCATTTTAAGAACTTTTCTTTTGTATATTAGTCAACTTTGTGTTAAGTATTCTAAAGTTATTGAAAAAGGAGGTTGTCATGTGGGATGACTATGGTAAAATTAGTGAACCAATGTATATGATGTATATACTGTGTGCTTTTTCTGTAATGACATAGGATTCATTTTTTTATTTCAAAATAACCAAGTCCCACATCTAGTATTTGCTGAAAGTCAGGAAGTGTTTTTCTATAAAAAGTATAGCAAGTATCAAGCATTCAAGTCAAACATGTTGAATATGGGCCAGGCTTGAACCTCGGGCCGGTCCAGGCCTTGGGCCAGGCCGGACTATTTTGAAGGCCAGGTCAGGCCGGATATTAGCTTTAGAATCAAGGTCTGTTCGTAGTCTAGGGGGCCGGGCATGTCTGGCCCAGGCTTTGACCAGGCCTGTTGTTGACTAGACCGGACCAAGGCCGGATCAAGGCCGGATTACAGGCCTCGGACCATTTGTGCACCACTACATTCTACCCATCTCTGTAACACCCCAAACCCGCTATAGGCTCGAAGTGCTACACGCCGCAAGCCCTAAGGCCCGCAAGGCAACAATAACGCGCAACCCAAACTAAACAACTCAACAATAATCTTAGCTTAAAACCAAACAATAAATATATTTTAAATCAATCCAATTGAAATACCAACAAATATCAAAATCCTAAAATGGAGACGCAACTCCTCGAAGCTAAGAGTTTATTATAAATTAAATGACAAAAGCGGTAAACATCTTAAATTAACTCCATTCATCCAAAGCATATCAAACAAGTGCTCAGCTATCAACGATGGGACCTGTAAAAGTTGTAAGGGTGAGCGATGAAGTCCAATAAGTTGCAATCCTCCCTATCTAGCCGAATCAAGTACAATTTGTAAAAATATTTTTTCGAAATATCTTTTTGTTCAATAACAATAGTATATAGGATTTCAAAACTAAAACAATTCAAAAATGATTTCAATGTATACAATATATATTTTAATTCACAACCTTAGCGACTAAGGTTACAATATCCCTGTAACACGACCCAAAAGTTCGATAATATCAATGATCACGCACCTTACTAAGGTACTAATATGCACGCTCTTCGAAGGACATCTAAAAAGTGTGCGCTTTAGTATGTCCTATATTAGCTCCGGAACTAAACGTAATCAATAACAGCTTCTATACATAGTCAGACTGAGGATTTCGAAAAAGTTTTCTCAATATTATCGATATTGTAAACGATATTTTTTCACAGTTCAAAATCATATAATCTCATCTCACAATTCAAAAATAAATAGTTGATCCGAAGTTTTAATAGAAGAACATAACATTTTGATTTAAATGGAAGTCTTAATTAATAAAACATGATAAATTTTGAAACCATACATTTAGGCATCCGAATAATTTATAAGGCATATATAAAAGTAACGATAATCTTAAAAACACTAGATAGTTCGGAAAGCCACTTACCTCGATATTGCGAAACATAAAATTAAAAACGAACAAATCCTTTTTTATTTTTCTTCTTATCTGTTCTGCAGTACTCCAAAGCCAAATAGTTTTTACGTTCTTTTCTTTCTCTCTCTCTCTCGTTATTTGAATATATTTAATTCATTTACAAAATAGGTTAACAAGTAAAAGAGTCCTTTTTAAAAACAAAAGTTTGTTACACCTTAAATCACTTGTCATATTCTTATCCTTGTATGTTTTAGATATGTACTTATAATTACTTTTTCATTATCTATATGTATATATTTTTTATTATATTATTATTATTTTTTAAAAATCATCTCTGTAACAACCCGAACCCGATATAGGCCTGAAGTGCTACACGCCGCAAGCCGAAGGCATGCAAGGCAACAATATCCATAACGCACAGCCCAAACAAAACAACTCAACAATAATTTTAACTTAAAACCCAACAATAAATATATTTCAATCCAATTCAAAAGAAATACCAAGTTCTTAAAATGGAGACGCAGTTCCCCGAAACTAATAGTTTTATCAAAATTCATCAACAAAAGAAATAATGTCTAAAACTATATTCCAGCTATTTCAAGTGTATCAAATAAGTGCTCAGTTTTAAACGATGAGACCTGTAAAAATCTGTAAGGGGGTGAGCGATGAAGCCCATCAAGTAACAATCCTCCTTATCTAGCCGAATCTAGTACAATTCGCAAAACACTTTTTCGAAATTCTTTTGCTTGATAAAAATAGTAGGCATGCTTTCAAAACAAAATCAATTAATAACAAAATGAATTCACATTCAAAAATGTTTTCAATGTATATCATTTATATTTTAATCTGCACCCTTAGCGACTAAGGTTACAATAACCCTGTAACACAACCCAAAAGTTCGATAACGTCAATGATACGCACCCTACTAAGGTATCTATAAAAATACACGCTCACCGAAGGGCATTTAAAAGGTGTGCGCCTTAGTATGTCTTATATTAGCTCTGGAACTAAACGTAATCAATAATTGGTTCTGTACATAGTCAGACCGAGGTTTTCAAAATCTTTTCTCAATATTATCGATATTCTAAATGATACTTTTTCACAATTCAAAAATAAATACTTGATTCGAATTTTGAAATAGAAGAATATAACATTTTAATTTAAATGGAAGCCTTAAATAAAACATAACAAATTTTGAAATCATACATTTAGGCATCCGAGTAATTAGTAACGTATACATAAAGTAAACGATAATTTAAAAACACTAAATAGTGTTCTCCAAGTGTATACTAAGCTAACATTGTTGGACTATTTTTGTGTACTTGGAGACCATGGGAAGGTGTTGCCGAAATTTTCTTAAACTAGAAGACGTGTTCAAGTAGTTGACACTAGTGAGGGCGATGACGAAATCTAACACAGATGATTGATGTGACAACTGTTGAAAAAAAGAGAAAAGCGATAACTTGGTGGCTGAATTCCTAGGAAAAGATGTGTAAATTGCACTCTAAATAATTATGTGAAACTCCTTTCTCACTACACATGATACTAGATGAGTCCGGTTGATGGGTTTCAGTAGGTTATACTGATGTACACTACATTCATATTCGAAAAATTATATCCATTTGAAGGGTGGAACCTAGATATATTAAATTGCCTTAATCACTTATTCTATTGTAATCTTGTAGAAGCATTTACACTTTCTATATTCTTTTTTTTTAATAAGATGTTAAATAAGATAAGGTGGGTTTGTTTTGATGTCATGTGCTTTTCCTTTTTCTTGTTGAATTGTCTTTATGAGGCCTTTTTTGTATTGCTATTGATTAGTCAAAAATCAAAACTGCTGACCTGCTGAGTGTAAGAAGAGTAATTTTTCTTTGATTTGAAGGGATTATTGACTTATCTGCATATTCAACTTGTATATACAACAATTAGTTATATATATATATATATATATATATATATATATATATATATATATATACATGCTCCCGATCTTAAGCGTACCCCTTATTTAACATACCTTGCATACCCTCTTCCCTCTTTAGCGACGGACCGAGCGACGATTCGGTCCGTCGCTATATATAGAACCATCGTTTTAACTTTTAGCGACGAACAACATATAGCGACGGACCCAACATATAGCGACTGACCGAATCGTCACCCGGTCCGTCGCTAAAGGGGGGTATGCAAGGTATATTAGATAAGGGGTAAGCTTAAGATCCAGACCGTGTATATATATATATATATATATATATATATATATATATATATATTATTGACATTTATATTCTGGCTTGAGAAATTTCGATTAGGAACATTGAAACAAAACATGTTTAAAACAGACTCTTTCACTGATCCATTAGTAATACGAGGTCTGCTATGTGATGTTGATTGAGCTGACCCTTTAGAATTTGGTTAGGAGAAGTGTATTTGTGTTGGCAAAGTGTGCTAATGAATGAATGTCTAATTCTGGTCAGTGGTCACCATGAGAATAATATGCAATTATGCATGTCTATATGCTGCATTTCATTTCTCCTGTTCTCAGAATAATCTTAATCTTGCTGGATATATTCTAATTACACATTGTTGTTAACATTTTACTGATGTAACTGTTGTAGATATGTTACCTATACGAGGAGGGCACTAGTCAAGTGAAGGGTGATGGGGCTGTATGGCATCACATTGCCCGTAATTTTACAAAGTTGATGTACGGGATGAAGGAGAGGGCTTTTAGAGATGTAGGTGAGAACCCTGGGTCTCGCTTGCATGACCACCAACGGGTACACTTAAAGGATGATAGTTGGAAGATGATGTGTGAAATGTGGCTATGTCATTTGCTCAGACTAAGAAGGTAATTTAATATGCTTTCCCAGGAGGTTGCAGCAGCAGCAGCATCGGCTCCTGATAGTCAGGTCAGGTCAGGTCAGGTCAGGAGTGCTGAGTTTTTTTCTTAGTTTCGTCAAGAGATTGTTGGTCACTGTGGTGGAGGATGTGTTTTGACACAATCGGTTAGCTTACACCTTTGACAAGATAGAATTTAGCAAACTAATTAATCTTAAATCATTCAAACCTGCCTGCAACTTCTCTCATCTTTTGGTACCAACACAACAAAGGAGGAGGAATTAAAACCTCTTGTAATTTATGGAATTAAAATCACGGCGGCGGCGACAGCGACACTCCAAACAGATCAATAAGAAATATGTAACTAGAAATAATCTCATATATATATGGCATCTAATGTTACATAATCAAGATCATATAGTATTTATACCATCAGTTCAGTAAGAGAAAAATGTATCACCACCAGCAAACTCCACTATAGATCTGAGTTCATCCCAGTTCCCGTATTGGGGCAATTCGTTCACTTCTGGGCTTGAGAAATTGGAGTATGATGTTATTCCACTCGATGGAGCTTGATATATTGAGGCCAGACCTGGGGCCATAACCAAATTGTTTGATCCAATATTGACATGCAGGTGATCACTAGAAACCAATACTGGCTTCTTCTTCTTCTTCTCGTCATCATGCAAATGTTTGGTTACGGGGGTAGTTCTGAAACAAATATTGTAAGCTTGCCGATTATCAGATTCAACACTGCATGTTATGGAGCTAGCAGCATCAACAACCGGATTAGTTCTATTTCTAGTAGTAGTAGTAGTAGTACTGGATATCTCTCTCCAATCTGGTATGCACTTTCTGCTTGATGTATTTCTCTTTAGAATTCGACATAGTGTCCATACTTCCTGCAAAGTTCAACAAGCTAGAAGCATTAATTAAGCGCATTATTGTGATTGTCACAGCTAGTTAGTTACGCTATTGATTGTATCAATAACCGAAATAAATGATATCGTGTTACACCAACTACTTGTATAGAAAAAACTTCGCAACTAATTGATTGATAATCAATATTCTGCTTGTCACAGCTAGTTGATTGATTTATCAAGGGCTAACAAGATTTCAACTATTATATTCATACACAAATTAAAAAAAATATTAAATTTCAATATATATATATATATATATATAATCAAAATATTAGTTAAAAGAAAACCAATGTAATTACAAAAAAACTAAAATAAAGTTAGAACTTTGATTTTTGACCAAGTTTCTTAAATTTGTTTGAGAATCAACTCAATCTTACTTGTATATATATATATATATATATATATATATATATATATATATATATATATATATATATATCAAATATTCTTCTTAATCTATTTGATAGCTTTAAATGTTTGACAAATTTATGAATAAGTTCATAGAGAGAAATATAATTTTTTTGGAGACTAGAAATGGATCGAGTTAAAACGTGAAACATGATAGAGTAAAAGAACCACCAAGTTTTGATTCTCTTCCATTTAAGTTAGTTTCAGTTAGGGTTAAGAAATAATTAAATTGGAATCGAAATCGCATCAAAAATCGTACGAACCGCACCAATGGTTTCGGCGTATGTGGCGGTTTTAGGTGGGTTGAATAACCAAATTTACGGTTCCGGTTTGGTTACTAGCCAAAACTGCACGCATAAAACCGAAACCGCACCATGTGTGTGTGTATGTATGTATTATCTTTAGTAAATTCTAAAGTTACTTTTTATTTGAAAACGCTCAGAGAAAATTCCAGTTTTGCATTGTCATTTTTTCACCAATTGAAAGAAGATGGTTAGAGATTATAGAGTCAAAAATAAAGCATTTGGATTTTGAAAATTCGGATTTGTTTGATGCGTTACTGGAGGGGCTTATAGCTGAAGGGCCAAATTCGTTGGTTCGAGCACTTGATGCATTGGTTAAGGTCTATGCTATAGTAGTAATAGTCTAATAAATTATTTTTCAAATTAGGTACAGTTAGGATTATATTCTATAAGTCCTCCCTGCAATATATAAGATTAAATTTTATTCTATCTCCAGTATATACTTTTAATTTCTGGGGAACTAGATAAACTTTCTTATTTGTTATCGAATATATATATGGTCCCCGTTGTTTTATATAACGTATGTTTTAGTTTTAAAGCATCATTCATTTATTATAAACTAAAATTATTTTATTTGTCTCACTGTTCTATGATTTGATGGTGAATTTGACATGTTTGGCAGAAAGAGTTTTGTTTCTATGCTTGATATAATTCCTATTGCCGACTCTGTCACTATGCTCAATGTGAGCTCTGTGTTAAATTCTATTGAAAGCTTAAGCTTTTTTGTCGTTTCAATTGATTTTGGAACCGAAACCGCACCAATTGAAACCGCATCGCACCAATCAAAAACGATTTCGTGTGCGGTTTTGAATTTGTCAAATCGCAACTAAGCGGTTTCGGGTGCGGTTTGGATTTCAAACCGCAAAATCGCACCAAACCGCATCATGCTCACCCCTAGTTTCGATTCTTAAATATTAATTAACCTACACTTCAACAATATTGTCTCCGTCTCACAAAAAAAAATTCATTTAAAAAATTTATATGAACTTTGAGAATATGTTTTTGTAAAACATGTACACCTAAATTTATTGAGTATTTAACTTAGTAATGATGATATGTCAGTGAAACTGTGATCGCAAATTTGAGTACAATTTTTTTAATTATTTTATTAAAAAAAAGTTTCTTAAAAATAAAATTATGAAAATTAATATTTCTACAACATTTTTTGATATTTATACATGAAAAGTGTCGCTATAGATGTATAGCAACGGTGAAAAACGTCGCTATAGGATATATAGGGACAAATTTTTAGTAAAAATATTATTTTCTATTGTGGATTTAATAATTAGTTTCCTAAAATTATTTTGTAAAAAAAACTTTTTCCAAACTAATCTCTCTTTATATAAAGAAAGTTTTGCAAAAATTTAAAGTTTGCTTATTGCTTGATCCGGTTGATTGTGGTTGTCACAACAGTTAGATGATTGTAATTGTCACAATCAGCTCAGGATTTCATAGGTAACGCATTTATGGTCGTTCATTTAAAGATGGAACAACTACGATTTTTGTCTGCTTTTCTAAATAGGGGACTATAAATGTTATTTTTGGAATTGCGACATTTTCATGAACGACCACAAAAACATTAGCCGAACTAATCCAAAGTCTGTCATATATATATATATATATATATATATATATATATATATATATATATATATATATATATATATATGGTCCGGATTTTAAGCTCACTCCTTATCCAACTCACTCGAACTCACCTCTCATTTAGCGACGGATCCGGCGACGGTTCGATCATACAATCGTCGTTTATACTTTTAGTGACAGACAACATATAGCGTCGCTAAAAGTATAGACGACGGTTGTATGACCGTACCGTCGCTGGATCCGTCGCTAAAAGGGGGTGAGCTCGGGTGAATTGAATAAGAGGTGAGCTTAAGATCCGGACTATATATATATATATATATATATATATATATATATATATATATATATATATATATATATATATATATATATATAGTCCGGATCTTAAGCTCACCTCTTATTCAATTCACCCGAGCTCACCCCCTTTTAGCGACGGATCCAGCGACGGTACGGTCATACAACCGTCGTCTATACTTTTAGCGACGCTATATGTTGTCTGTCACTAAAAGTATAAACGACGATTGTATGATCGAACCGTCGCCGGATCCGTCGCTAAATGAGAGGTGAGTTCGAGTGAGTTGGATAAGGAGTGAGCTTAAAATCCGGACCATATATATATATATATATATATATATATATATATATATATATATATGACAGACTTTGGATTAGTTCGGCTAATGTTTTTGTGGTCGTTCATGAAAATGTCGCAATTCCAAAAATAACATTTATAGTCCCCTATTTAGAAAAGCAGACAAAAATCGTAGTTGTTCCATCTTTAAATGAACGACCATAAATGCGTTACCTATGAAATCCTGAGCTGATTGTGACAATTACAATCATCTAACTGTTGTGACAACCACAATCAACCGGATCAAGCAATAAGCAAACTTTAAATTTTTGCAAAACTTTCTTTATATAAAGAGAGATTAGTTTGGAAAAAGTTTTTTTTACAAAATAATTTTAGGAAACTAATTATTAAATCCACAATAGAAAATAATATTTTTACTAAAAATTTGTCCCTATATATCCTATAGCGACGTTTTTCACCGTTGCTATACATCTATAGCGACACTTTTCATGTATAAATATCAAAAAATGTTGTAGAAATATTAATTTTCATAATTTTATTTTTAAGAAACTTTTTTTTAATAAAATAATTAAAAAAATTGTACTCAAATTTGCGATCACAGTTTCACTGACATATCATCATTACTAAGTTAAATACTCAATAAATTTAGGTGTACATGTTTTACAAAAACATATTCTCAAAGTTCATATAAATTTTTTAAATGAATTTTTTTTTGTGAGACGGAGACAATATTGTTGAAGTGTAGGTTAATTAATATTTAAGAATCGAAACTAGGGGTGAGCATGATGCGGTTTGGTGCGATTTTGCGGTTTGAAATCCAAACCGCACCCGAAACCGCTTAGTTGCGATTTGACAAATTCAAAACCGCACACGAAATCGTTTTTGATTGGTGCGATGCGGTTTCAATTGGTGCGGTTTCGGTTCCAAAATCAATTGAAACGACAAAAAAGCTTAAGCTTTCAATAGAATTTAACACAGAGCTCACATTGAGCATAGTGACAGAGTCGGCAATAGGAATTATATCAAGCATAGAAACAAAACTCTTTCTGCCAAACATGTCAAATTCACCATCAAATCATAGAACAGTGAGACAAATAAAATAATTTTAGTTTATAATAAATGAATGATGCTTTAAAACTAAAACATACGTTATATAAAACAACGGGGACCATATATATATTCGATAACAAATAAGAAAGTTTATCTAGTTCCCCAGAAATTAAAAGTATATACTGGAGATAGAATAAAATTTAATCTTATATATTGCAGGGAGGACTTATAGAATATAATCCTAACTGTACCTAATTTGAAAAATAATTTATTAGACTATTACTACTATAGCATAGACCTTAACCAATGCATCAAGTGCTCGAACCAACGAATTTGGCCCTTCAGCTATAAGCCCCTCCAGTAACGCATCAAACAAATCCGAATTTTCAAAATCCAAATGCTTTATTTTTGACTCTATAATCTCTAACCATCTTCTTTCAATTGGTGAAAAAATGACAATGCAAAACTGGAATTTTCTCTGAGCGTTTTCAAATAAAAAGTAACTTTAGAATTTACTAAAGATAATACATACATACACACACACATGGTGCGGTTTCGGTTTTATGCGTGCAGTTTTGGCTAGTAACCAAACCGGAACCGTAAATTTGGTTATTCAACCCACCTAAAACCGCCACATACGCCGAAACCATTGGTGCGGTTCGTACGATTTTTGATGCGATTTCGATTCCAATTTAATTATTTCTTAACCCTAACTGAAACTAACTTAAATGGAAGAGAATCAAAACTTGGTGGTTCTTTTACTCTATCATGTTTCACGTTTTAACTCGATCCATTTCTAGTCTCCAAAAAAATTATATTTCTCTCTATGAACTTATTCATAAATTTGTCAAACATTTAAAGCTATCAAATAGATTAAGAAGAATATTTGATATATATATATATATATATATATATACAAGTAAGATTGAGTTGATTCTCAAACAAATTTAAGAAACTTGGTCAAAAATCAAAGTTCTAACTTTATTTTAGTTTTTTTGTAATTACATTGGTTTTTTTTGGGTCACCCGTCTTCATAGACTAAAATAGTTATCTATAGCAACGGGTGAATTGTCGTTACAATAAAAAAAAACCGTCGTCATAGACGATTGTGTACTACAAAACTGTGTATATACATTTTTTCTTTTATATATGGTAATGATTCATGACATGTATTTGCAATGAATCAAAAATAAGCAAAAACTATCATTAGCGTTTAGAATTGAAAATTAATTCACGTCTGGACGTGAATTATTTTCAAGTTTAATCTCGGTTGTTAGTTCCTGTAGTGGACGCTAATAATGATATTTGCTTATTTTTAATTGATTGCAAATATTTGTTACCGATCATTCTGCTATATATATATATATATATATGTGTGTGTGTGTGTGTAAAAATACTGTGTTATAATTAATGCATATGAGATAAAGAGTACGTTTTAGTTTCTTACAGCTTCTTGAGATACATCGTTCACGAGATGGATGTGGTTGGCGGTATTTTGGTGACGAGGGCGATGATCAGATGGAGGAAGGCGAAACTCGTGCATCATCCAATCAGTTTTGGTGCCTTTGCCAGCGCTTCCACGATAGTACACTAAAGATTTCTTTAACCCAATAACGGTACTGGAGTACTCGCCGCGGCGGCCTTCTGAGTAAATAGGTTTGTCAATGCCGGTGGCTTTCCAAAATCCAGAGCCAGTCACCCTGTTAGGTCTTATGCTATTCCTATACTTTCTGCCTCTTCTACAAAAAAAGTACCACTCTTTTTCTCCCACGTTGCTACCTTCTGCATGCGCACAAGCCAACAAAAACCAATATGAGAGGGATCAGAGTTTTTATTCATCATGCCTATAAGAATTTAAACTAAGCTCTGATATAAATAAATGATTTTATATTTTAGAACACATAGAGCATATATATTATATTGTATCACGTACTTGGAAGATCCCAAGGGTCGTATTTGTAGATATCAATATGTTTGATGAGCTCCAGACTGATAGATCTCTTCTCAACCTTCCGGCGAAGATAAAACCCTACAAGCTCTTCGTCCGTCGGATGAAACCGAAACCCCGGTAGTGGAACATCGTCATCATCTTCATTCTTCTTACCACAACTATCTATGCTACTCATCTTCTCTACATCCATTATTAATTATAACTATATAACTATATATATAAATGATTATCTTTCTCTATATTTATCTCTCCCTATTTATAGCTATGCATGTGGCCAGACATGTATAAGAGCAAAATAAAATTTCAGATAGGTTGAAAATGGAAGAAATCTTGTGGTTCCTCTTGTTGTACATATAGTATATGAACCGCTAAGGGTGGTTTGAAGATGACGGTGTGCTGTACTATATATTTAGTCAAGTCAGAGTTTTGACTGTTGCTTACATGACCCACATATTGAACTTGAAGAAGTCCTCAGTCTTCAATAGATTTCTGACAAGTTATCGTTCAAGACTTGGAACTCTGAACACATTTAAATAAAATAATGTGACAAGAAATAACAAAAGATATGAGAATTATATATGTAGATAATAGGAAATATATTTATTGCAATTGGAGTTAATTTCTTACCTGCATCGCTTTATTTTTTTTATATTACTTTTTTGGGTGAGTTCACTTAGTTGCCCAAAGTAATGTGTTCAAATTGTCGACGTATATATATCCTTCTACGGTAAAATTCCTATTTAGAAATACTACTCTATATAACAATAACATCTATAATATTATAAAAAAATTTAGTCCCAATTTGGGCCAATTATAAATACGAATAACCTCTAAATTGTAATATATTATATACTTTTTAAGTTCCGTATTAAGAAACTATACCTCTATATAGTAATAATTTCATATATATATATATATATATATATATATATATATATATATATATGAATAAGGATCAGGTCCGGACTCCCGGACGGGAGAAAATTCGGACCTGATTTTTTTTTTTTTGTAGAACAACTAAAAAAATAAATAAATTATGGAACTGAAATTTTTCAATAATACAGTATTTTGGTGTGTTTTTAATACCTACACCAACCAATGTATGTACAGTCTGCCCAGACTGTACAGACATATTTTGTTATAGGCATCCAAATCACGCCCAAAACACTGTATAATGTAAAAATTCCAATTCCATAATTTTTTTTTTTTTAGTTGTTTCAAAAAAAAAAGCAAAAAAAAAAAAGTCCGAATTTTAACAAAATCCGGGAGTCCGGACCTGATCCGGACTCATATATATATATATATATATATATATATATATATATATATATATATATATACGGAAAGGATCAAGAGCATAATTCTTAAATAGCATAATGTCTTAAATAGCATAATTTTATCAAAACGACGTAGTTTTGATAAGACGCGGTGGCATTTTTGTAAATACCATGACACCGCGTATTTACAAAAATGCCACCGCGTCCCTCCACAACTACGTCGTTTTGATAAAATTATGTTATTTAAGACATTATGCTATTTAAGAATTATGCTCTTGATTCTTCCCGTATATATATATATATATATATATATATATATATATATATATATATATATATATATATATATATATATATATATATATATATATGGGATTCCATCCATGACAACCGGTTGTCATGGACACTGTTCTAACAACCTATTTTCTCTCGACTGCTACAAGCTCTTCCGGCTGTTAATTAAAAAAAACACCCTAGCCGGCACAATATGTCACGGCTTGACAGACTTCATTGCAGTTTCAACTAACTTGATGCTAATTTTCACTTCTTAATATTATATTAAATACCAATATTACAAAATATTGTATTAATATTAATATTATAAAATATTGTATTAATAATATTATAAAATATTATTATTAATATTTTATAATAATATTATTATTAATATTAATAATATTGTATTAATATTAATATTAATAATATTTTATAATACTAATGTAAGACCCCAAATTATTAACAAATAAAATTTAATTTCCTCTATTTATCATTTTGAAATAGTAAGGGTTGATTTGATTAATGTGGTTAGTTATGAGTAAAATGTGCAAATATTTTAAATACGCAAGTGGTTATAAAATACTTATTGTTGTCGGAGAATATTCGTTTGGTCGTGGAATATTCTTGCTGTCGGGGAATATTCGTACGACGGCGCAACCTTGTGTGGACCCCATAACGAAAAGCAATTGGATGAAGAAAACGACAAGTATAAGTTGTTTATAAATAAAGGCGCAGTTGTTACCGTTAATACTATTGGAATACCCGGTGGTTAAAACACAGTAATACGCGTTGTTGCACAGTAGCATACGGTATTGCACCAATTATTGATTCTTACGTAAGAAGACATTACTCAATAATTGTTACAGTAATTACTGTTCAATATTTTATTTTATTGATTCAATAATTGCTGCGTTGATTTTTTTATATTACTGTTATTTCAATAATTGTCACTACACAGTATTTTTCATTATCGGAGCAATAATTTATATTATCTGAATAATATTATTAGATAACATTATTGGCAATGTCTAGAAAGTTCTGTCTAAGGAGAGGTTTGGTCACCTAATTGCGCGCCAGTAAGGAGAAATTTTTATTGGAAAGCCCCCTCTTTCCTGGGAACGGCCTGGTTGCCAGTACTGTGATTCTGTAATATTATTTGTGAATAATTAAATATTGATTTATATGATGAGGAAAATATTAATTTTATGTGGATATAGATGGAGAAAATTTTTAAAGTGACAATTGTTAAAAAATGATATTTTATCTTTTCTGATAAAATATTTTAGTATATTATTATAATATAATAATGATGATATTTTTACAATGAATGTGTGATATATGAGTATATGAGGAGGAAGAGTATTTTTGTTGCAAAAGTTGTTTAACACATGTTTTGTGTGTCGGTGGACCCCATTTCTTGACTGAAATTTGATTATAGCCTGCAAAATCGTCCATTTATCGATTTCGGTCAATTTCTGTTTAGAATTTGGAAAAATTTTCTTCTACAAAGTTGTAGAGAATTGAATTTCCTATAAAAGCAGCGAGATTCGAATTTTCTGATAAAAGGGCTATTTATTATGAATTATTGAAGATCTGAAGTTCTGAAATAATTATTTTTTAAAAGTTTTAAATTTGTTTTAAAAGAAAAATGTTTTTGTGGTTGGTTGGTGGGCACATGTGTTTCAAAATATGCTGAAATCAGAATTTCTAAGTTTGCGTATGATTTATATAAATTTATTAATATTTTATTAAATTTTCTACTTTGGTGTTCTAAGCATTTTTCTATAAATAGGGTGCTTAGGTTAGAATTGAAAATCACACTAGAAACTAAAGATTTCTCTCTCTTTCTCTCTCTATAATATCGAGCGTATTTGTGAGTATTTTAGTACTTTGAGTATTGCTATACGGTGCAAGTTCTTTTAGAGCTATATCCAGTATTACAGTCAGAAGTACTATTCTTTCTGAGGTAAGAGATGTTATTTTATTCGAAAATGATATTATTTCTTCGATATCATTATGCCGAAATATTGGTTGATTTTTTTTATCAAATTTGGAACTTTTTCATGTCGGGGTTAGTATTCATGAGTTACTATTCACGAATTACTATTCACGAGTAATATTCACAAAGCGTGATGATGTTTTTTGTGTGAAATTTCTATCTTTTGAGGTCGGAGTTACTATTCACGTATACGGCACTATTCACGAATACGGCACTATTCACAGAAAAATTAAATTTTCTTTTCTGTGTCCAAGATTGTCTGTTATAGTTCCTATCTTTGATTAGATCTATGTTTTGGTCTTCATTCTTGAATTTTAATCCACTCTGATTATTTATGAAGTATTTTTGAACTTGGATCGTGTAAAGTACGAATCCTTAATATTTGTTCTTTTGTTTCACTGGATTCGTTTTCTTTAACATATTTTTCATCATCCTCAGTCCTAAATGATGATATAACTGAATATCTTTGGCATGTAGTGCAAAGATGAATGATTTTATAATGAATATCTTTGGCCCGTAGTGCAAAGATGAACAGGTGTTTAGATGAACATGTCCAACTGATGAATATCTTTGGCCCGTAGTGCAAAGATGAACAAGTGTTGAGATGAACATGACCAACTGATTAATATCTTTGGCCTGTAGTGCAAAGATGACTATTTGATTCCAGATGTATATTGATTGATGTTACAGGGATAAAATATCAAGGATGGACTTTTAAATTCATAGATGATAGTAGATTTCATTCTCTACTTAACTCTTCTAATGAATTGTTGTTTCTGCTGCAGTTGTTGATCTAAAACTTATTGTCTATTGTATTCTATCAGATTTTCCCCTGTTGAAGACTAAGGATAATTTGTTGTACATTATCTTAGTCATAATATTCTTTATTGGGCTAGTTGAGCTCACCCTTTTCCTTTTAGTTCCACTTTTCTTCTCAGGAGACAAGAATATAACGGGAACTAGTCGGGGTGTGGAGTAATGGTTCAAGACAGTTATTTTAGTAGTCCTCACTATTTTGTAAAATAGTGTATCAATAATTGTAATGAGGACTTATTTGAGTGTGGATATTGTCTAGAAGACAATATTTGTATTTAAACTCACAGTTATGTGTTGTCGTATTTTGCACGACAATTTTATTAATAAAATTATAGTTATTTCTGTAACATGTATTTGGCGATTCAGAATGAGTGTTGTATACTTATTTTGGGGTCGTCACAACTAATATTATTAATATAAATAATATTAATGATTTTGTAATAATATTTAGTTAATGATTTTGTAATAATATTTAGTTTAAGATACTATTATTACAAAATTATTATCTTAAACTTTTAAATTAAATATTATTACAAAATTATTAGTTAGTTAATATTTAATATTATTATTATTTATTATTATTATTACCTTAAATTCAACTAATTTTTTATAACAATAATATTAAAAAAAACTGAATGTGAATGAAAACCAAAATGACAAAGTAAAAGACTACATTTTCTATAAAAGACTACATTTCCTATAAAAGACCACATTTTTCTATAAAAGACCACTTTGCATAAATATTTTTTGAATAATAATTATTAGGGTGTTCTTATTGATATTTTTGTTAAAGTGGATATTTTTGGGTGTTCAGAAAATATTTTGTACTAATATCTCTATTTAGTAATAACCTCTGATCAATTAGAATACAAATAGTTTGGTCCCAAGTCTATTCATAAATAGAGATTTTATTGTAGCTGTCAACCAAATTAATCCCTCAACCATTTTCCATTATGAGTTATCTCCAAAACTCATAGAGGCCTCTATCAAATTATCATTCTTTAAAGCCTTGTTGCTCAATTCATGTTGGTCCGTGTGTTTTTCTTCATTCAAACACCATACAACCCGAATTCATCATATTGTCGAAATGCTCCGTAGCACCTCGGTACAACTGTGACGCCCCCAAAATTAGGTATACATCACTCATCTTGGGTCGTCAGATACATGGTACAAAATTCAAATACAACTTACTAATACAACTGTTGTGTACAATACGACAAAACATAACTATGAGTTTGAATACAAATATTATCTATTAGAGATTATACAAACTCAAAAGGAGTCCTCATTACAATTATTATCACACTATTTCACAGAATAGTGAGGACTACTAATGCTATCCTCTGGACCATCACTCCGTTTCCCGACTCGTCCCAGCTATATTCTCATTTCCTGAAGAGAACAGTGAAAGGAAGGGTGAGCTCAACTAGCCTAGTAAGAAATATTATGACTAATATAATGCATAATAAATTATCATTAGTCTCCAACAATGTTAAACTGATAAAATATAATAGACATCAAGTTTAACTGCAGCGGAACAAGCAATCCATTAAAAGAGTCAAATAAAAAATAAAATCTACTATCTTTTATGATTTAAAAGGTTTTTCATCACTGTTATCGCTGAGACTTAGCTTAATAAATATTCCACATCATCGAATCACCCCTACACTACGGCCAAGGATATTCTTTAGTATCACGACCACAATTATCCATGCACTACGGGCCAAGAATATTTGTGTATTCATTAATGGTCATGATCATGCCAACAACTGTCCATCAATGCACTACAGGCCAATGAGAACTTTTACCACATCATTTGTAACATTACGGTCATGATTACACCGAATAATCCCTAGTCATAATCATACCAAGTCCATCTATGTACTACAGGCCACAGATGACTTTCAAAAAAATATAAACATGAGGATGATGACAATGATATAAGAATTCAATAAAACAAGTTCAAGAATTATTTTATCTAGGAATTATTAACGTCCAAATTGTCAACATGATACTGTTTTGTAGAGTAAAATTCAAGAATGATCAGAAGAATATTTCCATGAAAAGATACTGAATGAAACGCAAATATCAAGGATATTATACTAATTTCATGGAGTATAGAAGTCAAAACTTTAACCAACTGAGTATAATAAAGAATGAAATAACAAAAGAAATCACCATACATGCGGTACTTCGCATAGACAGGTTATTCCAACAGAATACTAAATAACAGAACCAGGTCAGGCGAAATTCACACTGACAGGATGTTTCAACAGAATAATAAAGAATGGAATAACAACAGAAATCACCATGCATGCAGTACTTCGCATAGACATGTTATTCTAACAGAATACTAATAAGGACGGTATCAGGTCCGGCGTAAAACACACAGACAGGATATTCCAACAGAATAATAATAAAGACGAAACCAGGTTCGGTGTAAAACGCACATATAGGATATTCCAACAGAATAATAAAGACGGAATCAGGTCCGGCGTAAAACGCATAGACAGGATATTCCAACAGAATAGTAAAGACGGAATAATAGAAGAATGTCACCAAGTATAGGGTAGACCGCGTATACAGGTTATTCCAACAGAATAATAAGAAATGGAATAACAACAGTTCTCTTCATGAATAAGAAAGAATAACACCCCTTACGAATACAACAAATAATATTCACTACCTTAAGAAGAAGAGTACTGGATATATAAGTAGTGAAGTAGCAGAATACTTTCTTCTTTCTCTCTATAGTTTATCTCTCTAGAGTTTCAGTGAATTCGTAAGAAAATAATGAATGAATGAACTTCTATTTATAGAAAAATGGAATGCATAGTAATTAACTCATGAACGGTCGAGATTGATTTACTTTAATCTGACGGTCCATATTTAAAGCAAAATAAAATAAAATATATTCTATTTATAATCTAATAAAACGAATAACTTTATAAAAGATTTTACTATACAAACACTATGCAGGCACTATGCAAACACTATGCAAACACTATGCATAATAAAATATAATATATTCTAATTATTGTCTAATAAAATAGATAGCTTTATAAAAGTATTCTGTTTTATATAAAAAGATTTTACTATGCAAAACACTATGCAGACACTATACAACACTATGCATAATAGAATATAATATATTCTATTTATAGAATAACTTTATAAAAGTATTCTGTTTTATATAAAAAGATTTTCTGTATTATTACATTAATAATACCAACAAAACTGAGTGACTTATCACTTAAGCATCAATAATTAATACCGTGTGCTACTATGCAACCACGCGTATTACTGCACTTTTAATACCGGGTGTTTCAACAGTTAATTGTAAAACTTCCGCCGTTATTTTCATAAAATATTTTTGTCGTTTTCTCAATCCGACAATAATTCCGTTATGGGATCCACCAATGATTGTGTCGTTGTATTAATATTCCCTGTTAAAACAAATATTCCCCGACCAATCGAATATTATATAACAACTTGCGTACTTTGCAAAATTTATAAATATTATTACCCACAACTATTATATCAATTTCACTCCATAATATTCAAAAATAATATTTATAGAAAATTCAACTTTATTCAAAAAATTGGGGTTTTACAACAATCCCAGGGTGGCCAAGCCCTAGGGGGTCAAACCCTAGATGGCCAAACCTTAGGGGGCCAAACTCTAGGTTAATTCGTGCCTCCTTCGATATCATTCATTTTTTTACTTAGTTTTCATATTTTTCTCGTGATTTTTGATCCTATAAGAAGCTTCTATTGTCACGGAGGTTTCAAGAAAAATCATTCCTAAATTCTTATGAGTTTTCATGTCTCTTTTCTTGTTTTCAAGCTTGTTATTCAGCCATTGCACAACTCAAGGCTTGTTCGGAATAACATTAAAAAAATATGAAGATGTGTGCCCCCTAGAAGGCCAAATATATCTTAGGGTGGCCGAACCCTAGGGTGACTAGGGGGTCATTTCAATTTTCTTTGTTCTTTTTCCATTCGTTTACGTAGTTTTGTTTTTTGTTTCGTTTTTAGTCCAGTCATTAAGGCCACCATAATCCGACTTGTCCTCAACATTGCTATCAGTCGTCGTGGCTGGTCTCTTCGCCAACTTGACGTCAATAATGTCTTTTTACAAGGGCACCTCACATAAGATGTTTATATGGCTCAACCGCACTGGTTTGGTTGATCTTGACTATCTTACTTTTATGTGTAAACTTCACAAAGCCATTTATGGCCTTAAGCAAGCTTCTCGTGCCTGGTATAATGAGCTTCACCAGTTTTTTATTGCATAAGGATTTCAGAACTCACATGTAGATATATCTCTCTTTGTCCTCAACACTGGTAGTTATTGTGTATATTTCCTCATGTATGTTGATGACATTATACTTACAAGTGACAATAATGATAAGGTCAACCAGATTTTTAACTCTATCACTCAACGATTCTCCATTAAAGATCTAGGCCCCCTTGCTTATTTCCTTGGTGTGGAAGTCATTCTACATGAACATGAGATCGTTCTTTCTCAACGTCGGCGATACATCCTAGATCTTCTTGCTTGTACCAATATGATGGATAATAAATTAGTTCTCACCCCACTTCCAACCATTCCACCACTTACACTACACTCGGGCTCCGCCCTTACGGACCTAACTGAATATAAAGCCATTGTGGGCAGTCTACAATACTTGTCACTCACTCGACCAGAAATTGCCTTTGCGGTAAACAAATTGTCTCATTACATGCATCTTTCAACCACTGACCATTGGCCTACTGTGAAACGTCTACTGCGATATCTTTGTGGAACTTCTGATCTTGGCATTTGTCTTTATCTTGACTAACCATTGTCACTTCATGCCTTTTCTGATATATGCTGATTGGGCAAGCAACAAAGATGATTTTTCTTCTACTAGTGCATATATTGCTTATCTTGGTCGCAATCCTATTTCCTGGAGTTCCAAGAAACGATTGCTCGCTCATCTACTAAAGCTGAATATAGTTCATTTGTTGCCACTATTTCTGAATCGACTTGGGTGTGTTCTCTTCTTACTGAACTTCATATTCAGTTACCACAGTCACCTGTGATCTATATATTGTGACAATTAATGTCGGCGCAACACAATTATGTTCCAATCCAGTATTTCATTCTCGCATGAAGCATGTTGCCATTGATTTTCATTTCATCTGCGATCAAGTTCAGACTGAGGCTCTACGTGTTTCTCATGTCTCATCAACAGATCAACTAGTGGATGCCCTCACCAAACCACTACCGCGAGCTCGATTTCTTTCTCTCTGGGATAAGATTGGACTCTCCTCCCGAAGCTCCATCTTGAGGGGGCATGTTAGAGATAATTCTCACAATATTTGATTAATTTAATTGTAGATAATATTTGATTTAGTTGTAGATATTTTATTTGTGATTTGATTTTCTGTAACTTTATTGTAGGAGGTTGTTTATATAGCTATTCCCCTATTAGAGGAAATTGTTTCGGTTTACCTTAATTAAGTGTCATGTACAATGTATATTTAAACAACAAGTCTACTATCATATACAACCGCTCACATACACTCACATGCATATTTTGATGACTCACGTACAGAGCAAGTCACGTGGGTCATCAAAATATGCATGTGAGTGTATGTGAGCAGTTGTATGTGATATTAGACTTATTTATATTTAAACCAATATTGATCATATTCTCTCATATCCTCAAAACACTATAGTTTGATGTATTTATATGTGTAGCACACATTCTATATTGATTCACATACTAAATATTAGTTTTATAATAATTAAAAAATCATAAATATTATTATAATATGAGCTCAAACTTATAAAATCCGAAATATTATACAAACACTAGACCGAATTGCTAATACACCAAACCCAAATACACATGATGTTTGGTTTTCAAGGGCGCTACCTCCTATGAATTGCTCGCTTAACTAGTCAGTTAATCGCTCACTTACCGATAAACGAGACCCCGACTATCCTATTATAACGACCATTAATAATCCGACTGAAGTCCTAGTCAATTTTAACATGTAATAATCCCCCACAGTACTTAAAAGCAAGATCTGTACTGTACTGCTTGGTTGTGTTTGAAGATATATGAGCCTAAAAAGTCTGCAAAGAAAATACAAGAAAAAGACAACAGGAGTACAGCATCATTTGGACAATGCGTATATATCATATGTATTGAACTATTGATGGAATAGAAAAATGATGGGAAAATGTTGAAACTCCCATGCAATTGTATGAAATACGTCCATGCAAAACCCTGCAATGTCATACAGGTTCCAAATCAAATCAAAACATTTACCATTTCAAAAGTGATTTGAATATAACTAAAGTATGATCCTCAGTTTTTTATTTTGTTTTATTTTTTATTTATGGTATTGTTTTTGGAACATCTCATCTCAACTGCTTTAGTTATTCAAAGACAAATTCAGTATAATTAGGAGAAGCCTTCCAGAAGGAAAGTATTTTTATTTTTGACCATGCCAATTTTAGTCGTATGATCATATGCTTATAAGAGACTCATTCAGTAAATTAATTATTTAAAATAGGCCTTCATGAACAACAAATAAGGAAATTATCAAGCCCTCATGATTCAATGATAAAAAAATTACTCATAAAACCTGGGTGCATGAGTTCTTATGATTCATTCTTGTCAAAGACAAAAATGTTAAATTTCAATTGAATATAACAAATAAAAATAAAAATAAATAATAATTAACTAATCAATATCCAATGATGATGAGATCTTGATCTCAGTCTTAATTCATCAGAACGACAAGTTTGACTTACCTTCATTTAAAAGTCGGCCGTCCAAGCGCTTGCAATTCAATTCTTCTTTCATGTAACGTGGATGATTCAATATGGTATTAGAGCTGATAATTTTATTTACATTTTAAGTTTTAATATTATATATATATATATAGGGGTTCCATCCACAGCAACCGGTTGTTTGGAGCAACCCCTTTTTGGCCAGCCGGTACAGCTTGTACCGGCCTTAGAATTTTTTTTTTTATAAGCCGTAACAAGCTGTACCGGCTGGCCAAAAAGGGGTTGCTTCCAACAACCGGTTGCTATGGATGGAACCCCATATATATATATATATATATATGCCACACCGAGGGTCGTATTGAGATCACCCAAGTTCACATCGGACACATTAAGTTCATATTTGATTATACAACGTTTGGAGTGTTTAATTAGTGCATTTGAAAATTCAAACGCATCACTTGAAATTCTTGTTCGTCTAAAAATAATTCATTTCAAACATATTATTTAACGTATAAATACAGTGGATCCGGTTAGCATGACGTTTATTTTTTGGTAAGTTGGTCAATTGACCAATAGAATGCTAACACACATAGAGCTTCGCCTGCGTGTCAGTACTCCATTGGCCAATTGACCAACTTATCCAAAAATAAATTTATACTAACCACTTCCAAATACAGTGTTTTAATTAGGTTTACACGAAAAAAACTAAAAAAGATGCGATACATTTGAAGTACCCAACGCTAGCACTACAAATTATGCAAATACTAATAGCCGAACAATTCTTGGAGACTCTTAACTTATTCATTTCCATTTATTTGAGTAGGATTTATCAATAGGGTTAATATGCAAGATAAAGTATAACTTCACTTGGATAATGATCAAAAGCCTAAATTCTTGTGTTACTCAAATTTTTTAAGCTTATTGATCATTTTAATCTTTAAGTTGTTCATACAAATTAATTATCGTTAATTAGCAACTCCTCATAATTCATATAATTTATAATCCAAAAACTTACTTGCCTAATCTAACTTTAAAACCAGAAGTATAACTTGGCGTCTTCGCCTCATACTATATCTTCCATCCACAGCAATCGGTTGTTGGGAGCAACCCATTTTTGGCCAGCCGGTACAACTTGTACCGACCTTAGATTTTTTTTATAAGCCGTAACAAGCTGTACCGGCTGGCCAAAAATGGGTTGCTCCCAACAACCGGTTGCTGTGGATGGAACCCCATATATATATATATATATATATATATATATATATATATATATATATATATATATATATATATATATAGGGCTATATGTATATACACAGCTGTATATTACACAGTAAAATTTTGGCGACAGATTTTTTGGGCTATATCGACGGTAAACTGTCGCCATAGTCCAGAATAGCTATGACGACAGGTGAAATCGTCGCTATAGCCCAAAAAACCGTCGTAATAGCCTACTGTGTAATACACAGCTGTGTACATACATTTTTCTCATATATATATATATATATATATAGAGAGAGAGAGAGTCCGGATCAGGTCCGGACTCCCGCATTTTAACAAAATTCGGACTTTTTTTTTGTTTTTTTTGTGAAACAACTAAAAAAAAAATTATGGAATTGGAATTTTTACATAATACAGTATTTTTGGTGTGATTTGGATGCCTATACCAAAATATTTCTGTACAGTCTGGGCAGACTGTACATACATTGGTTGGTATAGGTATTAAAAACACACCCAAAACACTGTATTATGTAAAAATTCCAATTCCATAATTTTTTTTAGTTGTTTCAAAAAAAACAAAAAAAAAAAATGGGTCCGGATTTTAGGACCAGTCCGGGATCCGGACTGGATCCTCTTTATATATATATATATATATATATATATATATATATATATACGGAGAGGCTCTAAAGCGAACCTTAAAAAGCGAACCAAAGACGAACCGTCGTCTTCGGTGTCTATGGCGACGGTTCGACCCGTCGCCAAAGACTACATGGCTATAGCGACGGATCGAACCGTTACGTTGTCAGACACCAAAGACGACGGTTCGTCTTTGGTTCTCTCTTTAAGGTTCGCTTTAGAGACGGACCATATATATATATATATATATATATATATATATATATATATATATATATCAGGTCCGGACTTTCGGACCAGACCAAAATTCGGACTTTTTTTTGTTTTTTTTTTTGATAAAACAACTAAAAAAAATAATAATTATGGAACTTAAATTTTTTCATAATAAAATATTTTAGGTATAATTTAAATACATATAACAAAATATATGTGTACAGTCTGTACAGACTGTACATACACATACCTCTAAAAGAGTAGCATAATAAACAAAGTTCTAGATCTTTGTATCCGGATGGAAAGAGGGAGTAGTATGACTTTTAGTTTTATACATCCTTAAAAATAATTAAAAATTTTAAATATACGAGGACACATGCATGATGAGAAGACTAATGGCTGCGGCAAATTATAATAACAATGAATTCTTTGGAGTTATGTCCGAAAATAATTAAAATCTTTGAAGTCTCCAGTAATTAAAAAACAGTATATAGGTCCAGGGCAACATCAATTACGTACCAGGGTGGGGTCCTTCTCTTTGACAAGCCTGTTCTTCAATACAAAAGGTGAACATGATTATTATACGGATGACCACAACATCTTTGACTATCATTGTCCGGGCCTTGTTTTCTCCACAATAATAGGGATATAGTCACTCTAATAATATCAGTCGAATAATTAATTAAGTTTTTTAAATTTAATTTTTAAATTTTATTAAATGTAAATAAGTTTTAATTAAAATGTTTGAGAACAATCTCAAATTTTTTAAATTTTTAGGTGCATTTAAACTTACAAAGTTTTCAAACGCACTAAATGTTAAAATACACATGCAAGTGAGTTGAAGACACACATCACAGAAATAATAAACAACTGATAATATTCATGTATAGGCCAAAAATCTAATAACTTAAATTTTTGTGTCTAGTTAGATTCTAATTACGCGCATTTAAATATATATGTGAATGATTTGAAGAAGTTATAGTTTAAATTTTTGTGTCAAGTTGAGTTTCAAATATGTGTGCTGTGCTGGTATTGCCTTTGTGCACATAGACTAACTTTTCAATTCTTACTACCCACTTCTGCTCTTAGTTTCAATATCTAAAGTCTTCATATAATTTCTTCAAAACGAGCAAGATTCTTATTCCAATTTCCAAACGCATGCAACATTACATGCAAGTACGTTTCTATAAGATTTGGTCAGGAGACAAAAAGGCTCCTAAAATGGACTGCTTCTTCCCACTGGCTTTCGGCTTTCTAGTCTGCTATTTTTAGTCCTTTACTCTTTAGCTTTTTGGTTTTTCAAACTTGTGTTGTTGTACATATGACTTGGTTTCAATAATTTGTGGATTTAAACAAAAGAAGCTAGTTTTAAAAGTCAATTTATGATAAAAGTTGCATGATTTATTTAAGTTGCATCAAAAAAATGATGCGTACAACTCACACAAGACTTCATTTAGAAAAACCTTCTTAATGTTTCATTATTTATGCAACACCCCAGTCCCACATAAAAAAATATAGAAAAATTTTGTCTGTATATAGGGAATTAAGTTACAACCAATAGTACTTTCAGTCATTATCTTTTGGGTGAGCCTGTGGTAGATGACTCAAGAAAATACTATTATGTTAGTGGTTTAAGGCATTTTTTGGATGTATTTGATTCAATTTGGACTCGGGATTTGACCCGTATTGTTACATATGGTATCAAAGCCGACTCTCGAAAGTTCAGATCGGGTTGCCGGAGGTGGGGACACAAAGGCTCAATTTGGACTCGGGATTTAACCCGGATTGTTACATATAGTATCAAAGCTGACTCTCAAAGCCGACTCTCGAAAGTTCAGATCGGGTTGCCGGAGGTGGGGACACAAAGGCTCAATTTAGACTCGGGATTTGACCTGGATTGTTACATATAGTATCAAAGCCGACTCTCAAAAGTTCAGATCGGGTTGCCGGAGGTGGGGACACAAAGGCCGGTGTTATTTACCCGGATTGTTTCAATTTCTTTGAAATTTACAAACAAAAAGGTGATTAGGAGTACAAGAATTACCTAAATAAAGTTCCAATGTAGGTGATTCTTCCAAGCACGTGAAGAAGGATAAAACTTATATGGTCTAAAATTAAACCGATTTATATCAATTTTAAATTTAAAAATGTTTTCAAATTGACTTTTAAATTATCAATATCAACTAATATTATATTTTCGAATACATTTTCTCTTAAGTTTGGGTTTGAATATCTGGGTTTTTCTCTAATTTTATGGAGTCATTTTTTCTCCTTTTGGGAGCTCTGATTCTCTCCACACAAATTAATTTTTGTCTGTGGTGATTGTAGATATGCTCAAAATATAAGTTTGGATGCAGCATGTCTTCGACATTTGTTTCTCTATGTTCTTTTAATTTTCTTCTTAATAATATCATGAAAGAGAACACATTTAATTTTTGAAATTATAAATGTATTTTGAGTAATTTTGATTTAATTAATGAATCTTCCCTTATATTTTATTCGATATTTTGTAAAAAAGATATAAAAAAAGGGAGGGAGGGAGGGAGGGAGGGGGGGGGTATTATATATGTTTGAGAGAAAGACCAAACAAGTCTTATGCTCAATTACTTGATTTGTATCTAAAAAATTACAAAGATTAAAATTTTCCAACTATTAAGTACCCTTTAAATTTATTGTGTGTTTAGCTTAACGATGACATGATGATAAAAATGAGATAATACATTTAATTACATTAAAACATAATTATTTGGAAAAATTTACAATTGTGACGCTTTGTGGAATGGGGGAATATAATTTACATAGGAAAAGTGTGTGGTTATAATACATGACCTTTTATAGTTGTGCACAAGAATTAAGAAAATAATTATATAATATTAAATATTGTATTAATTATCTATAAGAAATTGATATTTTCACATGAAAAGTGTCGCTATAGTTGTATAGCGACAGTAAAAATCGTCGCAATTTTTCTATAGCGACGATTTTCATATGAAAATATCAGTTTCCTTATTTATAATACTATTTACCATATATTTATCTCATTTTCTCTCATTATTCTATGAAGGGTAATTTAAAAAAAATTCTGAATAATAAAAAACATAACAACAAGTCAATAAAGTGGTGGCTTGAAAGTACTAGACAAAGAAACTAAATAGATAACATACGTACACAGCCCTGATAATAATGGAGAAGATATATATATATATATATATATATATATATATATATATATATATATATATATAGAGAGAGAGAGAGAGAGAGAGAGAGAGAGAGAGAGAGAGAGAGAGAGAGAGAGAGAGAGAGAGAGTGTATACAATTGGATCACGTGCCTAGACTTTTTGTATTTTCCAAAAGACAATAATTCAACCAGCATAGACCTTTCTATTAATTTACTTTCTGGGTCAACCGACAAATATGACAGTCTCCAAATACATACTCTGGGTTACCCATATACATACGTTGTTAATGTAGGAATATGTTTAAATTCATAGGTTCATATGGGTTAAATTAAACTTGAAAACTCATAAAAGTCAGTATATTATACACTTATTAGTACTAATTAATTATAAGTTAGGATTCTCTATATATTTGTGTGTTGTGGTCCATGGACTTAATACAGAGTCTCACATACTCCACACAGTATTGAGATCCATAATTTCACATCAAATAGATTAAGTTGGATGTTTTAATATGATACTCCATGTGGCCTAAGACTGGATAAATTAATTTAGATGCTTTAAAATGGTATCATGTGGCCTAAGGGTACATATTTAAACATGCATTTGTTCAATATTTGACGTTTTCATCTGCACGGTAGGATAGAACTTACGTACAAGGCAAAAATTAAGTTTAAACTCATTATTATGTATACGTACTCATTATTATGTATACGTGAGAGGCCTGTTCACTTGCTACTAATTGATTTTATTATTATTATTATTATTATTATTATTATTATTATTTTTCTTATTATTATTAATTATTTATTTTAATATTGTTTTTCTTTTAACTTGATTGCAAAATAAGAGCGAGATTTGAATCATAGATAATTGTATACTGTACAATGAACTTGGCTACTCCATCTCGGATGGTTTGGGTTATCATAGTTAAAAAAATAAATAAAAAAAAGGTAAAATTGGTACTCTTTTAGTTCCCAAAAGAGAATTTTTATTTAAAAATTTATAATCTTAGAATATATTTTTGAATTGTGTTTACCTTGAAAAGTAAATTGTTACTTTTGTATTGTAAGTGTGGGACCTAAGGTTAGAATTTCGTGTTGGTTGAGGAGGGGAGAAATATACAAATAAGAGTGCGACATTGATTGATGAATTGAAGATATGATAAGAACATGCATGTATGCAATTATCTTAGAGTAACACGTGGCAGAACTTCTAGGATCCAAGAGCCTTCTAGAGTATCCAAGATCCAGAGTGCCTTAATGTGTGCTTAGAATTGAGAGAGAATTTGTTAGTCTCAAGTTTTCCAAAAGTCTGTTCCTCAATGGAATGGAAATGATATTTATAGAGTTTACTGGAAAGTTGTTATGTGCCACACACGTGACCTCGGGGAAAATTTCAAAAATACCGTTAGTCACCAGGGTAATGCCTATATCGACTTGTCCTTCTACCCACCAATCCAATCTCTTAATCAATTCCCGAAATGAGTTCACTCCATAAGCCAGAGACTCATAGATCGAGGCCCCTTCTAGGTCTCATGCTTCAAAGTTCTTGTTGCTCAAACCATATTTTCCTGCTCTTCTTTTTTTATCTGAGAATCTTGTCGTCGAAAAACCTCGGAGGAACTCAACACTGGACAATAGAGAGGTCAAGTCCTAGGGGGCCGAACCCTACGTTGGTCGAACCCTAAGGGGATGAACCCTGGGTGGTTGAACCATAGGAGGTCAAACCATAGATTTGTGCCTCCTTCGATTTTTTTTGCTTGTCTCGACTTTTCTTTGGTCGGCTTTAATCCTTTTCTTCTGATTCTTGGTCTTGTGAGAACCTCTTCTTGTCATGGAGATTCTAATGTCAATCATTCCTTGGAGTTTCACATGATCTTAGTTTCTTTATGTGGTTCGGGCTCATTGTTCCGTCATTGCATTGATCAAAATTCGTCTGACTCATAAATTGAGAAAATAAAGCAGTGCGTTCCCTAGAGGGCCGCGAACTCTGGGTGCCTAGGGCTCCCTAGTGAACCTCTTCTTTTGTTCATCTTTTATCCATTTTTCTTGTTTTGTTCCAATAGTTCAAATCAAGTTCAATCGGGGAAGAGATTGGTTGAACTTTTCCTTAAGGAAGGACCCACCTTGAGGTGGCCAAACCTTAGGACGGCCGAACTATAGGGGGCCAAAATCTAGGGTTTGCAGATGTAATATGAGAGTGAAATCATATTGCAGATGTAAATTCTCGAGCAATAGTTAGAGGCAAAAAATCAACAACAATTGTCAAGAATAACATAATTTTGGTATACATTTTCAACAAGAATAATAACAAGAAAAAAAATATAAAATCTCATCAACACACAAAAAAAACACAGCAAAAATGCACAACAAAATTTGATGCTCAATTCAATCGTTCAGATTAAAGACCAAAAATTTATGAAGTCATCCATTAAAAAGCTGCCCGATCGGATCAGACCTTTTAATCATTGAGTTAAAAAATTATTGAACAATTTTCTAGGAGAATTAATTTTTCCTCTTGTGTTTAGTTACTAGTACTTTTTATATAAATTTTCCTAAAACCTATGTAATATTATCTATAATTAAATCTTCTTTGCAAATGAAACTTGTGTGTGTAGAATATGCGAGTAATGGATAGATATTGGATATTTAATACTAATCGATACTAGTAATATATAATAATTCAAAATTTTAGTTAATCAATTGAATTAGATTAATTTAGTTGGAACTCAAATTAAGTTAATAAATTATTGTTTATTAAATTTGCATTAATGAATTATTCATTAAATTTTTATTTTTCATTCCATTCACGTTCTTTCACTAGCTACCATATTAATTATATTTCTCTTTCCTTATTAGGTAGCAAAACTCAAAATTAATTCTAACAGCATTCAACTTCATTAATATGTAACTTCACAACTTTAATAATATAAATTGAATAAAAAATATTTAATTATTCATGTTTTTAAATTTCTTTATACTACTTATACATATTCACTATAAAAAAATATATATAATTAATATTACTTATCAAACATGTTATATATATATGCACAAAAGATATAAGTACGTATTCACTTTCCTTAATTCCTTTCTTTTCATAAAACTAATTTACCATTACGATGTAGCTTAGCACCATCACTTTGTATGTATAAGATGAAATTCTACAAAAATAATTAATATAAATTATTTACTTCCTATATTTTTTAATACTTGCGAGTTTAATTTTTTTAATTATTGAGAAATGTAGTTGATATATAGCTTATAAAATTAACAAAAATATCTTTAAAATTTTGATATTTAATAAAAATTTAATAGAACATAGTATAAACAAAATATTTTCAAAATTATTTTAGAATACAAATAAAGAAAAACAACAATAACTTCTGTTCGTTGTTTCTTTCAAATTCATTTTGTTAATATTGTGATTCATGAGGACAGCTAAACGGGGTTTCTTGGTAATCCTCCCAACCACATTAATTGCTTTATATTAAAAGGCTGCCAACATGAGCCGGGCTTATATTATGGTCTTTTGGTTCATTCTATTCCTGCACGCATATGTAGTTGTCTTATGTTTGATTTAAGATTTTAATCATTTGACACTAGTACTTAAATTTAATTAATACACATAATTTATTGATGATTAATATAGTGGTGAGATAAGTGGATCACATTAATCTTGATTATTGGACAGTCCAATTGTAGATCGAGTTAACCTAGCATTTATAATTTTTGTTTTGTTTAATATGTTAATTTGAAAATGTCTATAATCTCGTAATTTCATTCATGTAGTTATAGTTTGTTGCTTAATATGATCTGATTGCGAGACCACATCATTATGATTTGCTAATAGAGGTGTAAATGAACCGAGTAGAGCTGAGTATTGAGTTGCTCAGATTTGGTTCATAAAATTTATCGATATAAAATAAGGTTTGATTGAGGCTCGTTTAGCTACCGAGTCGAGCACGATCTCGAATCGAGGCTGAGAAGTTTGAACTTTTCTAATGAATATGATCCGAGTATCAATAGAAAATTACAATTTTAGGTGATTTGGGTAATTTATCAAACTTTAAAATTTGCTCATATTTGAATCATTTATATTTCGAGTCGAGCGAGTAAGAATCGAGTCCGAACCATTTGTTCATTTTACACCCTTAACTGTTATGTCAAATATTATTGAACAAAGTTTCATATTACTTTTAATTTTTAATTATTTATTATAATGACTAAATTTAAATAAATTATGCATTCATCATTAATTTGTTTTAACGATTGTAATAAAAATAGAACCAATAATTAACATTAAAAAAAGTTCATAATATCACGAAGCTTCTCATAAAACATGAAACCACAAAACAAAGTAGACACCAGCTTAACAGCTGAGGCCTAGTGTTTAAAGGATTATTGAAACATAATTAAACACATGATAACAATCATTAAAAACCAGAATTATTTTTGAGCAAAATCCAATGACTTTTTTCCTTCATGAGCTTTCCCAAAGAAGTTGGTCATGTATTCCTCAAACATGAACTCTCTATAATGCGCCACCCCATCTCGCTCCACCAGCTCCGGCAGTGGGCCGATTTTCTCCACTGGCCTTGGCGTCGTAAATATTGGGATTGACACTCGTGACTCTGTGCTTGTGGTTCGCACTCTATGTTCTGCACTTTTGTACCTTCC
The DNA here is from genome assembly GCA_020205505.1 of Panax japonicus. NCBI lineage: Eukaryota > Viridiplantae > Streptophyta > Magnoliopsida > Apiales > Araliaceae > Panax > Panax japonicus. The sequence continues at coordinate 7,519,989 of CM035109.1, read as the reverse complement.
ATTGCTTAGGATCTACCCAAAAAATAGACCAACGTATGAGAAGCTTATTGTGAAATTTTTTGTAACGTGTGCCAACAAAAGAAATAAGACTTTCATTTTCAAATAGAGATAGTTAGAGCTGTAAATGTATCGAGTCGAGTCGGACTTAATTTGCCTTGTTGAGCTCGAGCTCAATAAAAAGTAAACCGAGTTTAAAACGAACTTGAGATTTGGTGTACATACAAACTCGGTCTGTTAGTAAATGAGTCGAGTTTGAATTTGAGTAGGGTTTAAGCGAGTTTAGTGGAGTTTAAACCCGACCCATTTTACTTTATTTTTATAAACATATAAAAAATAATTAGTTAAATACTAAATAAGTAGGCTTACTCGAGCCAAAACTAAACAAGTCGGGCTCGAGTTGAACACCCCATTGTTGAAGTAGAACTAGTTTAACTTAAGGGGCAGATGAACTTGTTCGAATCAAGTCAAGTTTGAGCCAAATTTAGTCAAATTGAACTAGACAGGCATCCCGGACAATCTAATTCATTTAGAGTTGTAGAGCTAGTATAATTTTCATGCATGACAATTAATTTAAGCTCTAACCTGTAATGTGTCACCAACATTAATAACCAAAGCACCCGGGACGGGTGGAATCTCTAACCACTCTTCTTTCTCTTCTGCATTTGTATTTCCTTCCATTTTAACATATAAACCACCAATGCCATCCTGTAGTAACACTGTCAGCGTTCCCATATCCGAGTGGCGCCCCACACCCACAGTTAGGTCGGGGTTAGGGCATGTTGGATAAAAGTTCATGTTAACCATCCTTAAGCCCACAAGCCCTTCGATTTTAGATTCTTCCAATGTCAGCCCCATATTTTCAAATAGAATTTTCAAAATCCTCCTCACCATATTTGTTGATGTCTTTAGGTACTCCAGAGCAACTTCCCTGGGAATTTTTTTTTTACCCTTCAACATCGCAAATGGTAATAAACCACAGTACTTTTACGCGCAGTAACAATTGTACACTAAATTAAAGAAAAAAAAATAGTACACGAGTCCATTCAAATAACAGTATCCACGTACTGTTATCTCTTTATTAGTGCACAACTGTTTGCTCATAGTTACTGCACTAATAAAGGGGAAGTAGCTCATATGTATTATTTTCTCTTTATTAGTGCACAATTATTGCACAGAGTATTAATTATTCATATTATACTATGTGAATATGTGATGAATAAAACTATATATGAATGAGAAAAATTTGAAGGGTATCATCTTTACTTGCATTCCTCGGGCCAAAACTCAAGAGCATCTGAATCATTGGTATAAACCATGCTTATATAGTCCTTCCACTCCAAAGCTTGCTCTTTTTCAGGAACAAAGCTAGTCCCATACTTGACAAAAGGGCTAGGACTCACCCCTTTGAGATAAACAGCCTTATTTTCAGTGGGCTGCCAAAAAAATTTGTGCGCAGCATCTTTAAGTGACTCTAGTAATTCCACAGGCACATCATGGTTCACTACTTGGAAAAATCCAAGTGTCTCGGCAGCTCTAGCAATATCATTCACCACTTGATCATGGTTAGGCCCGTCGAGTTTCGATAAATCAATGGGTGAATTTTGATTTGAGGATGAATTTAATTTGTCGATCCGCTCGCGTGGCGATTGAATGTACCTGTCTGGTACCTTGGTTATCCCGGAGTCCACCAGGCCTTTCACACCATTACCTTCTCGGACAACAAAGTTGAACAATGAATTTTCATTATCAAAACTTAGAGCCATTTCTGAATATTGAAGGGTTTTTTTGGGGTCAAAAGTGTTGTGTGCAAGTTTTGTTGTTAGCAATGAATTAATTGTGCATTGCAAGTAGGGTACTATGACCGAAATATATAGAACTTGGCAAATGTCATTTGTTTAGACTTATTATTGTACATGTTAACTATATTGCGAGTCAACTTTATGTATGTCTAACCTAATATTGAATAAATTGTATTTTGATGGCAAGATTCTAACCTTATAAGTTGGTGAGTTTAGTAGGAGGAGGACTGAAATAGAAGACAATTCTATTCCATATTAAGAAAACAAAAACAAAAAAAAAGAATGAAAAAGAAATACCAACTACCTTTTTCGGATAAGTACCTATTATATTGCAATTCAATTTTAGGGACACTTTTCAACCTACTAAGGGCTTAGAGGGAATGAAAAGAGTTTGGTTAAATCTCGAGTATCTTTTCGGGTCATTGCAATTCAATTTTAGGGACAGTTTTCAACTTAGGGGGGCTTAGAGGGTATGAAACGTTATTGAGTCATCTTATAAATTACAACAGACTCAATAAAAGATTATGACTGAAAATACTATTATTAGTAATTTAATTCTTTATATACAAATATTTTTTTTTCATATATTTCAATGTAGAACTGGAATGTTAGAGATAATCTAAGAAGAGGGTTATTGGGGGAAATCTAAGGAAAACTTATCTTCAGTTTGTACAAGGGGCAGAGTAGAATCTGTACGTTAAATAATTGTGAAGTCACTATACGTGCATTTGCATGCCATGGAAACGTTTTAGAATGCGTGAATGAGTAATTGTTCAAAGCCAAAAGTGTCCCTTTTTCGTTTTATTATTGTCTCAAAATAATTGTATTTTGTTCACCTGTAATAGAATACAAATGTTAGGCTTCATGTCAAACGGAGGGAGTACCTAGGAAGTATATTATTATGGAACAATTACACTTTTCAGTACATTTTTTAAAATAATTACAACAATACTGTATTTTTAAAATATTTACACAATTAATGCATTTAATTATTTTATTTACACAATTAGTGAATTTATTCTTCCTTTAATTTAGTTGTGTACTTTAATGAGATGATGACGTGGCAAATCAGTTTTTCAAAAATAAACTGTTCACGATTTTTGTGGGCATGTTTCAATTTGAATTTCGTGTATCCTATTTGCCGTTTCTCTTTCAATTGGAAACTCTTATTTTGTATTTTGGGAACTTTCTAAACAAACTTATTTGCTTCTAAGTTGAGTCTGTCGCACTCTCCGATAGGTCTTCGTCGTCGCCGTTTGCTTCTTCAGTTCGTCGTTGCCGTCTTCTTCTTCAGTTCGTGGTGGTTCGTAAGTAGTGTGGTGGGTTCTCATTTATTGCTAGCTACTACATTTTTCGATCTTTGTTATTTCTTCCGTTTTTTGTTTATGATGGCTTCTACGAGGAAGAGTATGGAGGGAATGGGTGATAAGAAGAGTGATGGGAAGAGGAAAAGAATTAGGGATGATGATTATGTGAAGGATGGAAGACATCTGTGAAAGTGAAGGATAGTGTGGTAAAGTCCCCAAAGCAAGAGAAGAAGTTAGTGATGAAATCACATGTTAAAGATAAGAAATCAGGGAGACATGTGTCTAAGAAGGCTAAGAAATTGATGTATCTGGATTTTGATTTTGAAGGTTCGCCAAACAAAGTTGGAAAAAAGGATGAAGATGAGGCTCATAGCTGGAAAATTATGATTAAGTGTATATTTATACGGTCCTGATCTAAAGTTCACCCCTTATATAACATAGCTTGCATACTCCCTTTAGCGACGGACCGAGCGACGATTCGGTCCGTCGCTATATATAAAACCGTCGTCTTAGCTTTTAGCGACGGACAACATATAGCGACGAACCGAATCGTTGCCGGTTCGTCGCTAAAGAGGGGTATGCAAGGTATGCTAGATAAGAGTGAGATTAAGATCCGGACCGTGTGTATATCTATCTAATAAAATACAAATGATTTTGAATTTCCCGCTCATTCAATAAATCATCTGGGCCGTCCAAAGTTTAGGATAAATCTCACCATTCATCTATTTAATAAAATACAATCTATCTAATTCTATATATCTAATTATATCTAATAAAATACAAATGATTTTGAATTTTCCGCTCACTCAATAAATCATCTAGGACGTCCAAAGTTTGGGATAAATCCCACCATCCATCTATCTAATAAAATACAAATGATTTTGAATTTCTCACTCACTCAATAAATCATATGAGTCGTCCAAAATTTAGAATAAATCCCAACGTCCGTAGTGCCGGAGGCACGGGACTGTTGCTAGTATATATATATAAGTCCTTAATTATGATATGATACAAACAAGAGTGGGAAAATTCTAACTATGGTGGAGGAATTGAACCCCATATCATTATTATACAAAGAGTAAATATTAACGAGTAATATATATATATATATATATATATATATATATATATATATATATATATATATATATATACAACACATATCAGGTCCGGACTCCCGGACCTAATCAAATACGGACCTAATTTTTTTTTTGCTTTTTTTTAAAACAACTAAATTTTTTTTTAATATTTTATGAAATTGAAATTTTTCGATAATACAATGTTTTGGGCGTGATTTGGATACCTATACCAAAAAATGTATGTACAGTCTATACATACATTTTTTTGGTATAGGTATCTACATCACGCCCAAAATATTGTATTATGAAAAAATTTCAGTTCCATATTTATTTATTTATTTATTTATGGTTGTTTTAAAAAAAAAGCAAAAAAAAAAAAGGTCCAGATTTTGGTCCGGTCCGGTAGTTCGGATCAGATCCAGCCTCTATATATACGGTACAGAATGATTCCCTACATGGAGCTGTGTTAAAGTTGATTAAGCTCAAAGAATTAAAGATGACAAAAAGCTGTCAATTTCTTACATTATTTGACCTGTTCATTTGAATACATATTTTTTCTTTCTTCTTCTTCTTCAGTTTCATGTTTTGTTGAATATTCACGTGCCTTGGCTGTTAGTAAATTATGGCTAAGAAAGAATTTACATTTTCTTGACTATAGTATATATAATGTTGGCTGCTATTACTTATCTGATTCTTTGATTAATATATGCAGTCAAAATCAGCACAGTAAATCATATATGACTAAGTGTACATTTATAATTTTTCTACAACTTTGATAACGAACTTATAATTTCCCATAATCCAATTATTAAGCTGTACGAAAATTTAGTATTTTAACATAACTTATAAGTTAAAAGATTCGTGGTGTGAGCTAATCAAAACAAATGGTATCTAAATCTCCAAATTGTCAGCACTGACACTGCAATAGCTATGTTGCGAGTTGGGCTTTTTCTTATTTAATTTCATTTTTATTATCATGAGATTATGTGTCTCACACTTCTAATAAAAAGAAAGAAAGAGAATATGCAATAGCCATGTTGCACGTTTGGCTTTTGCTTATTTCATTTCACGTTTGGATCTTGAGTACCAATAAAAATTTGAATAATGTTCATTTATTGGTAGCAGACTTTGATTAATGTAATCATTCATGCTTGTTCTGATCTGGGTTGGTTAGTATTAACTATTAAGATATCTGAGATTTTCCCCCTCTTAATATTGTTTTACATAATTATATCCGCATGTAGCATTCTTGGCACATTAAACTACTCATGAGTAAGGCTTTAAAATAAGCAAACAATTCGAGCTCGATTCGTACTCGCTCAACTCGAAATATAAATTAATGAGTCAAATATGAGCAAATTTTAAAGTTCGATAAATTACTCGAACCTCCTCAAATTATAATTTTCTATTGATACTCGGATCATATTCGTTCAAAAAATTCAAACTGCTCGGGCTCGATTCGGAATCGTGTTCGACTCGGTCGTTAAATGAGCCTCAATCAAACCTTATTTTATACTCAATAAATTTTGTGAATCAAATCTGAATAACTCAGATTGACTCGATTCGTTTACCCCTGAGGACCGACTCATGTGCTAAAATTTTAAAGGTACGCCTTTACATGCTTCCGTGTCTAACATTCCCGAGTCTTCCAATCAAGCATGTATTGAGTTTTCAAATAAAAGAAAAGCAGTTTGTGAAATTTTTTCCCCTAGTCCAAAAAGAACTTTAATTAAAATTCTTATATTATCTTTAAAGATGAAGTCCAAACTGGTTGTTTTAACGACTTCTCTATATTCCCAATATTAAAACAAGTTTTAAATCTTTTTGATGGGAATGTCTCATTGAACTTTCTGAGCCACTTGTGTACATTGACTTGGTCAAACAGTTTTACATGAACATGCTTGTGGGAATACAATGTGTGCAAGGATTTGTCTTTAAATACCAAAATGCTCATTCTTCCTATTCGTTTTGTCAGCTGACATTGAATTAGGCTCCTTATATGCATATCATGTATACCCTGCCTTTGCATAGGCTATTCTTCCTTGAGTGAACTGGATCTTCTGAACTATATGTAATTAAATTTGTGTTAATTGTGACTCTGCCATCCATGAGTGGCATCTTCAATAGTTGATGCCCAACTACATGCGTTTTCTTTTATGGGCGTATTCAACAGTATGCAATTTTTCTTGGCTCATTCTTAATTAATGCCAAACATTTTCATAAATGAAATGTTGTTACTTGGTCAAATCACAGATGACACGTATTTGATGTTCGACAATGTGAATGTTACTGTTGGTGAGAAAGAAGAAAGGATGATGATGTTGAGCAGGTTCAAGGTATTCAGTCCCGATGGAAGCAGCTACTCAGGGATTTAGGAAGGTCACCCAGCTGGATGTGATGATGTTGAATAGTGTCTCTGATTTTAGGTTCGACAAATTAGTTTAAAAACGGATCTACTGAAATTAACTCTACATCCTTAGAAATATCTTTTTCTTTGTTTGGTATAGTTGCAATTATAAAACGCGTCACTAATAAATTATTGAAATATTGTAATTTGTTATTAATAAACATATTCAGACGGAATTGAGACGGCTTCTTTCTGTCTCAAAGAATGTGCTTCGTGCCAAAGTTGACACATATTTTGAGACGCATAAGGTCCGTCTAAAAATATGTACGCTAAAAAGATATTGGCGTCATAGTTGAAACAGAATTGAGACGGATGGTGTCCGTCTCAAAATGTGCAGAAGACTAGTTGCAATTTTGAGACGGATTTGAGACGATATTTTCTGTCTCAGATTACGTGTACTAAAAAAGGCCACCGTCCCCATAGTTTCCTTATCTAATATTATGAGACTAATATTTTTCTTATCTAAAATATATTTTAGAGACGGATTTTGAGACGGACAAATTAGCAATAGGACCTACTGACACGGACGTCTCAAAATCCGTCTTAAAACAATTTTAAGACGGATTCTATTGTATTTGAGACGGATTTTTCTGTCTCAGATGCCCAGATTTTTGGTAGTGAGTCTTCAATACCGGTTGGTATTAGACGTTAAAAATCAGATCTTACAGGAAAAGGTGGAGGAGTTACTGAAAAAGAGATTTATTCGAGAAAGTATGAGTCCATGCGTGGTTCTCGCATTGCTAGTCCCGAAGAAAGATAGGAGTTGGAGAATGTGCGCTGATAGCTGAGCAATCAACAAGATAATGGCCAGATACAGTTTTCCAATTCCAAGGTTGGATGACATGTTAGATATGTTGGAGGGTTCCAAGTTATTCTCGAAGATAGATCTTCGAAGTGGATATTATCAGATTCGAGTCAAACCTGGTGATAAAGGGAAAATAATGTTCAAAACAAAGGATGGACTCTACGAATGGGTAGTAATGTCGTTCGGATTGTCCAATGCGCCTAGTACTTTTATGTGACTTATGAATTAAGTATTACATCTTTTCATCGGGAAATATGTTGTCGTTTATTTTGATGATATATTAATTTATAGTCAGAACGAGGAAGACCATATGGAACATCTTCGGGCCGTGTTGGAGGTTTTGGTTGAAAACAGACTCTTCATTAAATTTAAGAAGTGTAGTTGGCTGGCTGAACGTATGTTATTCCTTGGATATGTAGTTAGTTTGGAGGGTATCATGGTTGATGAAGAGAATGTGAGGGCTATACGTGATTGGCCTACTCCTAAGAACGTAGGAGAGGTGAGAAGTTTCATGGGTTGACAATATTTTATCGTCGATTTATTAAAGATTTTAGTAGCATTGTGGCACCCATTACCAAGTGTTTAAAGAAGGGTAAATTTCAGTGGGAAGAAGCAGCTGATACAACTTTTACAGTTATCAAGGCGAAGCTGTGTACTACTCCTGTTCTTGCTCTACCTAGTTTTGAGAAGCTATTTGAAGTGGAGTGTGATGCTAGTGGTATACGAGTTGGGGCCGTTTTGTCACAAGAGAAGAGGCATTGGCATTTTTTTAGTGAAAACTCATAATAAACTCTTGGTCTTTATATGCCTCTGTTAGTACTAAGTGCTCTATGGGAGGATCTGTCGATGGATTTTGTTCTTGGTCTCTCTCGGACTCAACGGAGAGTGGACTCAGTGTTTGTTTTGGTTGATCGGTTTGTTGGGAGAATGCATATTATGATTTAATGTTATAATGTATATGCTCATGATTATTTGTAAAGTCCTTCAAGTAAGATATGTACAAGGACTTAGTGATAGATCAAATTTGTTAGGTTGATCTAAGCTCTTAACGTGTATCATTCTGTAATAGAATGTATAGATAGAAAGATCAAAACTGTTAGGTTGATCTTGAGATGTAATAGATAGGATTCGAAGAAATCGTAGTGTATCATCTAATCAACATTACAGAAGTCAAGGCAGAAATATAGAGCTTCAAAGATCGTAGTGTGCATGCCTTGAAGGACCTCTTCAGAAATTGTAGAGTGGTCCCAACGTTTGCCGAGCCAACTCAACGATTGTAGCATGCTGAAGGAAATGTAGAGTTTACAAGTCAACGATCGTAGTGTGATCTCAGAAACGTAGAGTTAGAACCTAGCAAGAAAAGATCGTAGTGTGCAAAGGTTTAAGAGAAATCGTAGTGCTCTTGGCTGATAGCATCAGATCAAGCACCAAGGCGACAAGTCACTACGATCTGAATCGTAGAGTATCACGATATAAAAATTGTCGAGCATCATCTGTCTTATGTTAGAAAACGTCGAGCCTCATGATATGTGTGAAGATAGATTCCAACATATGAGGAATGGATTCTAGACGTTGCAGTACTCATCAGTCCCAAAGTAATATGAAATATCCTTAGTATGTAACAAAGAAGCGTATTGAAGAAGCTATGGAAAGTACCATTGGTAAAGGAGAAAAAATACCTTTTCAGGTGTTAGGTGAGAAAGCAGTCTGCTGTGTCAGTGGGCTAGAATGCAGTTTCAACAGATGTGCAGAAATGTCTCCATCAAAGATCAGAAAAGTCAAATGCATTTAATGCCTCAACGGATGGATCCAACAGATAGTTTTCAAGATCACATATATGCAAATCAGACAGATGAGAGAGGATAAAGCAAGCATTAAACAAACATCGTGAATAGCTCTCAAGCACAACTCTACGATCTGAGAATTTGCAAAGCTTGCTCAGCTACTCAGTTCTTTCGAACAAGTGCTTAAACAGCGACTGAGTAGCAACCATCAAGAACTCAACATCTATCAATCAACTGAAGAAGAGTACCAAGTCTGCTGGAGTTGAAGAGTTCTAAGTGAACTGTAAGAGAGCCAAGTCTGCTGGACTTGAGGAGTTCAAGAGTGAACTAAGAAGTTCCTAGACTGCTGGTCTAGAAGGAATCTGTGTGATTCAGAAGTTGTAAAAGACATCCTTAGTGGATATCCTACTCGTTGAGTAGAAGAGTTGACTAGGAGCTTTAAGTGCTCTGAACCACTTAAAAATGGGTGTGTCTTTTACATTCATACTATAACTGCTATATATGCCATAACTGCTATAATTTTCCCACTCTCATAACTCCACTGCTTTGTAAAGAAGATTAAAACAAACATAAATTCTGCTAAGTTTTAATCATCATTAAAGAACAAGTTTAAAACGAAAAGATTTTTTATATATCTATTCAACCCCCCCTTCTAGATAACTATTGTGCCAACTAGGAACTAACAATTGGTATCAAAGCAGGTTCTATTATACAACTTACAAGCTTTAATAGATCCAATGGCACACGTACCAAGCGAATCTAGAACTGGAGGAGGCAACATGCAGCCAATGTGCAACAAGGATAAATTTGCGAACTGGAAAGTCAGGTTGCAAGCTTACATGGACTCAATAGATGAGGTATTCCCTTCTCTTCAATTTGACAGGTCATAGCATTTAGATCATGAACTTTCGTAGTTTTTTTTTCATTTCCTGTATCAGAAAATCATGTGCATATATTTCATATAAACTAACACTTGAATCTATACTTTTCTTTTCTTTTCTCTTCTTTTTTTTTATTTTTATAAATCAAAAGAAATAATCAAGTATAAGTGAAAGCTTGACAAATTTATTAATAATCAAATTGGTTTTAACGAAAAGCATAACGTTTCATATAATAAATCTTACTTTTGTCGGTGAAAGCATAACGTTCATCACTTTTAGAGATAAAATTTAACTTTTTCGGGGTTGAGAGCTTATACTCAGGCGCCTCAATTACTTTTATTAAAGTTGAAAGTATAACTTTTTGGGTCTGAGGACTTATAGTCAGGTGCCTCATTCACTTTTGATGATAAAGTGTAACATTCATTCGGGTGCCTCGTCACTTTGGTCGTCCAATTTCTTGGTAAGTGCAGTCTTCGAGGACTTGAAATCGGGTACCTCATCACTTGGGTCATCCAATTTCTTGGCAAGTGAAGTCTACGAGAACTTGAAATTGGGTGCCTCGTTACTTGGGTCGTCCAATTTCTTGGCAAGTGCAGTCTACGAGGACTTGAAGTCGGGTACCTCGTCACTTGGGTCGTCCAATTTCTTGGCAAGTGCAGTCTACGAGGAATTGACCACCATTTAGAGTGGACCACCCTCTTGGGTTTTTTTTTTGTAAATTCTTGTGCCTCCTCCCTTGGTCATTCCATTGCTTGACAAGGGATACTCCTGAGGGATTAAACCATCATTTTTCGATGGACCACCATCTTGGGAGGATTTTTAATTCGTTTGTAGTTCAGAGTTTTTCCGATGGTACATAGAGCCAGTATTTGCGTTCTTGACTTCCGGGACTGCACCATGGGTGATAGTGTTGCACGTTTCTTCTTTTAGTACAATCTCCCCGGCAGCCAGTTTCTCATGGTATATCCTCTGCAGACTGTAACAGTCCATAGTGGAATGCCCTGCGTATTGGTGGTATAAACAGAAGTCTGTTCTTCTTTTCATTTCTTCCGTTACAACCAACCGGGGCCTTGGAGGTTTCACAACTTCGTGCTCGATCCATTGTTCATACAGGCTCCTGAACTCCTTTTCGCTGCATGTGATAGCCTCCAAAACTGGCATTCTAGTATACTTGTCCCCATACTTTTCTCTGCATCGTTCAAATTTCTCATTTTTTCCTCTTGCCCCCTTGTGGTTTTGACTGAGAATCCACTAAAGCCACAATTGTTGTCCTCTTGCTCTTCTATGTATCCATCACATGACTGGTGGGAAATGTCATGATTCCCCCCAAGTCTTGTGCAAAAGATGAGAGGGTCGCAAATGAATCACACACCTTGGTAATGAGGTGGGGCTTGAAGGCGTCTAAAGCACCATTGTTGCATATGCTAACCAAGTTCTTTTCTTCAATTGGTTCTACACAATTCTATGCTTGGACCCTGAACCTATCCACGTAATCTGACAGCTCCTCGTTTGGCTTCTGCTTGAATCGCATGAGCTCTACGATGGTTACCTGTTTCTGTACATAGAAAAATTTCTTAAAAATTATAATTTTAGATCATCCCAATCATGGACTGATCCCTTCTCCAAGTTGTAGTACCAGCTGAAGGCATTATCCATCAAAGTCTTGTTGAATTCCCTCATCAACAAATTGTGATTTTTCCTTTCATCATATCCTAACCATGGAGACATCGACTCCACGAACCTATCAATGTGTTCCCTGGCATTTCCTTTCTCCCCATTGTATTTTTGAAATTGCGGGGGATGCTCGATATACCGTGCCGGGTAGGGTTGTCTCCGAATATGTGTTGGGTAAGGTGGAGTAAAGTATAACTTTGAAGGTCGGGATGTTTGCCTGTGAAGTTGATTGATCACATCGATCATATCATCCTTTGTCACATATTGGCTCGTGGTTTAGACTCTCTGTGGTACAGAAATTGGCTGATGTATACTAGCATCATATAAATTATGTATCAGTTGTGCTTGTGGGCTGGTTCGTTGAACGAGGCTTGGGATGGTTGGTATCTGCACTTGTGAAAATGCGGGGATAGTAATCGGAATGATGTTTGTCTGAGGTTGGCTGACTTCCAGTCTGGGTTGTGGCACGTTACTACTGTTCTGAGGTTCCAAGTGGATGATTGGAACGAACTGATTCTCCGTCAATGGAGGTGCAATCTGATTCTCCTTATTGTTGTTATCGTTATTGTTGTCCTCCACTCCTGTCGATTCTCCCTGTGAACTGTCTGGGAACTTGGCTTTGAAAGCGGGAAACTGCATCAACTGCTGACGGAAATTTTCCATTTCCTCTTGCTTCATCTGTATCTCCAGCATCATGGCCATCATCATCCCTTGTCTTTCACGTGCTTCCTTCAACGCCTTGAGCATATCCAGTTGCACGACATTTGCCTGCTCTCTACTTTCTTTCTCGCCTTGCCTTCCCGCGCCTGTCTGTCTGACACTCTTTAGTTGTTGATCAGTCATGCATGGTGATGTTGAACTTCCTTCTGAGGCGTCTTCAAGGATGAGTTGATAGAGATCTAGATTCATGCCTTGGAAAGCTTGACTTGCTTGCCTTGGAACTGGACCAGGTGAGGTAATGCTATTTGTTGGTGAAACTCTTCCTGTTATTCTCCTACTTCGAGTTGTGGGCATACCCTTCACGAATTCTACACCTCACCAGCAGAGTTGCCAAATAAATATGGGTAAGGAAATCGTGCCTTGCTAGTTAGGGTTTTGTGTTGGCTGAGTAGGAGAGAAATCCACGAAGAGCACGAAATCGATTGATTGACTGAAGAGGGGAGAACGATAGGTGGGCTATTACTCCAACGACGCGTGGCAGAACCCGTAGAATCCAGAAACCTTATTAGGGTTATTGAGATTCCAAGAGTCTTCTTCTTGAGTCCTTCCACTCTTAGAATCCGGAAACCTTATTAGGGTTATTGGGATTCCAAGAGTCTTCCTGAGTGTTGAGAGAGAATGTCTAAGTCCTTTGATCGTCCAAGAGTCCAAGTCCAGAGTCTGAAGAGAGGTCCCCTTCCCAATAAAATGGAAGGGGTATTTATAGGGTTCTCTGAAAAGTAGTCATGTGCAAGGCACATGCTTTTAGGGAAATTCTAGAAATACCTTTTAGTCATTAGAATAATCCTCATATTGCCCTGTCCTTCTAGCCACCAATCCAATCCCTCAATCAATTCCCAAAACGAGCCGCCTCCACGAGCCTTCTACCTCGAGACCCGTGGAGGCTTCTCCCGGGTCTAACACCTTTATTTCTGACTTCTCTGTCTTCATTCAATTAGGTTATGCGAACCCTAATTTGCGCATTTAATGAGGTCGTGAAACTCTAATTGTGTATTTAATTTAATTAAATCATGTGAACCATAATTTTGCACTGGTCCCACATATTGAAATCTATATATATGGAGCAATTGAATTAAGTGCAATTAATTCGGGGTTATTAGATTGCTGTAAACACAGTACTTGGAAAAGAAAAGCTCGATTTGACATTAAAATTCCTGGGCGGTGGGAGAAAAATGAATGTGTAGACACGTAACATCATTAAGAATGACTACTTTTGATTAATTGATTGTGAATGCTAATTATTTGTTCACATAAACATTATTATTAAGTTTATGATTGAAATATACTTAGCAAACAAGCTATACTTTAATTGTTTTGCTCAAAATCGAAGCTATATTTTCTACAAACGTTAGTACAAAATATATAAAGTAGTTTGTTCTCGTACCATTCGAAACAATACTAACCGGTGCACAAACCATGGTTGTTGTTTGTCCCTAGTTGCTGTCACACCACACCATCCAATTGTCCTGGTCTGAGGGTGAAAAAGGTGCAAAAGGAAAAATAGTTTGTTGGTGGTCTGTTGTAGCACGTTCAGTACTTAGATGCCTAATTTCTTGTGAAATATAATGTAGGCTGGAGTATAGAGGGGACAATTTGGATGCTTTCTGTCATTCTTTAATCCTAATCACCTACCTTTATTTTCCTTTTCCTGGGTTAATGTGATCACTCTACTGTTTTTATTAGGCAACCGAACAACGTAACATCCCTCTCTCTCTTTGGAATTGATTGATTCCAATCAGTTTAAAATGAGCCCTTCATTTGAACCCATTATAAAAATACACCTTATTTTATTTTTTATTAACAAATTAAAACAACTTTTTGTTAAAATCAAGAATAATATAAATGTGGTAAATACAAATGTTATGGTTACTACTCATTTTTATACGACTGATCAAAAGGACTGCCCAATTTGATACATGGATCGGTCTAAAATCCAAATTTATATTGAATTTCTTTCGAATTATAAGATTATTAAAAGTCAATTTTAAATATTTTTAAACTCAAAATTGAGTTGATTCTTCAAAGATTAGAAATAATAAATAGTAGAGTTAATAATATTAGGTTGTTGACAATGAGAACTGAGTCTTTGATATACCAGCAGGCATCATAGCGATGGACTGACTTATGAAAAAGGAGGAGAAATATGAGTCAATGTTTGCCATTCTATTGCTTGTGGTATAAATAAACCCACATGCATGCCATGGCCTGCAGCCTAACCGTTAAAAGGAAAATCAGCATGGAAAGGTAAGGAACAAAATGGCTGCAAGATCAAGCTGCCTGCCATCCATATATATTTTTCCATGGCACAAAGCACGGCTCAACTAACCTTTTGACTTTGAAGTACAAGTACTCATTGATCATGCATGCTAAAAAGATTCCACGGCATGCAAATGCACCTATTGACTTCTCAATTTGATCCCCTTGGCGCCAAAAAGAAAAAGATTTTGATCAGTACGTACTATGACGGCCCTCAGTCATGCTCTGAGAATCAAATTAAAGTAATAAAAACTATATGTGGTGTGGTCACCATCTTATAAGGTTAGAATAGTGCCACAAAACACAACTTATTCAATATTAAGTTAGAGATCAACCTATATTGGTTGATTTAATTTGCAATATAATTAACACAATTGACTATAAACAAATCACATTAGCTAAGTTCTATATATTTTGGTCATTGTTCCTTACTTGCATTGCATCATTGATTCATTTTAGAGAAGAAGAAAAAAACAATCTTCAACATTCACAAATGGCTCCAAGTTTTGATAATGCAAATACTTTGTTCAACTTTGTTGTCCGAGATGGTAACGGTGTCAAAGGCCGGGTGGATTCCGGCCTAACCAAGGTGCCAGAGAGGTACATTCAATCGCCTCACCAGCGGATTGACAAATTAAATTCATCCTCTCATCAAAATTCACCCATTCATTTATCGAAACTCGATGGACCTAACCACGATCAAGTGGTGAATGATATTGCTAGAGCTGCAGAAAAACTTGGATTTTTTCAAGTAGTGAACCATGATGTGCCTGTGGAACTACTTAACTCACTTAAAGATGCGGCGCACAAATTTTTTGGCCAACCCCCTGAAAATAAGGCTGTTTATCTCAAAGGGGTGAGTCCTAGCCCTTTTGTCAAGTATGGGACTAGCTTTGTCCCAGAAAAAGAGCAGGCTTTGGAGTGGAAGGACTATATAAGCATGGTTTATACCAATAATTCAGATGCTCTTGAGTTTTGGCCTAAGGAGTGCAAGTAAAGAGAATACATTTTATATTTTCTTTATTCATATATAGTTTTATTCATCACATATTTACATATGACAATATGAATAATATTATGTGCAATAACTGTGCGCTATAAGTTGTGCACTAATAAAGAGAAAACAGTACACATGTTGTAATATCCGGAAAATAAATAAATGAATAAATGATATTTAATTTTATATTTTTTAAATATTTTAATTAGGTTTTTTTTATATTTGGGTCAAATTGTATTTAATTATTGTGAACCTACTTTAATTTGGGCCTTTAAATTAATTAAGTTTAATTTATATTGTCTAATTTTAAATCCTATTAAAATTTAGAAAGTTAATAAAATATATTAATTAATAATAATAACTATATTTGATACAAACTAATTAAAGAGAAGAACGAAACAGATGCGAGGCGGCGCTCAAAAAGAGAAATCAAATTATTCTCGCAAAGGATAAAAGAATATTGGGTTGTGACTTGTGATTTTAGGTAAGGTATATTATAAAACTATTATTAGTATCACCTATACATATATATGATTGCATATAATATATATGTTAGTAATCAGATCATTATATATATATATATATATATATATATATATATATATATATATATATATATATATATATATATATATATATATACGGTCCGGATCTTAAACTCACTCTCTTTTAGCGACGGACCGGGCGACGATTCGATTCGTTGCTATATGTAGAACCGTCGTCTTAGCTTTTAGCGACGGATCGAACATATAGCGACAGAACGAATCGTCGCCCGGTCCGTCGCTAAAGGGGGGTGAGTAATGTGAGCTAGATAAGGGGTAAATTTAAAATCCAGACCGTATATATATGGACATTATTTGAACAACCAAACTTTTATCCGTTGATCAATATAATAAATGGTTCATATTTGTTAGAATAAAGGTCATGCGGCTACAGTCTGTAGCGGCAATCAATAATTCTCAATAAATGATTTTAAATTACATGATTGCCCCCGCTTCATTACAACGCAAATCATTTAAAATTCCTTGGTTGCCGTTAATGGCTGTTGTGGCAGTGCAAGTCATGCAATCCCTTTTGTCTTGTCCCATAACACTAGTCACTTGGGTAAGATTTTATTTGATTATTTATTTTGTAATCAAATATTTTTATTTAATTATAAAATAAATAATCAAATAGAAGATTATATTTGATATTTATTTAAAAAGATAAGATTGTATTTGATATTTATTTTATATCAAATAAAATATTTTTATTTTATAATTTTATTTGATAGAATCTTCTATTTGATTATTTATTTTATAATTAAATAAAATTATTTGATTAAAGAATAAATAATCAAATAAAATATTACCCAAGTGACTAGTGTTATAGGACAAGACAAAAGATATTTCATGACTTGCACTGCCGCAATATCCATTATCGGCAACCAAGGAATTTTAAATGATTTGTGTTGTAATGAAACGGGGGCAATCATGTAATTTAAAATCATTTATTGAGAATTATTGACTACCGCTATAGCTTGTAGCGGCATGGCCATTATTTTAACAAATCTGAACCATTTATTATATTGATCAACAAACAAACGTTCGGTTGTTCAAATAGTGCCCATGACAACTTGTGTGGCGATGTATATTTCTGTTTATTTTGAGCTCAATATAAAATAACACTCAACCATTTGATTCAGCCTATTATTTCGTTATGTTAGTTTTGTTCATTTCAGTTCAGTTCATTCAATTGAGTTTGTTATTTCGTTTCATTATTCTTGTATTCTTTATCCTTACTGGGCATTTGGCTCATGCTGTGTTTTTCTTCCGGCAGGTAATTAGGGGGATCAAGGGCAAGTGTGACGAGAGCTCCATTTTGTCCAAATAATTTAGATATATTTTGTTTAAGTTGTGATACATTAGTTGTTCAGAGTTGTAATAATTATCTTAGATTGTGGTTTGAGCCAGTGTGACATTTATTATAGTTTGTCTTGTGATATTTAACCATTATGAGACTATTCTTTTGTGGCTTAGAGTCTTTTTATAATTTCATTAGTTTTGTTGAGTTTTGTGTAACCTCTCTTTTTATTTCGGAAAGAGGGTGTTACATATGTGCTACTATTTGAATGAACCCACATATTATTTTCTCTTTATTAGTACAATAACTTTGTATAAACAATTGTGCAGTAATAAAGAGAGAAAGTACGCGGGGTATTATTATTTGAATGGACTCATGTACTATTTTCTCTATTTTAGTGTATAACTGTTAGTGCACATAAAATTACTGTGATGTATTACCATTTGCGATTTGGAAAGGTAATTTTTTAGTCTAGAGTTTAATTTCGTGTATGTGCACACCTAGAGGGGGTGAATATGTGTTTGAGCTACAAAGTGATTATCAATGACTAATTTTAATTTTTATGCTGCTAAACTTAAAACAGACAAATGAAAGTGTCTGCTTTAGAGTAAATTTTACTTTTGTTATAATGTAAACAGAAGATAGTCACTACAAGAAAATTGGCTATTTCCGACAGACGTATCCTCGACGGATTAAATTCGGTCAAAATATGATTAATTTCGAGGGAATAATGCGTCGAATATAAGTCACTCGAAACTAACATAATTCTGAAGAAGTTCCGTCGAACGTAGACCTCTCCAGTTGGCGCCAAGTTTCGCGCCACCGCGAAAAGTGATTTCGACGAACAAACGTTAATTCCGAGGGACGTTTCGTCGAATTTAAGTTATTTCTGAGAGACTTATGGCCGACGAATATTCCGTCAGAGATAAAAAATATAAACTTTTTAGCTTCTGCCTTTTCATTTCAGATGCTCAGCTTTATATCTCATTCTCTCTCACTCTCAATCCCTCTCTTATCCCCCCGCCCCACTCATCCGGTCACCGGTCCCCCCTCCTCCTCCCACCGTTCCCCCCCACTGCCTCCCTCAGGTCTCCCCAGTCTACCTCGGTACCCCCTCTCCCCCCCGATCCCCCACTCCCTGCCCCGGTACCCCCACCCCTCTCCCCCCGGTCCCCCCACCCCAGCCCTGTCCTGGTACCCCACCCCACCCACTCCCACTCCCAGGTACCCTCCACTCCCTCTCATCTCCCCAGTCACCGGCCACTGCCCAGTTCTGGCCGCCACTGCGCCACCAGTTCCGGCCAGGGTAGCTCCTAGCTCCTCCTTTCTCTTCCTCGTTTCTCCTCCTTTAATTCAAGATAAAAACTCCTAAATGATGATTTGAGAATATTAAATATAGTTTGCAGATTTGTGTTTTTGACTTTGTTAAAGTTGTTCATGTGTTACTGAGAATAATTTTGGAGTTCTTGTTGTATCAGAAATTGGGTTTTATATTTTAATTTACTGAAATTGGGTTCATTTCTGTTATGAAATTTATTTTGATAAAGTTGTTGATTTTGCGAAAGTTGTTCATGCTGTAAACTGTTTTGCAAATTGGGATTATTTGACTTCAATTCTGCAAATTGTTGCATGTTACTGAAATTGTGATTTATTTTGTGCAATTAAAATTTCTATTAGTGTATATGTGACGCCCCCAAAATAGGTATACATCACCCATCTTGGGCCGCCAAATACATGATACAAAATTCAAATACAACTTAAATATACAACAGTCGTGTAAATACGACAAAATATAATCTAAGAGTTTTTAATAAGAATATTGTCATCTAGACAATATACAAACTCAATGGAGTCCTCATTACATTTATTGTTACACTATTTAACAGAATAGTGAGGACTACTAATGCTATCATCTGGGCCGTCACTCCGTTCCCTGACTAGTCCCGGCTACGTTCTCATTTCCTAAAGAGAACAGTGAAAGAAAGGGGTGAGCTCAACTAGCCCAGTAAGAAATATTATGACTAAGATAATGTAGAATAATTTATCATTAGCCTTCAACAGTGTTAAACTGATAAAATATAACAAACATCAAGTTTAACTGCAGCGGAACAATCAATCCATTAGAAGAGTCAAGTAGAGAATAAAATCTACTATCTTCTATGATTTAAAAGATTTTTCATCACTTTAATAGCTGAGACTCAGCTTAATAAATAAACCACATCATCCATGTACTACGGCCAAGGATATTCATTACTATCACGACCACAAATTCTCCATACACTACGGGCCAAGGATATTCGTGTATTCATCAATGGTCATGATCATGCCAACATCTGTCCATCAATGCACTACGGGCCAATGAGGACTTTTACCACATCATTTGTAACATTACGATCATGATTATACCGAATAATCCCTGGTCATAATCATACCAAGTCCATCTATGCACTACAGGCTACAGATGAATTTCAACATAATATAAACTTGAGGATGATGACAATGATATAAGAATTCAATAAAAAAGTTCAAGAATTAATTTATCCAGGAACTAATAACGTCGAAAATGTCAACATGATACTGCTTTGTAGAGTAAAATTCAAGAATGCTCAGAAGAATGTTTCCATGAAAAGATACTAGATGGAGCTCAAATATCAAGGATATTCCACTAATTTCATGGAGTATAGAAGTCAAAACTTTAACCAACTGAGTATAATAACAAAAGAAATCACAGACATGTTATTCCAATAGAATAATAAATAACGGAACCAGGTCATGCGTAAACGCACAAACAAGATATTCCAACAGAATAATAATTAACGGAACCAGGTCATGCGTAAAGCACAGACATGATGTTCCAACAGAATGATTAATAATGGAACCAGGTCATGTGTAAAGCACAGACAAGATGTTCCAACAAAATGATAAAGAATGGAATAATAGAAGAATTTCACCAAGTATAGGGTAGTCCGCGTATACACATTATTCCAACAGAATAATAAAGAATGGAATAACAGAAGTTCTCTTCATGAATACAAAAGAAATAATACCCCTTATCGTAGAAAAAAACTGGATACTGGAATAGTGAGGTAGCGGACTTCTCTTCTTCTTTCTCTCTATAATTTCTCTCTATAATAATTGTTTTAAAGCTTTTGTGAATTGGTGAGAAATGAAGGAAGAATGAGCTTATATTTATAGGAAAATATAGTTTTGATAATTGCACGTTTTGGGGCTCAAAATATTACAGTACAATACCTCCAACTTTTCTTTCATTTTTAATTTAGTCATGCAAGTATTATCAAACTTTTACCACCTCCCCTAATAGTAAATAATGTGAATCAATAGTTCAATCATGTGAATCAATAGTATAATCATGCGAAAAATACGAATTACAGTATAGTACCTCCATCTATACCTCCATTTTTAACTTAGTCATGTAAGTATTATCAATCTTGCACCAACACCCCTAATAGTACAAGAATGTGATTCAATAGTACACACATGTGAACAAATAGTTATATAAGCATGTGAATTAGTAGCAATTAATTACTCATTTATCCGATAAATTACCCGATTTATCAATATAACCCCCAGACATCAATTATCATTGGAATAGATGTTGATTTCCATTAACACTAATAATTCCAACATAATGGAACTATCAAATTCATCTTTAATCAAAACGAACTTATTCATCATTAATATTATAACTCACAATATTTAACAACCAGGTCGTTTCCAAGAAAGAGGGGGCTTTCTGATAAGGATTTCTCCTTATTGGTGCGCAATTAGGTGACCAAACCTCTCCTTGACAGAACTTCTAGACATTGTAAATATTGGAATTTAATAATATGAATAACTTTGTCGTCTCAATTATTGATTTAATAATATATCATATAATGAAGATGATACTGTGACAATAATCGAATCAATAATATGAGAGATATGATGCATCAATTACTGTAGCAATAATTGAGTATAACTGAGTGAATTCTGACTTAAGCATCAATAATCAATACCGTGTGCTACTATGCAACCACGCGTATTACTGTACTTTTACTACCGGGTAGTTCAACAGTTTTAACGGTAATACTTCCGCCGTTATTTTTATAAAAAGATAATTCTGTCGTTTTCTTACTACGACAATACTTCCGTTGTAGGGTCCACCAATGATAGTGTCGTCGTACGAATATTCCCTGTTAAAACGAATATTCCCTGACCAATCGAATATTATATAACCACTTGCTTACTTTGCAAAATTTATAAATATTATCCACAACTATAACATTATATCATATCCACACCATAATATTCAAAAATATATTTCGAGAGAAATTAATCTTTATTCATAAAATTTGGGGTCTTACAGTATACAATTTATTTGTGCAATTACAGTGTTTGGGTCATAACAATTACAGTGTTTGGATCATAACATATATGTATGTCAGTGTATAAAAATGTGATATTTGATATTTCCCACTGAATTCCGAACGAAATATCTGTTAGAAATCTGCAATTAAAAAATTTGTGGCCCCTACAAATATATTTATGTATTATTTAATTATTTTAATATAAAATGAAATAAATTTAATTTAATTTAGTTTATTAGACAAAATAAATGTTAAAAATTATTTAATATAATATAATATAAAATAAAAAATAATAATAAAATAAATTTAAAAAAATAAATCAAATTTAAAAAAATAAATCAAATTTAATTTAATAAATTAAATTAAATATATTAAATTTAATTAAATTAAATAAAAATTTTAAATTATAAAAAAATAAAAAATAAATTTTAAAATAAGATAATATAATATACTATACGTATATGAAATACATTACATGACCGATTTCAGAGGCTTCAGGACGAGCGTATAGCTGAGCTGGAGGCTATTAGGAGGGGTTCTGAGCCGTTAGATTCAGCCACACCTCTTCCCGATATAGTATTAGATTGGGATGAGGAGTTGAGACTATGGGTCGTGTCTCAGTATCCCCCTACTAGCAGTATCGGTAGATATTGAGTGTTGGGTCTGCCAAGGATACCCGCATATACACTTCCTGGAGGTAATATTTTATTATGTTTCACGAAATTATCCAAATTTATCATATTATATAAATTATTATTAGTAATTGAATTTGTATCTCTTTATAGGCTCCAGTCAGCGCCAGCGTCCGAGAGCACATGTCGGACCATCTCATTCGGGCGCTATCTTGGATGAAGATATCTTTCGGTGGCTGATAGGGGTCGTGTCAGATAGGTTCCGTATCGAATCGGTCTTTCGGCGTTAGTAGTTGCCTTTCAGTTCTCGTTTTCACCAAATTGCTCAGGATATTATAGTAGGGGCCTCTGCAGAGAGTATGAGATTACCACGGGAGCAGTTCGACGCTTGGAGCGCCGAGATGCTTCGGATGGTGATTACCCTCTTGGAGGAGGCTTTTCGTCTGCCCCCACCTACTCAGGCATTCTTATTGTTTATGTTTTTTTAATTAAGGCTAGCTAGCTTGTTAATTATCATATATATATATATATATATATATATATATATATATATATATATATATACGTATTAATAATTTATATTTTTGATTCTATCAATAGGGTGGCGATGGCGAGCAGAATGGCGATGACGAGCGGGCGCACGACTCTGATTTCCATACACCAGAGCAGCGTCGTTCACTTCCGCCCAATGATTATACTTTTATTAGTTTATAGTTCATTTGTATTCATGTTATTGTAGAAATTTTGTATATATTGTAGTGTCTAATTGCGTCTGTACAAGTATTGTAAATTATATTGTTTATCATTTATGGGACATTAGCTTATATTTTTAATTGGTTAACTCAGTAGTATTGATGATAATAAGTTGAAGATTACATTTTGGTGGATATTTGAATGTGAATGTGAATGTATGTGAATGATAATGAGTTGGATATCACATAATGAGTTGGATATTACGTTTTAGCGTTACGTTGAATATTTGAATGTGAGATACATGTTTATATTACTGTGTATTGGGTTGTGACAGGTTACAGGTACATAAATTAAACACCTGGAGACTGAACTTTCAAATATGTGTTAAAAAATACTGTTATTTACGACGGAATAAGGTGTTTCCGACGGATATTCCTTCGGTGTTAATAAGAACATAATTTTTAATAAACACTGTTATATTTTAATTTTCAGTCAGAAATAAGTTAATTCCGACGGAATGTAGCCGTCGGAACTAGGCTATCTCTAATGCAAATTATGTTGGAATTAATAATTAGCCAGTTTAAATAAATACAGGTTCATTTTAATATTCAGTCGAAAATAACTTACTTTCGAGGGAATAGCTCCGTCGAACATAAGAAATATTATACTCGACGAAAAGTTTCATCCTACTTATTCAGTCATAAATATCTTATTTGTGACGCATTTTCGTCAGAGATAAGTTTGTCGAAGATAAGAAAACTCCGACGGAGTTTTTGACGAATCTTATCTTCGACGCGTTTATATAAGACCGAATGTCCGATGCAAAATTCCGTCGAAAATATCTTACTTGCGACTGAATAAGATTATTTCTGGTGGAATATTCAGTTAGACTTAAGCTTTTTTCTTGTAGTGAGTGCCTGTATTAGTATAATTTATCTATCAACTTTTATGTGAATGTGTTTAGATGCAACGTGAGAATTAAATGTCCAAACCACAAGAAATAACAAACCACAGACATAAGGATTTTTACGTGGTTCAGCCCCTATCCTCTAGTCTAATAGTCTAATCCACGTCCAATACTAGCCAGTATTGGAGACTCTTTTTATTAATTTTAAGACTCAATTAAATAAAATAAAAAGAAATCTCTGTTCAAATAAGGTTTTCCACTACGATGGGCACCTCTGCCCCTTTGCACCACTGCAACCTTTCTTACCACTGAGATCTTTACAGCTCTGCAACCTTGAAAGTTTCATTTGAACAAAACATATCCACTACTGGATCGATCAAGTCACACTACGCTTGAACTCAGAACTTAATACAAAGAATTTGGATTACAATGAATTCTTAATTTTCAGTCAACAAAGAATTTACAATGGAACATGACTTGTTGGAAACAGACTTTTTACTGTCTCTCTATGAAGTTATCAACCTTGATATTAGCTTAAAGGTTTCTGAATTAATGAGAGCTTCCAGTATGTCTGTCCTCGTTTTAGCCAAGGAGTAATATATATATATATATACACACACACACATACACATAAAAATCTCAATCATATTTGGAAGGAGTCATGAGCAACAAATATAATATTTATCAGTTATTCAACCAAAACAAACTAAGTTATTGGAACAAAGGATAAGAGTCCAAGAATAAGAATCCAACAAATTTTGCCCAGTCAAAATAGATTTATTTAATGAACTTCTAATCAAATAAAATATCTAACTATAATTCAAAACAAGATATATATGTATATCTATCAAGGAAATATTTCAGTAAAAATATTTTTCAATCTAATTATTTCCCAAGTCCTGTAGATATAAATCTAATTAATGACCTATTTAACCAACTTGGGCCAATCAAGAATTAACTATATATAAACCAGCCCAAGCAAATAAACATGATCTCATAAAGCTGTTACATAAAATCAAATTAAAAATTTTAAACAACCCAAACAATTAAAATAAAATCCATTACTAAATATAAACCCAATAATATTGTCATCATTAAAATTATAAATTATATTCTCCCCTTTTTTGATAATGAAAATATATTAAATTATTTAATTAACATGCTCCTCCTAAATTTATGTCTCCCCCTAAATTTATGCCTATAAAGAGAATTATTCAACCTGTTATGAAAAAGAATAATATGAAAATTGATAAACCTTAACATTCATAACAAGTATCATAAAATATCAAAATATATAAACAAATTAAATTCCAAAATATCTCTCCCCCCTTTGTCATTATCAAAAAGGGATAAATGAAGCCATGCATATTAATCATTAAGCACAAGTAAATTATAACATATCAGTTTAGTTATATATCTCCCCATTAAAAGAACTAAGTGCAAGGATTAAAAAATTGACACTAGGGCAAGCTTATAACAATAACACATATAGCAGGTAAACAAAATTATCATACTTTTGTGATTTGTTACCTATATATCAACATTTTGTTACCAATAGTAAGTTTACTAGATGTGTTTCTTAGTGTAGTAAACAAATTTCTTCAAAACCTCTTCTTGTGGACATCCTAATGTTGAGATTTTTGATGATCGAAATTGAAGGATGATTTCCCACAGTTCTAGAAGTTCTTGGAAGCCTAACATTTTTTACTTGTTTTTCTGGTTCGCTTTCTAGAATGTCAGTTTCTGTTTTTGAACGTTCTTCTGATTTGTTTTTAAAAACAGAAGGTTTGAGCAGTCTGGATTTAGGTGTCTGCATGTCTGAGTTTTCTTCTAAAATAGACGAGTCAGGCTATCTGATTTCATATGTTTGTTTTCCTGGTTCATCTATTTTTCCTTCTGATGCAAACATCTTAGGCTGTCTGAATTGAGTTGTTTGGGTTACACGATTCAAATTTTCATTTCCTGCAAAATTCTCATCTTTTGACATATCATGGTTAAATTCATCAAATATTATATGAACAGATTCCTTATCAAGATTGTCATTTGTATTAAATATAGAGCATTTAACACAATAAAAACTTTAGAATAAATAATATTATGTACCCCTGTGCTACAAAATCCATAAATCTAATTAAAACTCTATTTAAAAAACATGAGGTACTTATAGATTTCGTCAAATAATTTATAGGTAACTTAATCTCGCAAAGTAAAGTACTATTCGTCTCCATTTTGACCTTGAGACATCTATAAAATAAACAAATAGTCTTTACCTTTTTGGTACCCAAATTTTCTTGGGTCCTTTTGGGTTAGTAGCATATAAATCACATTTCTTTACCCAAATTTTTGTTACTCTAATTTTATTACAATCATAATCAAAATGACTTTTAAAACCACATTTTTTACAAGTAACAAACGGTGAACAATAAAGTGGCTTAAACTTTGGTTTACTATTAATCATTCTAATATTATCATCAGTTCTATTTTTCACATTTTAAATAGGATTATACCCAATTACTTATTTATCAAGACTTGCCCTTTGTGCCCCTAGCATACCATTTAAGTTATTTTCTCCTTGCACAAATTTAGCAAGATCATTTTTTAAATATGTTATTTCTGCATTTGTTACATTATCATCATGTTGCAGATTCATCATTTTTCTATCATTAAAAGTATCTATACATGCATATCTCATTTTCAAATTTTCTTTTAAAACTTCATTTTCATTTTTAAGATATTCATTTTCTTTTCTCTCTTTAAAAAGCGACTTAACTTCATTCATTCATTAGCTCATTTACGCAATTATAAAAATAAGCAGTTTTCTTTCTGAGCTTTTGATTTTCACTTTGTGAAGCAAGATAATCAGATGTAAATATTTCAAAAGCTTCATGAATTTTTTTTTACCTCAAGTTGATCATCACCTTCTAGTCCTGTGAAACAGAGTTGGCCAATTTCTTCATCTTGTTCTGTTTTAGACTTACTCATTGGAGTTAAGCTACCTTTTTTTATTTTTCTTTTGTTTATTTCTTTGAAGTAATCTCTCGAGTTTTCTTGAGAGCAATTCAATTTCTTCATCAAAATATTCGTGATCACTTTCATTGTTGCTCTTAACTTGAAGTGCCAATGTGTTCTTTATTGGTGCCTCAACTTCATCGTCATACCTCATGAGTTGATTTTCAAACTCTTTAAGTTCACTAAAAAGGGTGAGTGTTTCCATGGTGGTGATTGTTGATGAGTCTTGTAAAGTGGTAACTTTTGGAGCAAATCTCTTTGGAATGATTCTTAACAACTTTCTATTGATTTGATTTTGAACAATTTATTGACCAAGCATGCTGAGCGAGTTCATTAGTGTGAGAAACCTCGTTTGAGCTTCATTGATTGTTTCATCCTTTTATAATTTGAAGAGTTCATATTCTTGCATCAACATACTCAACTTGACTTCCTTCACTTCAGTGGTTCCTTCATGGCTCATAACAACTGTGTCCCATATTTCTTTTGCGGTGTTACATGTAGAAACTTTATCTATTTTGGACTGAACCATACCACTTAGTAGCGTGTTCATGGCTTTAGAGTCATAGGATACCATATAAGACTCATTTGAATCCATTTCCATGAGATTCTTGTGTTTACCATAATCATGCCTCGGGATAACAGGGCCATTTTCAACTACCCACCATTCCCATGGGCCTCAATTGAGATATATCTTCATTCTGAACTTCCAAAAGTTGAAGTTCTCACTTCCGACCGATAGAGGAAGGCCTGCTTGTGGATTGATCTTCTTGAAAGTTTAGGTGTGCCATAGGATTTTTCCCTACGACCTGCTAAGATCAACATTAGTAGAGCCAAACTTTGATACCAAATGTAATTTTTTGTATTTGCACACCTAGTGTAAGACCCCAAATTATTAATAAATGATATTTAATTTCCTCTATTCATTATTTTGAAATAGTAAGGGTTGATTTGATTAATGTGGTTAGTTATGGGTAAAATGTGCAAATTTTTCAAATAAGCAAGTGGTTATAAAATATTCGTTTTTATCGGAGAATATTCGTTTGGTCGTGGAATATTCTTACCGTCGGGGAATATTCGTACGACGACGCAGCCTTGTGTGGGCCCCATAACGAAAAACGATTGGATGAAGAAAATGACAAGTATAAGTTGTTTATAAATAACGGCGTAGTTGTTACCGTTAATACTGTTGGAATACCCGGTGGTTAAAACACAGTAATACGCGTTGTGGCACAGTAGCACACGGATTGCACCAATGATTGATTCTTATGTAAGAAGACACTACTCAATAATTATTACAGTAATTACTTTTCAGTATATTATTTTATTGATTCAATAATTGCTGCGTTGATATTTTATATTACTGTTGTTTCAATAATTATCACTACACCGTATTTTCTATTATCGGAGCAATAATTAATATTATCTGAATAATATTATTAGATAAAATTATTGGCAATGTCTAGAAAGTTCTATCTGAGGAGAGGTTTGGTCACCTAATTGAGCGCTAGTAAGGAGAAATCCTTATTGGAAAGCCCCTTCTTTCCTGGGAATAGCCTGATTGTCAGTATTGTGATTTTATAATATTATTTATGAATAATTAATTATTGATTTATATGATTAGGAAAATATTGATTTTATGTGGATATAGATGGAGAAAATTTTTAAAGTGACAATTGTTAAAAATCGATATTTTATCTTTTCTGATAAAATAATATTTTATTATATTATTATAATATAATAATGATGATATTTTTACAATGAATGTGTGATATATAAGTATATGAGAAGAAAGAGTATGTTTGTTGCAATAAATATTAAAAACATGTTAAACATGTCGGTGGACCCCATTTCTTGACTGAAATTTGATTATAGCTTGTAAAATCGTCCGTTTATGGATTTCGGTCAATTTCTGTTTAGAATTTGAAAAAACTTTCTTCTACAAAGTTGTAGATAATGAAATTTCATATAGAAAAGACATGTGGTTCAAATTTTTCTGACAAAGGGCTATTTATTATGAATTATTGAAGTTCTGAAGTTCCGAAATAATTGATTTTTGGAAGTTTTATTTATTTTTATTAATAAAAACATTTTTTTTACATTTTGTGGCCTCATTAAACATGTGCAAAGTACTGAAGCTAGAGAATTCAAAGTGGGCGTAAAAAATTTAATAATATATTAATATTTTATTAAATTTTCTGCTTTGGTATTCTAAGCATTTTCCTATAAATAGGGTGCTTAGGTTAGAATTGAAAATCATACCAGAAACATAAATCTTTCTCTCTCTATATTATCGAGCGTATTCTTGTGAGTATTTTAAGACTTTGAGTGTTGCTATACGGTGCAAGTTCTCTTCAGCACTATATTCAGTATTTCAGCCAGAAGTACTATTCTTTCGAGGTAAGGGATGTTGTTTTCTTCTTAAATGATATTATTTTCTTCAATATCATTATGCCAAAATATTGGTCTGAACTTTTTATCAAATTTAGAACTTTTTGTGTCGGGGTTACTATTCACGTATACGGCACTATTCACGAATACGGCACTATTCACCGAAAAAATAAAATTTTCTTCTTTTTGTCCAAAATATCTATTATGGATACTAGCTCTGATTGTATCCATGTTTTGATCATTCTTGAATTTTACTCCACTATGATTACTTATGAGGTATTTTTGGATATGGATAAACCGAAATACGAATCCTTAATATTTGTTATTTTGTTTCACTGGATTCGTTTCCTTTAAAATATTTTTCATCATCCTCAGTCATAAATGATGATATTACTGAATATCTTTGGCCTGTAGTGCAAAGATGAATGATTTCTGATGAATATCTTTGGCCCGTAGTACAAAGATGAACATGTGTTTAGATGAACATGACCAACTGGTGAATATCTTTGGCCTGTAGTGCAAAGATGAATATTTGATTTATGATGTATATTAATTGATGTTACAGGGATAAAGTATTGATGATGGACTTTTAAATTCATAGATAATAGTATACTTCATTCTCTAGGTAACTCTTCTATGAATTATTGTTTTCGCTGCGAATATTGATCTGAAACTTGTTGTCTATTGTATTTTATCAGATTTTTTCCTGTTGAAGACTAACGATAATTTGTTCTATATTATCATAGTCATAATATTATTTACTGGGCTAGTTGAGCTCACCCTTTTCCTTTTTGTTCCATTTTTCTTCTCAGGAGGCGAGAATGTAGCGAGTACTAGTCGGGGTATGGAATGAAGGTTCTAGGAAGTCATTTTAGTAGTCCTCACCATTTTTGTAAAATAATGTTTCAATAATTGTAATGAGGACTTATTTGGGTATGAATATTGTCTAGATGGCAATATTTGTATTTAAACTCACAGTTTTTATGTTGTATTATTAACGTTGTAGTTGTTTCTGTACCATGTATTTTAACGGCTCAGAATGGGTGTTATATACCTATTTTGGGGGCGTCACACCTAGAGTGAGGATGAATAGGTGTTTTAGCTACAAAATGATTAACAATGACTAATTTTAAATTTTCTGTTACTGAATTTAAAATGGATAAATGAAAGTGTTTACTTTAGAGTAAATTTTACTTTTGTTATAGTGTCTGGATTAGTATACTTTATCTATCAACTTTTATGTGAATGTGTTTAGTTGCAACGTGAGAATTAAATGTCCAAACCACAAGAAATAATTTGGCAAATTAAGTAAGCCTGCTCCTGGAATTAGATCGATGTGATGTTGAATATCCCTCAGTGGTGGAAATTCATTTGGAAAATCATCAAAAACCAACTCACTGAATTTGCCTAAAAGGGACTGTACCTTATCGGTTAACACAAATTTTGGCTCTTCCTTCCCTTCTACCACTAAAACTCGCACCACCACAACATGTACCTATTATGCCTCTTTAATTTTTTGACTCCAAATCAGCTGCTGACGTGATTACCGATAGTAATGGTTGTTTTTTTTCTAGTTCTTAGTTATGCCACCACCCAAATTTTGTTTTAGAACCATTGCAATCTTCCGGCCACACCAATTGAAAAAAAAAATATTGTTGCACCCTTTGTAAGTGACAACCACATCAAAATGCCATGGTTGGCCTAATAACTAGTGACTAGCAACCACGTCAACTACGTCGCAGACCACTTTGTCTCGGTAGTGTTGTCCGATCGAGATAGAGACTTTTCACACTACGGTCAATTTCACCTTGGTTCCTTTCTGAATCCACCCAATTACATAAGGCTTCGGTTGTTTCTCTACCCACAGTTTCAGGTGTTTCACCAACTTCTTCGACATAAAATTCTCGCAGCTCCCACTGTCTACAATTAGGTCACACACTTTCTCCTAATCATTGCAGCATGCCTTAAAAATATTTTTTCATTGTGAGGAATATTCTAACTTTGTCGAGCAGATGACTCGCTGAATCACACAATTTACATGCTCTCTATGATCCTCGGCTATTTCTACATCATTCAAAAATTCGCACATATCTGTTTCTTCTACGGCGTCCATCCCGTCCTCTCCAACTTCCGCAAAATTCATCAGTTTCCTCATTGGACACTCATTTGAACGATGACCTGGTTGGCCGAACCTGTAGCACTTAGAACCACCAGATTTAGCATATGGGTTGGGCGCCCGAGGGGTTTCCTTTGTAACCGATGTGGTCGCTAGAGTCTCAACGTTAATATTAGGTTGTCCTGAACTTCTTTGTGACTAATCAACCATAGTTTTAGATTGATTCTTTCCATCATGCACCCACCGAAAATCTGTTTCTGTTTGCGATTGCATTGGAAGTCTCTACCATATCCTTCTTGTGATAAGTGAATCAATTGGATGTCTTCTCCATTAATTCTGCTTTCAATTCCATGTTATACGCTTCATCCACTATCCAAACGACTTGTAGTCCAAATTTGTCTCAAATAGAAGGCTTCAATCCCTCCAGATACCTAGAAACTTGTTGTGCCTCGGTCTCATTCAAGTTGTTACGCACTAACAGCCTAAAACACTCCTTTGTATATTCGGCCACAGTTCTATTACCCTATGCACAGTTTTGATAACTCTGAAAAATAAATTGTTCATAATCTGGGGGTAAAAATCTATTCATCATGAGTTGTTTCATTCGCCTCCAAGATCAAATAATATTTTTTCCTTGTCGTCGTCGATCTATCTGTAACTTTTCCCACCAAACGGCAGCTCTGCTTCTCAACTTGTATGCTACCAAGTGGTTAACTTGATGATCTGCTGCGACCTCCGTCAACTTAAAAAATCTTTCGACCTCAGAAAGTTAATCTAGGAACTCTTCAATCTGAAACTTACCATGAAACAATGGTTTATCCGCTCGTATTCGATAGTCATATTGATTTTGGTTTTGGTTTTGGTGTTGATAAAGGTTTCTTTGGTATCATGCAACCACTTCGTCAGAATCTTCATCACTAAGGCCTTTGAACTGTTCACGTCTCGCTGCTCCATGCGGACGTTCACCTCCAATAACGCCAAGGGAAAATCCATCTGTTAGGAATATGCATGTAAACGTTATTCCTTTATTCATATTATTTGATGATGATGTTAATAAATGAATATGCAAACATGTCTGCATTGATAGAAGTTGTAAAGTCCTTAATAGATGATAGACATTATGGACAAGGACTTAGATTGATATGATCAAAATTGTTTGGTTCATCTATGCTTAATGTTTATCATTCTGTAAATGAATGTATAAAAGAAAAGATCAAATCTGTTAGGTTGATCTATTTTGAAGTGTAATAGATAGGCATGTCTGATCGTAGAGCTCTGCACAAGTCATTTATGTCTGCTAAGAAAATAAGGCAGAATTGTAATCTATTGAAGCAGAATCGTAGACTGTCGAACAAGTTAAGAGATTGCAGAAGCCAAGGCAAAATCGTAGAGTATCAAAGTAGTTGCTTCAGAATCGTAGTATGCACTCGTAATCGTAGGAGATGCCTACTGAGCATATGCCAAGCTAGAATCGTAAACTTGACTCTGAATCGTAAAGTCTACATGTTGTCACCTATCAGATTCATAGTTTGTAAAACCAGAGCTAAAGTCGCAGTCAGCCAGATACTTACATAGCCAAGGCATAATCGTGGAGCACTCTACGATTCTCTACAGAAGCAAACCTAAAGTAAATGCATATATAGATCGCTTTCTCTGGTAAGAACAGTCAAGTTTAAGAATTTAGTCTATTAGAAGAATATCAGAAAACATTCTTTGAACGATCTGTAAGAAAGTAGAAGATCAAAGCACCAACTCTATCAGCAAGGTTAATTGAGACTGTGAAAATCTATTCAGAAGGAATCTCCTACCAGTACTAATCAGAAGACAATGATCTTAGTGCTTACCAAAGAGAGAAGAATTTGATAAAGGTGATACAAAGATAATGGTAAACCTGCCTCAAAGTGAGCATATGACAAACAAAGAGGATATCAATGCTCAGTCTTACCATAGAGTATGATCAAGAGATCACAAGGCCGGAAGTTAAGGAAGCTGAGCATGAAAAAACAAAGGGTTATGCAAACCGAAGTGTTAAAGCTGTCAATCAACTTGTTAGTTCTTGAAGCAAGGCAAGACAATCACGATCGTAGAATAGACTGTGAGAGAAAAGTACAAGATGGTACAACATTGAGAACTCTCAGAATCATAAAATGTGTCAATATCAAGTCACCCTACGATTTCCACAGATAAACAATCGTAGAGTTCATAAAGGTCAACATCAAAATCGTAGAGGGCATTCATCTGAAGAGTGAGAATGTCCAAACAAAGAAGACTGATATTTGAACGTTGTGAATTGGGAATCCCGATATACTCTCCAAACATCCTTGATGTAAATTGAGGAAACAAGAGAAAAAGGTGACTACCTACTAGCCTGCTGAAAGTAACGTCTCTAATGTATTAGGAGATAAAACAGGCTGATATGTAAGGTAAGTCAAAAAAGAGTTGTCACATCAACTATGCATAACTACATCAGTGCTTAAAAAAGTCCGGAGCATTAAATGCTACAATGGATGCCTTCAACTGAAACATTTCAAAGGCTCCTTGACAAGCAAATAAGACAGAGATTAAAATGGAGCTTGTCAATGAAAGACCCCCAATGACTATGTTCCAACAGGAATATGTTAGATGGATCTATATAAGAGCCGAGGCTTCAAAAAAGAAAGTTGTTGACTTGAGAAAATGAAAGTCATATAGAGCTTAATAGAGAAAAGGTTTTAGTGAGAGTGAGACCACCACAGAAGAGTGAAGAACAACTAATGAGAGTCCTACAATAGAAAAGCTTCACTCAATACAAAGGAGTATGACAACGAGGTGGAATATGTACTGAGGGCTGGAAGGCCAAGAAGACAACAACAAGAGTTGCAGAACATAATATGGTCACAAGTTAAACAGTGTTCAAGAACTGTTACGTACCCAAAGAAGTCAAGCCAATATGCAAAAACTTAACATTACATCAACGATGATAGTGTACAGTGATGAATATCAGATGAAGACACGCATCAAAAATAAAGAAAATTCGTACTAAGGGTGAGTCAAACTTGCTAAGTACTAACAAGATGTCAAGCTGAAAGTACATCTTAGCAGTCCATTAGATGTGATCAAATACCAATATTGAATGCTTATTGATCACAAAAAGCTGCTAAGTACCATAAGATGAACAAGCTAAATGTCATCTTAGCAGCTCAACAACAACAAACAACAAAAAAACAACTAAGCAACCTGTAGCAGCCCCAAATTCGGGTCCCAAATCACCACGGATTTGGTACAATCATTCTATAACTATTGCGAAATATATAAACATAATTTTTTTATACAATAAACTTTACACTTTTTTCTCCAAGGTCGAGTAACCTTCACTTAATACACAATGCATAAACAATCTAACATGTAACGTTATTATCATATTAACTATTACAATTTAATTGCACACATAATCTCAAGTTGAACTTGGCTTTGTCATTTCCTGTATCCGAAGTATTCGTTTTAATATGAAATTTTAATCATGATATAACAAGGGTGAGAAATAGGTTTACCCAGCAAGTTGAAGTTCAAATAATTTAAGGATATATCATGACAGAAAGATTTGAACAATAAGCTGGCTAAAGTTCTACAATATAATTACGAACTAGCAGGAACAAATTTTTACATAGATGAACAACATTAAACATGAACATATATATATATATATATATATATATATATATATATATATATATATATATAATTATATATATTTGGACCGAATGGTAATGAAGGTGATCATCCTTTCATACCTGATAAATACATGCAATATGCACATAGTGCGATTTAATAATTCTTAGACATGGCAATCAGAAATGATTAACCACAGGTATAATTGAATAATACAACTCGAGGTCGAGTTAAGAAAAACTTGCATGAACCGTTGATTACCGCTATGCAATTTAATAAGCTTTGTCTGCAGACCTAATATTAATAATATTTATTTCTAAGTTAGAATAATATCATCACAGTATTTAAAATAATCTAAATACATTATCACATAACCCTATCAGTCTATACATCACATACGACCAAACCTCAAGTCAAACTATTTTAGTCTGAATTGAAATCGGCACAATTCTGACATCCCAACGGTCTAGTTGGATAAATATCGAGTTTAAGTTCAATTAAACTTTGACTAAAGACTTAACCATTATCTTAGATAATTTATTAACAGTCAAAATATTTTTCGTAAGCTCGTAATAATTTTTAAATAATTTTCAATATTTATCATGAATTTTTCCATTATTAATAACGTATTTATAAGAATTAAATACCACATAATTCCTTTATCATTAATATTTATTTAATATAAAATATTAATGAAAATCATAACATAATATGATAATATATTTATAATATATCAAAGTACTTTTAATACCTTAAAATCATATTTATATGATTTTTAAACAGTTAAATTCATTATCTGATAATCACTATTAATATTAAAATATTAATAATTTCATGGAAAAAAAATATCAAAAGTTATATTTTACAACTTAAAAATATTTTTATAACACTTCAATCATTTTTATATGATTTATAAATCATTAATTCTACTTTCCATAAATTATTTAATATATTTAGTAAATAAATTAATTACCATTAATATTAATTTATTAATGAAATTCCTCACAAAATATTAAAAGTCACTAAAAATAACTTCAAATATTTTCTTATACCATAATATAATTTTTCATGACTTTTTCATGTATTAAAATTATTTTTAAATAATTTATTTAATATTATAATTAAATAAATTAAATATCTTTTATATTCCAAAAATATTAAATATTTATAAAATATACTCAAAATAATTAAAAACTAATTTTCGGACTTTAAAATAATTTTTAGAAATTTATTTTGTATTTTTAATAATTTAAAACCATTTTTTTCAATTTATTAAATAACATAATTGATTTTCCGAAATTATCTGTCACTAAAGGGCCCTATAGCGACAGAACCGTCACTATAGGTGTTCTTGAGCATTTTCCAGAATTGCATGACAGTGTTAAATGTGTTAGGTTTGACCGTATGTAGATCTGTGTTCATAAGGTTTTCTGGGCTGCTAATGTTGCTAATCATGTAGTATAAGTGTAATACTACAACTAAAATTTGATTGCATGGCCAAACAATAGCACTACTGAGAGATCTTAGCTCTCAAACTACTTGTCAGAGGTTGTTCTGGGTTTTCTAGGTAACCCAGAAACCCAGGCAGTTCATGGTGCCTACTTTGGATCTTTTTAGTTTGCAGTATATGTCTTGTTTGTGTGATATAAATGTGCACACTTGTAGTCTTTATGTTATAGTACAATTCTATATCATCAGATCATAACAACAACCTCGTAACAATAAAATCTAGGCTGGTCAAACTAGTGGTCAAAAGCTGTTCTTGAGAAATATGGGTTTCACAGATTTCTTCATAAGGCATTCAGTCAACGCTTATTTGACCTTAATTATCTTTGATTCTATGTACTTTCTAGGTGATGTAAAGGTTTGATTGTGTAGTCCTCATGTCAAACTACAAGATCAAATCACTAACACGGACTAAAACACATACAATAGTAAGATCCAAGCCCTGCAAAAACGTTGTCAGGTGTTCTGGGCAAATCTGGGCTGCCCAGAAACAACTAGTCAATGCCGGTTAACACCCTTTGACCGATCATATCTTTTAATCTACACGTGATCTGACCCTATTTTCAGTTTCAGATCATAGTTGACATGACAAATGTGAGACCCCGAATTTTATAAATAAAGATTTAATTTTCTCGAAATATTTTTTTGAATATTAAAGAGTAAATTAATTTGATATAATATTTTAGTTGTGGGTAATATTTATAAATTTTGCAAAATAAGCAAGTGGTTAGAAAATATTCATATTGTCGTGGAATATTCTTTCTGTCGGAGAATATTCGTACGACTACGCAGCCAATTGTGGGCCCCATAACGAAAAATGGTCAGATGAAGAAAACGACAAGTTTGAATTTTTATAAATAACGGCGTAATTATTACCGTTAACACTGTTGGAATACCCGGTGGTTAAAACACAGTAGTACGCAGTGTTGCACAGTAGCACACGGTATTGCACCAATAATTGATTCTTACGTAAGAAGGCATTACTCAATAATTGTTAGAGTAATTACTGTTCAATATTTTATTTTATTGAATTAATAATTGCTACGTTGATATTTTATATTATTATTGTTTCAATAATTGTCACTACACAGTATTTTCCATTATCAGATCAATAATTTATATTATTTTAATAATATAACTAGATAACATTATTGACAATGTCTAGAAAGTTCTGTCTAAGGAGAGGTTTGGTCACCTAATTGTGCGCCAGTAAAGAGAAATCCTTATTGAAAAGTCTCATCTTTC
Source organism: Panax japonicus (assembly GCA_020205505.1). Classification (NCBI taxonomy): domain Eukaryota; kingdom Viridiplantae; phylum Streptophyta; class Magnoliopsida; order Apiales; family Araliaceae; genus Panax; species Panax japonicus. The sequence continues at coordinate 7,481,927 of CM035109.1, read as the reverse complement.
CTAGGAACAGCCTAGTTGTCAGTATTGTGATTCTGTAATATTATTTGTGAATAATAAATTATTAATTATTGGAAATCATGATCGTAATGTTACAAATGATGTGGTAAAAGTCCTCATTGGCCCGTAGTGCATTGATGGACAATTGTTGGCATGATCATGACCATTGATGAATACATGAATATCCTTGTCCCGTAGTGCATGGATAATTTGTGGTCGTGATACTAATGAATATCTTTGGCCGTAATGCAAGGATAATGTGGATTATTTATTAAGCTGAGACTCAGCGATAAAAGTGGTGAAAAACCTTTTAAATCATAGAAGATAGTAGATTTTATTCTGTACTTGACTCTTCTAATGGATTGCTTGTTCCGCTGCAGTTAAACTTGATGTTTGTTATATTTTATCAGTTTAACACTGTTGAAGGCTAACGATAAATTATTCTGCATTATCTTTGTCATAATATTTCTTACTGGGCTAGTTGAGTTCACCCTTTTGCTTTCATTGTTCTCTTCAAGAAATGAGAACGTAGCCGGGACTAGTCGAGGAACGGAGTGACGGTCCAGATGATAGCATTAGTAGTCCTCACTATTCTATGAAATAGTGTGATAATAAATGTATTGAGGACTCCATTTGAGTTAAATTCTGTCTAGAAGACAATATTCGTATTAATACTCTCAGTTTATGTTTTGTTGTATTTTACACGACAGTCGTATTATTAAGTTGTATTTGAATTTTGTACCATGTATTTGATGACTCAAGATGGGTGATGTATACCTATTTTTGAGGCGTCACAACAAAGAACAGATCCATAACATAAAACAGAATAAATCATTAACAGGCATCGATCTATGAAGTCTGACATTTGCTTGTCAGACGATGTTATATTTTTTTTTCTAGATTTAAGAAATCTTAAATTTCGAGCACTTTGATGTTATAGATCTGGGATCTAACAACCCAGATCACTAAATGACATCTTATTACACATATTTAACCAACAAACAACAACATCTAACATCAGATCATAATCTATTAGGGTTTGATTCTTGAATTGATCCTTGATGATCTGATCTTTGAGAGTTAAGATATGATCATGGCTTATCTCCTCACTCTCTCACACTCCTCATTCCCGAATTTTAGAGAGAGAAGTGCTCGGAGAAAAATGAAATTGAAAGTAACCATTTTCTCTCTCTTAATCTATATAAATGACTTGATTCAATGTATTTAGTGGCAATTGATGGCTGGTAATTGACACATAGCTAGGGCTAGGGCTAGGGCTATGGTTAGTCACCAACCCAAGATCTTGGTAAGATTTGCACTCCACCAATTAAAGAATGTGATAAAAGGGTAAAATGGTCATTTTCCATACAATTTTAATTTTAAAGTTGTCATCTGGTCCAACGCTTAGGGTTTAACCCTTGAGGTTAAAACCTAAGGTTTCCATAATTCAATTTTCTAGGATTTCTAAATTAGGTTTCCGAAAGTAGAAAAGTAATATTTCTAAATTATTATTAGGATTCTATAATTATATTAAGATTTTTTAATCATAACTCAAGCTTGCTAATTAGGATTAATTTATCCTAATTAAAATTTCTAAATTAACAATTAGTCCATAATCGTGCATTAGGGTTTCGAGCTGAACAATTAGGGTTTTCTAATAATCAATTAGGATTTCAAGTAAATCATTAGGGTTTTCCCTAATTAGTTATAATTAATAACGTTAAAACCTTATACTAGCATTTGCATTCCTAAATTAGGGTTTTCAACTTCCGAAGTAGGGTTTCAGATTCCCGGAACTGAATTTAGGATTTCCTGAACCGATTTTAGGATTTCTTATAATTCGTAAGAATTTTCTAACTGAACGTTGATGTTCTTAATATAATATTAGGGTTGGCCACTGATATAGGTTATGTGACGCCCCCAAAACAGGTATACATCACCCATTTCGAGTCGCCAAATACATGGTACAGAATACAAATACAATCTTTAACATACAATAGTCGGGTACAATACGACAAAATATAAACTGTGAGTTTAAATACAAATATTGTCTACTAGAGAGTATACAAACTCAAAAGGAGTTCTCAATACAATTATTATCACACCATTTCACAGAATAGTGAGGACTACTAATGCAAATATCTAGGACCATCACTCTGTTCCCCGACTAGTCCGATCCCAGCTACGTTCTCATTTCCAGAAGAGAACAGTGAAAGAAGGGTGAGTTCAACTAGCCCAGTAATAAATATTATGACTAAGATAATGCAGAATAAATTATCATTACCCTTAAACAGTGTTAAACTGATACAATATAACAAATATCAAGTTTAACTGCAGCAGAACAAACAATCCATTGAAAGAGTCAATTAGAGAATAAAATCTACTATCTTTTATGATTTAAAACGTTTTTCATCATTTTTATCGTTGAGACTCAACTTAATAAATAATTCACATCATTAAATCATCCATGCACTACAGGCCAAGGATATTCTTTAGTATCACGACCACGAATTATCCATGCTCTACGGGCCAAAGATAATCGTGTTTTCATTAACGATCCTGATCATGCCATAAAATAATTCATCTTTGCACCCTTGGCCAAAGAGAATCTATATCCATAATCATACCAAAAACTGTTCATCAATACACTACGGGCCAATAATAACTTTTTCAACATCATTTGTAACATTACGGTCATGATTATACAGAATAATCCCTGGTCATAATCATACCAAGTCCATCTATGCACTACAGGCCACAGATGACTTTCAACAGAATATAAACATGAGGATGATGACAATGATATAAGAATTCAATAAAACATGTTCAAGAATTAATTTATTCAGGAACTAATAACGTCCAAATTCTCAACATGATACTTCTTTATAGAGTAAAATTCAAGAATGCTCAGAAGAATATTTCAATGAAAAGATACTGGATGAAGCGCAAATATAAAGGATATTCCACCAATTTCATAGAGTATAGAAGTCAAAACTTTAACCAACTGAGTATAATAAAGAATGGAATAACAAAAGAAATCACCATGCATGCGGTACTTCGCATAGATAGGTTATTCCAACAGAATAATAAATAACAGAACCGGGTTAGGCGAAATTCACACCGACAGGATGTTCCAACAGAATAATAAAGACGGAACCAGGTCTGGCGTAAAACGCACGAACAGGATATTCTAACAGAATAATAATAAAGACGGAACCAGGTCCGGCGTAAAACGCACAGACAGGATATTCCAACAGAATAATAACAATTGGAATAACAGAAGAATTTCACCAAGTATGGGGTAGCCCACGTATACAGGTTATTCCAACAGAATAATAAATAATGGAATAACAGAAGTTCTCTTTATAAATACAAAAGAAATAATACCCCTTACGAGTACAACAAATAATATACCTTACCTTAAAAGAAACTGGATATAAGAGTAGGGAAGTAGCAGAATACTTTTCTTCTTTCTCTCTAAAATTTTCTCTATCTAGAGTTTCAGGGAATTCGTAAGAAATAATGAATGAATGAACTTCTATTTATAGGAGAATTGAAGGGGGTACTGTTTGATCCGTGTGCACTGAGTGATGATTTCACGGATGTATTAAGAAGAAACACGGACTGATTTTTCAATGCAAACCCACTCAAACCCATCACTTTTATACACTCACACATTACTATTATCATACAAACATCTCTATATAATTTCACTCACTCAATATTATATATATATATATATATATATATTTCCTCCTTAATACGTCTCCTTCCCCCACCCCATTTTTCAACTTCCACCAATATGTGGTCCCCACCTGTCATCATCATATATATAACACATTCTCTTACACACAAACACAAATTATATATATATATATATATATACACACACACACACACACATCTTATACATATATATATATAAATATATTTTACCTCTCATTGACAAAACTTCTAGACATCGTTAATATTGCAAATAATAATATTAATAACTTTGTCTTCTCAATTATTGATTTAATAATATATAAAATATCGACAAAAATTGAATCAAAAAACGTGAGATACTATGCAATAATTACTATAGCAATAATTGAACAAAACTGAGTGACTTCTTACGTAAGCATCAATAATCAATATCGTGTACAACTATGCAACCACGCATATTACTATACTTTTACTACCGAGTAGTTCAACAGTTTTAAAGGTAAAACTTCCGCCGTTATTTTCATAAAATATTTTTGTCGTTTTCTAAATACGACAATAATTCTGTTGCGGGGTCCACCAATGATTGTACCGTCGTACGGATATTTCTTGACAAAAGAATATTCCTCGACCAATTGAATATTATACAACAACTTGCATACTTTTCAAAATTTATAAATACTACCCACAACTATAACATTATCTCAAATCCACACCATAATATTAAAAAAATATTTTGAGAAAATTAAATCTTTATTCATAAAATCTGGGGTCTCACAATCTCCCCTCCTTATGAAATTTTTCCCTCAAAATTTACGTACGTATTTGGTATGTCAAAGAGGTGAGGATACCTTGACTTCATTTCAGATTCCAACTCTTGAGGTATAACCTTTGAGTGTTTAATACGATCCTTCTTATCCAAGATTTTAACACGTATCTCCTCATACATTAAATCTTCTGCTATATCGTTTAGTTCTAATTTAATAATGTGGTTCGGGTCGTCCACATATTTACGTAACCTCTATATGAAAAAATGTTCTGAACACGCAACATACTTAGAAGTAAAACGAGTTTATAGGCCACAGTTCCTAATTAATCGAGGATTTCAAATGGGCCAATTAAATCGAGGGTTGAAATTTCCTCTCTTCATTGATTCTTGCTTCTAGAATAACGCCCTCATGAACCTTCTTCTTCACATTCATCAGCTCTGAGTATGTAGCTTGAGCGGCTTTAACTTTATCGATTAAAGTTGATTCTAATCGTATATTCGTTATCTTCACGTGGGTTCCTAGAGTCTTTAACTCTATCTTCATAATTTGTAAGTCGTACGAAATGGGTCTTTATGTTAATAACATCGCACTCGTAAACGCATATGATCTTCTACTCAACGCGTCAGCTACCACGTTCGCTTTCCCACGATGGTATTGAATGGTACGATCGAAATCTTCAACAGCTTGAGCCAACGTCTTTGGCGCATGATACGTTCATTTTAGTTGAAGAAATATTTGAGGGTTTAAGAAATGGATTTTGTACTAGGGTCAATACAAAATTCGATTTCACGCTCTAGGGTAGGCTAAGAAATCTTCAGGAATACGTCAAGAAATTTATTAACAATAGAAATATCATTCAAAACTGTGACCCTCATCCAAGGCTTGGATAGTACGTCACATTGATACCTATCAACTTGCCATCGTCATTTACGATGTCGCCTACAGAAAGTATGGCTTTGGTGCATTCCACACAAGGAAGTCAACAACGAAAGAATCGGGGCTCTTTACTTATGGCTTGATATGACAATAATTGACTTTAGTGGTTTGGTTGCTTGAATTCGTATAACAGGTTGGTTAGAGTATAAAAGCTAACAACATTAAAAAAAGCATGATGAGTAGTTAACCAATCGATTCCTAAAATCACATCAAAGGCAAGTATTTTCAAAGAGATACGATCGACAGGTAACGTGAAAGTGTTGATTTGAACAAGATTTATAAATAGTGGAGGTAACGAATATTTCTCCCAACAGATATATCAAAGTCTAACTTCTCTGGAGTTAACTTCAAACATTGAACACAACTAGGTGAAATAAAAGAGTGAGTAGAACCGGTATCTAACACGGTATAGATTTCGCAAGAGTTTATGACTAACATACCCGTGATAATTTTATCCAGGTTCTTCGTCACGAAAAAAAACGCTCTCTCTTAAACTACCGGTTTGGGCTTGTCTGGGACATCCTTTGGCATCACTATCCCAGCTGGAATTGAATTCACCATATGACAAAATCGAGCTAGGTGAACTTCTCTTCCGCAATTAAAACACGCTTTGGATTACTGCGTACAGTTTGGACAGATGTGTCCCTCCTGTCCGCATTTGAAACATACGACCGGTGGTCGTTCTTCTTCCTTTGAAACGGGTGCTGGTGTCGACGTTTTCACATCATTATTGAACCTTCTCTTCTTAAAATGTCCATTCTTATTGTTTTGACCATGATTACCACCGAAGTGGTTACTATTTCTGGCATGTTGATTCCCTCCATGCTTATTGTCACCGCTTTGATGACTGTTATCATCGGTATTATCATTTTTTCGGCTGCTCTCTTTTGGTTGCGTTGACTCGTTATCGCGCTTCACCAACTGAGCCCTATTTACAACATCTGAATACAAACACAGTTTATGAGAAATAAGATATTGACGTCTCTCCGGCTACAAACCTCTTAGAAACATTCGTGTCAATCTCTCCTCATTATCAACCAAATGGGACGCAAATCGGGACAATTCGGCAAACTTGGCTTCATACTGCGACACGATCATGTTGTTTTGCTCTAACTTGATAAACTCCATCTCCTTCATGTGACGAATACTTTTGGGAAAGTACTTTTCATTGAACAGCTCTTTGAACTTCTCCCAAGACATCTTGAGTGCGTCAGGATGGGTACGTTTTACAGATTCCCACCAGTGATCTGCCTCTTCATGCAACATAAAGGTGGAAAAGGAAACCTTTTGCTCTTCGGAGCATCCCAATACATCAAATATCTTGGCGATTTGCTTTAACCACGTCTCCGCCGTAAGTGGTTCTGACTTTCCTAAAAACTCTGGCGGTCCCAGTTCCTTGAATTTCTTAGTGGTGACCAACCATGGGTTGCCATTGTTTCCTCCTACATTATGAACAGGAGCTACCTTCGCCTAATGTTGCATGAATTCTAAAAAGTTCCTAAACGTACCGTCGTTCGTCAATTGATCAGTGTTGTTGTTTACAGGTGGATTATCGCCATCCTGTTACACATTGTCCTGATTATTGATCTGTGGATAATCAACGGTCTCCTGTGCTCCATTGCTATTCTCAACATTCTCGGATGCCATTTTCAGATACTGCCACAAAACAAAGGTTAATCGACATGTAACATATTATCCCTATATTCTGACCGACCAATTAAATACCAAATAAACTTAGGTAGGTCATACTAGCAAAGGAATTCCCCGTCTCTCCCCTCCTAGTTCAATTCTCACATCTTAGCCAGGGATCATATCCCTAAGCTTTGATACCAACTGTGACGCCCCCAAAATAGGTATACATCACCCATCTCGAGTCGCCAAATACATGGTACAGAATATAAATACAATTTTTAATATACAACATTCGTGTACAATACGACAAAACATAAACTGTGAGTTTAAATACAAATATTGTCTACTAGAGAGTATACAAACTCAAAAGGAGTCCTCATTACAATTATTATCACACTATTTCACAGAATAGTGAGGACTAATAATGCAAACATCTAGGACCATCACTCTGTTCCCCGACTAGTCCCAGCTACGTTCTCATTTCCTGAAGAGAATAGTGAAAAAAGGGTGAGCTCAACTAGCCCAGTAAAAAATATTATGACTAAGATAATGCAGAATAAATTATCATTACCCTTAAACAGTGTTAAACTGATACAATATATCAAATATCAAGTTTAACTGCAGCGGAACAAGCAATCCATTAAAAGAGTCAAGTAGAGAATAAAATCTACTATCTTTTATGATTTAAAAGGCTTTTCATCATTTTTATCGCTGAGACTCAGCTTAATAAATAATCAACACCATTAAATCATCCCTGCACTACAGGGCAAGGACATTCTTTAGTATCTTGACCACGAATTATCCATGCTCTACGGGCCAAAGATAATCGTGTTTTCATCAACGGTCCCGATCATACCATAAAACAATTCATCTTTGCACCATTGGCCGAAGAGAATCCATAGCCATAATCATTCCAAAAACTGTTCATCAATGCACTACGGGCCAATGAGGACTTTTTTCACATCATTTGTAACATTACGGTCATGATTATACCGAATAATCCCTAGTCATAATCATACCAAGTCCATCTATGCACTACAGGCTACAGATGACTTTCAATATAATATAAACATGAGGATGATGACAATGATATAAGAATTCAATAAAACAAGTTCAAGAATTAATTTATTCAAGAACTAATAACGTCCAAATTGTCAACATGATACTTCTTTGTAGAGTAAAATTCAAGAATGCTCAGAAGAATATTTCCATGAAAAGATACTGGATGAAGCGCAAATATAAAGGATATTTCACCAATTTCATGGAGTATAGAAGTCAAAACTTTAACCAACTGAGTATAATAAAGAATAAAATAACAAAAGAAATCACCATGCATGCGGTACTTCGCATAGACAGGTTATTCCAACAGAATAATAAATAACGGAACCAGGTCAGGCAAAATTCATACCGACAGGATGTTCCAACAGAATAATAAAGACGAAACCAGATCCGGCGTAAAACGCACAGACACGATATTCCAACAGAATAATAATAAAGATGGAACCAGGTCCGACGTAAAATGCACAGATAGGATATTCTAACAGAATAATAAAGACGGAACCAGGTCCGGAGTAAAATGCACAGACAAGATATTCCAACAGAATAATAACGAATGGAATAACAGAAGAATTTCACCAAGTATAGGGTAGCCCGCGTATACAGGTTATTCCAACAGAATAATAAATAATGGAATAACAGAAGTTCTCTTCATGAATACAAAAGAAATAATGTTCCTTACGAGTACAACAAATAAAATCCCTTACCTTAAAAGAATCTGGATATAAGAGTAGGGAAGTAGCAGAATACTTTTCTTCTTTCTCTCTAAAATTTTCTCTCTCTAGAGTTTCAGTGAATTCGTAAGAAATAATGAATGAATGAACTTCTATTTATAGAAGAATTAAAGGGGTACTGTTTGATCTGTTTGCACTGAGTGATGATTTCACGGATGTATTAAGAAGAAACACAAACTGATTTTTCAATGCAACCCACTCAAATCCATCACTTTCATACACTCACACATTACTATTATCATACAAACATCTCCATATAATTCCACTCACTCAATATTATATACTAGCTGGGTCCCGTGCCTCCGGCACTGTATGGGCAGTGAGATTTATCTCAAACTTAGAACAGTCCAGATGATTTATTAAGTGAACGGAAAATTCAAAATCATTATTAGATAGATTAGATAGATAGATGTATTTTATTAGATAGATGTATGGACGGTGGGATTTATCTCAAACTTTGGACGGCCCAGATGATTTATTGAGTGAGCGGGAAATTCAAAATCATTTGTATTTTATTAGATAGATATATACATCCAACACACACATGTTATATATATATATATATATATATATATATATATATATATATATATATATATATATATATATATATATATATATTTCCTCCTTAATACGTCTCCTTCCCCCACCCCATTTTTCAATTTCCACTAATATGTGGTCCCCATCTGTCATCATCATATATATATAACACATTCTCTTACACACACACACACACATTATATATATATATATATATATATATATATATATATATATATATATATATATATATATAATACACTCCATCTTTTTTACCATCCTCCACTAACATTATATTATATATATACACACATCTTATACATATATATATATATATATATTTTATCTCTACTTGACAGAACTTCTATACATCGTTAATATTACAAATAATAATATTAATAACTTTGTCGTCTCAATTATTGATTTAATAATATATAAAATATCGACAATAATTGAATTAAAAAACGTGAGATACTATGCAATAATTACTATAGCAATAATTGAACAAAACTGTGTGACTTCTCACGTAAGCATCAATAATCAATACTGTGTGCTACTATGCAACCATGCGTATTACTGTACTTTTACTACCGAGTAGTTCAACAGTTTTAACGGCAAAACTTCCGCCGTTATTTTCATAAAATATTTTTGTTGTTTTCTCAATCTGACAATAATTCCGTTGCGGGGTCCACCAATGATTGTACCGTCGTATGGATATTCCCCGACAAAAAGAATATTCCCCGACTAATCGAATATTATACAACAACTTGCATACTTTTCAAAATTTATAAATATTACCCACAACTATAACATTATCTCAAATCCACACTATAATATTAAAAAAATATTTCGAAAAAATTAAATCTTTATTCATAAAATATAGGGTCTCATAGGTTATCTGGTCAACCCTTGACCCTTAATCACATAATGTACACATATAATACCATATACACAGAACATAATCACTTATATACTTAATCCCGAATAATTCACCACAGAAATTTTAAATTTTCAAAATTCCTTCTCAGAATTCTCAAATCCATTCACTTATTTTCTGTCTAGGTTTATTATTTAACCTGAATTCAATATTTTAATATTTTATAAATATCCAAATTCTCGGGTTGTCACACAACCAGGGCTTGCAGGGTCCTTGTCTTAGTAACTAAACCAAAGTCAAGTCTGCTGGACTTGCTGAGTACCAGAGGGTACAAGAGATTCTAAGTTTGCTGGGCATAGTCTACAGTTTTCAAGGCTGCTGGTTTTGAAGAGTTCTTGGTGAACTAGTGTTCCAAGTCTGCTGGTCTTGAAGGAATCTCAGTGATTCAAAGTTGAACAAATCCTTAGTGGAATCCCCGCTTGTTGAAGCAGAAGAGTGGATTAGGAGCATTCAGTCTCTGAACCACTTAAAACATCTGGTGTCATTTACTTCATATCATTTACATTCAGTACTATAACTGCTATATCTTCTTTCAATTAACTCTACATTAGAACTGTGTTTAATGCTATATTTCTGAAGGGTATCTTAATATATTCCGTTGTGCATGAATTGATTCCTCTATTCATTATCTGTTAATCACTTAACAAGATAAAAAAAAGTTTTAAAAAGGATATATTCACCCCCCCTTCTAGATCTATTGTGTGCCTCCGGGAACTAACACCCTCGCCTCTGTCTCTGTTATTGATAAGATCGTTGGGTCTGGGTTGTCAAACCAACAATTGTTGCAACATGGTTTCCACCCTCGCCATCGACTAACGTTGCTCATCAATCACCGCCCATAATTCGGCATCCCTACGACCAACGTCGTCAAGGTTATCTCTTCCGCCTTCGTTGTTGGCCATTGACAAGGCAAAATTCATGGCTTTGAAACCAATTGACGCAGAACGAAAAACAGAAAAAGAATTTACCAACATAAATTCTTAGAACATAAATTAGAATCCACCACAGAAACAAACAATATCAATTGTAAAAGATAATAAATTATAAATTACTCGTCCAAACCCTAAACCCACAAGCCGGATTTTATAGCTAAAGAATCCCTATAACTATGAAAATAAACTCCTAATAGGTAACTACCTATTATGGTATCAAGTCCTAATAGGAAACAACTTAATTACAAAATAATATAAAAAATTTGTTTCCAATTAAGACACTATTACCATAAACGAATCCTACCTAAACTAAGAATAAAAACTAATTCAGTCTTTCCGAAACCATTACGCCATTTCCGAACCTGAAGTCCTCTCCCGAAGCCACACTACTACAAAACAGTAAATAGACAACGCGGAAAAAACGTTGTGGTTTCTGTCTGAAAAACGTAGTGGTTAAGGGTGTTGTCTATTTGACACTCTTACACAACGTTTTTAAAACGTTGTAGTTAAGCACAATACACAACGTTTTTTAGAAAAAAACGTTGTAGATTTGTCTTCCCAAAATTAGCAGATGCTTAAAAACGTTATAGAATGTATGATTCCACAACGTTTTTTGGATAAAAACGTTGTTGTTTAGTATATCAGACAACGTTTTTAACCAATTTATACAACATTTTAAAAACGTTGTAGATAAAGAAAAAAAATAAAAAAAAATTATAATTCACCTATATTACCAATGCACCTGCAATATGTTAATGTCATGATATATAGCTAAAAAGTCTAAATTATCATTTAAATTTAAAACCAAAATGTATCAACCATTTAAAATACATCCCAATAATATCATTCATTTATAGTTTCAAATATCTCAAGCATTGATTATGAAACAACATGAATTAAAAAATACAAGTGAAACTAAATTTTGAGTTGGGTGAAGATCTTGGATCCTTCTGACCGACGATAAACTTCCTGCTAAAGTTATTTGGATATGCCATTTGAATATCCAAATATGCCATTATAACATTTGAATATGCCATTTGAACTATAAATGTTGCACTTACAAGTTGTAAACTTGATAGAATTGCTGATGAGGTTAGCAAATATCTGCACAACTCTGCCAGAAAGATCTAAAACAGTCTCAACATTTGGGTTAATGCACTGGACAGAGAACATATCAACAAGTCCTTGGAGTTCTTGCCCCAAGTCAAACTCAGCTTCATTAATAATGGACTGCAAGCAACCATCTGTGTCAAGATACCACCTCACTTTTTCAAGGAATTGAAAGGAGATACATGCAAGAGTGTGCATTCTGATCTGACAAGGTCAAACTTCATTCCAGATTGCAGCACAAAGTGACAATTGGGTCAAGGAATGATTTCACAGTGTTCCATAAAAGCCTAAATCCAGAGCCAGCGTTGATGATAAACATTCGGCACAAGGTCTACAGTGAACAATAATGGAGTTACAACTTGGCCTCGACAAAGAAAAGGAATGACCAAGAACTAATGGCATGCATAATGCATTAAACAATTTCTGTACCTCAGGGTAATTGTTACCATCAATTGCCTGAAGACGCTGGATAAGTTCCCTGGCAGCTTTGTTGAAGTTTTTCAATCCCTGTGCCATCAACCATATTAGTAACTCAATTCTATTTTATAGCATAATTAATACCTCTCTATTTCACAGTAGTTTTCTTCAGATTATATAAGAAAAACAACTATATGCGGGCAAAAGAAAGTGCAACCACATTACAGAAAGTTGTATTCCAACATGTTATGATAGCTAGTAACTAGAAGATGTATTGTGAATAAATACTTGGATGAAAAGATTTCAGAAAATTATACATCCAAAAATCAGTTAAATTTGATTCACACGGTATTTGCAAGGATTATGTTCACATACCACTCCTTGTACATCAAGAATAGTCGTGCTCTGATCAACATGCTTCTTTGCGGCAATGCAACAAGCTGGGAACTTGTCAATAAATGTCCTCTCAAACTCCTGAACATGGTAGTTAATGTAGCGGTCAAGTGTTGTGGCCTGCATGAGCTTGGTAGCATCAACTTTACCAAGACATTCAATATAAACTGGTCTTCCATCCTTGTCAACCCCATGATGTCCTTGAGGATAATGTTGAAGGACCTCGACTTTTTCCTTGAAGTCAAAACTCTAACCAAGAAATATTGATAAACATGAACAGCATTTAGAGATGCATATAATGGATTATCAGATCATACAACATTCAGCTTTTTTTCCATATATAAATACCTCCATGATGGTGTCTGCACCAAATTCCTTCCTCCACTGGATCATATCAGTCCACATTTGCTTTGTTTTCTCAATGTCAAATTTTCTGGCCTTCAAAAATCTGTATCATTATAAAAGTAGTCACTTTTTCAACCAAACAGAATTGATTCAGCCATCATTCAGCCAGTAAAAAAAATCATATTCCAAAACACTGAACAATTTTAGACCATCATTATAATAAAATTAGTATTAGACTCTAGGTGTCGCAGAAGCACAAACTTTTCCAAAGACACAAGGAAAAGAATAAATTTGATCATTCATTCTTGCATCTGAAGCACTTGTATAAATAAATAACGTATGGTAGAGGAAACAAAATCAGGCAATCATATAGTTCTAAGAAAACAAAGTAAAATAAAAAGAATTACTGTAAAGTGGCAACGGTTCATAGACATTTTCAACTTTAAGTGAAGGGGTTTGAAGCCTCATAATACATAAAATAACAGGTAAAAGAAAAGGAAAAAGTAAACATAGCAAAAGAAAGAAAGGGATGAAAAAAAAGAAATATGAAAATAAAAGAAGTCATCAAGATAAAAGTAAATATTTGCTAGAAACTCCAACCTTGTGTATTTCTTTTAGTCTACCAAACAAACATCAGCTCATGTCTGACACATTGTGAAACAATACCAATCAAACTAATTATAAAGTAGCTATGGAGCATGGACTTTTACAATATTAAATTGTGGGGTATGAAACCATCAACAATCATAAATAGAAAGAAAAGAACAGAAATACATAAACAGAGAAAAGAAACGAAGGAAGAAGAAAGTTTGAAAATAAAAGAAGTCAACAAGAAAGGATATAACATTTCTATAAACTCCCAACTGTGTTACAATGTCTTTTAGTCTATCAAACATCATAGCTCACATGTACATAATGGTGAAACAATACCACCCACAAAATCAAACACAGAAAATATGTTTTGACATGTTGCATTAACACATTGATCGTATGCTGAAATTTTCAGAAGATTACTTGAAGCATTCCCCTTGAGCATATATATAGGCAACTAAATGTAAAAGTTAGTCAATGACATAACCCAGATCTGATAGTCTAGAGTCAAAACTAATGTCAATTATTCAGTTACCTTTTTAGCATTCAACTCGAATTAAATAATTTGATTACTCCTTATTCACCAAGTCATCATTTACCTCCATAATAAAAAGAAATTTTATTATGAAAGGAAACAATATGAAAAATAATAAAAAAAGAAATTTTTTTTTGAGCTGTATGCTTTAACATGGTCACACAGTTCGATTAGAGCAATATGACTGCTTCAAATTTTGTTAATAAAGTACTTTTCCTAATCTTCTCAAGTATATTTACGGGTCAAAATCTAGTAGAAAAAACATAAGATTCAAACAACTTCATTTAAGTGAATCGTAGTGTGCATATCTATTGAAATTTTTTCAAACAAAACAAAATTAACCTGAAAAACTAGTTCACAAATCCGTATAGTAAATAACATGAAGGATGGTTTCAAAGTTAGAGGTTTGAAAATCTATTACAAATAAAAAATAAATAACACAAAAAATCTAGTACCGATCTTCTTCCGGCGACGACTCTGCCACGCCGTCGACAGCGACTGCATCCACCGCTTTCTTCGCGGCTTCGAACAACTCAATGAGACAGCGCCGCCGTCGGCTAGGCCAGTTCTATATAAACAAGATCTGAGATGAAGTTGATGGACCTGGAGGGCTTGAGAGGGCTAGGGCTTCGATTGAGAGGTATGATAAGGTATGAAATCACAATAGGACTTCGATTGAGAGGTATGATAAGTTTTCGCAGTTCGATTGAGAGAAGGAATAAGGTCCGAGTATAGGAAGCAAGTGACCGAAACCCTCGTTTAAGTCTGACCCATCGTTTTAATTTCAAATTTTTGCTTCCGTCTTTTTATTTTTGTGCTCCGTGTTTTTTTAATAGACAACGTTTTTAAAAAAAAACGTTATCTATTTAAAATTAAAAAATTATCTTTATAAATAGATAACGTTTTTTCATACGTATCTACAACGTTTTGTTAAAAAACGTTGTAAAAAAAAAAACCACAACGTTTTTATAAAAAACGTTGTCTATTAAGCGTTGTCTATTAGGTACTTTGTACTGGTGCCAATCGAATCCAACTCTTTGAAAACAACTTTAGTTCTTCTGGAATTATGATCGTTTTGACGGACCAGACCTCCTTCCCCGTTTCTTATCTAACTCTTTCTCAAACTCTAAAAACAACTGTCGTGCATCAAACTACTAGCTTTCAGTGTCAACTGAATCACATCAATCCTTGTATGGTCTAGACAATATCTTATGTAAATCTTCTTGAATCTTGATAATAAAACCTAAATTAGAGGAATACAATGAGACCGCCACACCTAATAAATCTGCAGCTTAATTGTAAATTATGACAATTAAAATCAACTCAAATTAACAAAACCTTTTATTCTAAATTAGTTGGGGTGTATTATTATTATTATTATTATTATTATTATTATTATTATATGTTGGGAAATAATATCACAAGAACTAGTGTTACTATAAGACCGATTTTAGTTTTCTGATCAATAGTCAATAGACCCGTCCATGTACCATAATACGTACACGTGCCCTAATAACAAAAATTACCGTTGGATCACTGATTTGTTACTTTATTGTTACTAATTGTTAATGAGACTGAATTAACCACCAGATTATACAACTACTAAGTCTCTCAAGCCGTTCCATCTGATTGCTTTACTTTTTTCAGGGGAACATTAGTAAATTTCCTTATAGTCCTAATCACCTTTATTTGATTTAGACAGTTTTTTTTTAATCTAATTACGTAACATCCCTCTACTAAAAAAATGCTGTGTGTAACTTAATTAGATTTCTCTTTTTAGATACATCTAGATTTTAGACATGTATTGATGGTTGTACGACTCATGAATTTCTATTTTATCTAATTACCTGACATTATTTTTTACTAGAAAGAAAATTAAATTAAAAAATGAAATGAAATGAAAAAAAGGTGTGATTCTCTATGATGTCACGTGCATGCAAAAACATTCACAATTTTATTACTAAACATGTAATCTTTTCTGAAGGAAATTTGCACCGATCAGTGTGTAGATTCATGTAAATTAGGGTTATATTAATCTCTTTTTTGGTGGCCATCTAATCGTACTAACTGAATCATCATTATTCATCACTCAGAATTCATTACTAAATTAAGCCCTCTTAATCTCCAAGTTCCTTCAAAGGCTTTTTAGCATCAATAATGTTTTTGTATGGAAATGATTATGATCCAAGTCGATCTTTTGGTTATGGATTTTTCAGTAATATGTTTTTTTTTCGTTTGTTTAAAAAATAAAAATTCTTATAAACTTGTCACATTTTGCTCTTATTTTTCTTATAAAACGTACGTCTTGGGGCAAGCAACATCTTTATCCAATCTATCTGATGTCAAAGAGTGAATTTAATAGTAGACCATTTTTCATTTTTTTAACTGATGATTGAGTCGGTTGACGTACGGTTAGTCCTCTCCTATTTATTTATGTAATTATGAATTGGAATCCCTGATCATGCATGATTATATTATATATATATATATATATATATATATATATATATATATATATATATATATATATATATATATATATATATGGAGGAAAGGAACTGCCTATAACGACGATTTTTTTCGTCGCTATAGTATAGAAAATTGTTGTTATAGACGGCTATGTCTAAGGTGACGGTTCAAATTATCGCTATAGCCCTGAAAACCTTCGCTATACCTCGGTTAGTCTTTGGTTCGTTTTTTTGGTTCGTTGGAAAAAAATTTCATATATATATATATATATATAGGAAAAATGTATACAATCGCCTATGACGATAGTTTTTTCCGTCGCTATATAGTACCGTGGCCATAACCCAAAAAAAATATCGTCATAGTCAACTGTGTACTATACAACTGTGTATATACATTTATTTCATATATATATAAATATATTAATATCTTGATTTCCATTTGTACATTAATTATTGATTTGGTATGTAGTGGATTTGCTTTATGTTTGAAGAAAAAGGCAACAATATAATTAAATTTTACTTGATGTATTCCTGTTTGGTGGGTTAAGCCATATTTGACCTAAGAGAAAAAGAGACATGACACTATTGGCCATTATCATACTACTAAGATGATAATTACTGGACAATAGTCTAGGTAACTGATTTGGCAGTTTATACTCTTTCTAATAAAAAAAGATGAAAAAGATTAGTCTCATTTATTTTATGAACGATAGCTGTTTGACGAATCGTTGATTACAACTCACAATTAATATTAATATATATAAACTGCATGATGAAATTATAGGGGAAATTAACCATATTTGACAACTTTTCATGATGATTATAATTTCTGCTATTGTGGTTGGCCATGCTTACTCAGTTATTTAATAAGATAGATAAAAACTGTAGGGCATTATATGGACAATGAGGACCCATGCGTGTTGTATGCAAAATCTCCTGAGGGTTCCTTTTAGTTCCATCTTCTTTGTTAGACCTACAGTACTATATATTAATGGATCGAGTATCATGCATGTCTAGTCTAGTAGTCTTCTACAAGTACATGCATGATACTCCATGCCAGTCTCCATGCATGCATGTACTTATAGAAGACACTAGACTAGACCTTATATTTGGGCAGCTTAATTACTACAGCTGCATGCCATGGTTTCTACAAGAGAATAACATGTCAATATTAAAATGGCCATTCACTGTCTTGGTATTGGTCGTGGACACCCCCTCTATGCAATTAAACAAGAGAGTTTTAATTACTTCATTTTATTTTTGAATTCTTATTGGCTTGCTCGAATATTATGTTGGGAATTAAGTCAACGTAAACCAAATAATAAAATAAAAAGAAAAATTACGAGTCGAATTCCAAATATTCACTATATCAATTGTTAGTAATTAATTCAAGTCAGATGCGTGGATCATGAACATCCACTTGAATATGAATATGGAATTAATTAAGAAAGTCATATCACTTGGAAGTATTTTAGATAATACTTAATATGGTCACGACTCTTTATGAGATATGTATTCTGATTTACTCAGTTGTAAACTTATCCCATATCTATTGGAATTTATCGTTAAATAATTGATTCATGTATATTGCATGAAATAAAAATAAAAAAAATTAATGTATTATTTTTTTCCATACAGCTTTTTCTCTAAATATTCTTTTTAGTATTTTTCAAGTTTTTATCAATAGATTTGAGTGTACTTGGTTGAACACCTGACTTCGTTTGTATCATTGCTACTAACAACTTCGTTTTGATGAGAAGCTGCATTCATAGGATTGCTTGTAGATTTGACATTCCGGTTCAACGGCTTCCGTTTTGTGGATACTAACAAATTCATATGTAAGTTTATGTGCTTAGTATAAATGTTAGTTTTCATTTAATTAATTAACATCAATAATTAATAATAAATTGATTTACATTATTGCTATCAAGTTTTACGTCCAAAAACATGAGATTACACAATATTATAATATCCACGACACAACTTTTTCATGGAATAAAAGCTGAAAACTCTCTAATATTACTTTTTTGTACGGAATATAAAACTCATTCACATCATCTCTCAACTCATAAGACAATATATGACTTTTGATTATGCTACATTTCAACCACTAAAAACAATACTATGTTTATAGAGTACCAACTTATAAATAGAACTCTAGCATAGAATAAATATTCCTATTGAAGATATATGACACTTTCAAAAAAAAACTCCTACTACAAATAAATTTATTTCCAAAATAATAATACTATTAAAAATAAGACTTCTGTTTTATGATATATAACATTTTTTTCTTAATAAAATTCGAGAAGTATTCCAACATGTTAAACATCAAATTTGTTTTAAACAATAAACCATAATTTTTAAGTTTAATATTGAAAAACATTAAAAAATAATTATAATAATTTATGTGTAGGAATGTCATAGGGACCTATAGAAAGAGTGCTTTTGTAATGATGAGAAGGTTATAGACAGTCACACATTTTTATTACCAGTTGATATTTTGCCTTTTTACACAATACATTAACATCCACATTGAAGGTTGTTATTTATCAAAATCACTTTGTAGATCTAGAAGGTGGTTGAATGAGTCTTTTAAAATTTCAATAGTTAAAATAGTATTACCAAATACTTGTTACTTTGATTAATTAAGCACAACGAAATAAGTTTTTTGAAAAACCCTTGAAGATCTAGAAATAACTATCAGTTTTGACAGATTGAAAGATCGATAAATAAATAATCAGGTAAGAAACAAAATCAGCACGTAAAGAGACATGCAATTTTAAGTGGTCCGGAGACTGAATAACTTCTATTCCACTCTTCTACTCCTCGAGTAGAAAATCTACTAAAGGTTTAGTCACACAGACAAGAAAACTGTGTCCTCTTCAAGCCAAACAAACTTGAATATTCAGTCACAAAGACAAGGAATCTTAGTCCTCAGATGCTTTGATGATTGATGTTTGTTGTGAGGTGCTGCTAAATTTGCATTAAGCTTTTCTTCTCATGTACTTAATAGCTCAAACTTTGTATATTGGATCGTTGAGTTCGTTCTTTGACGTTTGCATTGGCTTTTGATCAATGCTCGTTCTTTAAAAAGTTGAATCCTTGTAGCCCTTTATACTCTGTTGATAAATTTTCCCATTGCAAAATGCTCGTTTATGCATTTAATATTCAGATATACTAGGATCCTTGATGTTGACATTTTAAATCTATGAGAAAATTCCTTTTTCCTTACATGTCACATCAATCTGCTTTCTCACTTGACATCCTTGACGTGTCACTGTCACCAACTAGTTAGCAGGCAGATAATCTGATCTTTGATTTTTGCCAAGGATATTTTGAGAGTGCATTGGAACCTTCAACTTGCAACGCTCAAATGTTAGTCAGTTTCTCAGACTTAACTACTATACGATCGAGTTTTTATCAACGATCGTTTTTATCACTTGTTGATCACTTAACGATCTGAGGTGACTTTACGAAGCAGAGAGTTTTTTGTGACAACTTGAAAAATTGAATTTTCTAGAATTTAAGTTTAAAAAATTAGTTATTAATAAAATAAATTTAATTAATAATATTTTGTGTTATGTGTTTATTAATCGTTCTAGGACCTAGGATGATTATAAAATGGGAGGTTTCTAGCTACGAGCTAGACTGAACGAGTAAGAATTTTTAAGACGAAAATAAAAAAAAATCGGAAACAAAAATATTTTTGAGGAAAAAGACGAAATAGACACTATTCACTCGACGAAACTTAAGGTTTAGGGTTTGAATAACCTAATCCTGTTTGACAGATCGGTATGTCAAAATGATATTTCGTCGAAAGATTTGACAATAAGATGTTGTGAAAAGTTAAGTTAGTCGATTAAAGTTTTTTCTGAAAAAACTTGCAGAAATCAAACGAAATAAAAATGACGAAAAGTATTGTTATGTACTTTCCATTCGTTTAACTACGTTAGGGAAAAAAGTAAAGGAAAATGCTTATCATCAAAAAATGTTTTTCAATTTTTTTGAAGTTTCGAAGAATGCGTAAAAGTAAATTTATAGATGAAAGATGAAATATCTAAAAATATTTAGATTCCAAGAATCGAAGTTTTAGAACTGTCGGACGAATCCCAAAAAACTGAACAACGAAGCTTCCAGGAAAATCTTCGTGAATAGTAAGGAGGTGTGAATAGTAAAGAGGTTTGCCAAACAACCAAAACACCCCTAGCCTTGGTTTTCTATATAGACATGCCTTAAGCTCATTTGTTTGGTTAGAAAAATCACCAACACTTGAGAGAGAAAGAGAGAAAGAAAGAAGTTGAATGAGGAGGGAAGGGAAGAGGTAAAGCTAGCTAGAAGTGCAAACTTTATCCAACGGATGAAGATTAAAGAAGAAAAGTAATCCTAAAACCTAGTTTAATCTAAATTTTGTTTAAGTTTTCTATGTCAATATACATAGATTAATGAAAATAGAAGTAAGAGATGTTAAGAATGATTTTCATATGGTTGAAATCATGAGGAAACGAAGAAATAAGAATTTGAAGTTAGTTTATAAAAATTTCTTAAAAGCTTTCATAGGAACTATGATTTACTTGATGAATTTGAACGATCCGAATGAATAATATTAACGATTCGATAAAATAAGTAAGGATTGGTGTTTTATAACACGAATTCCAAGAAAAATTGAAATCATAATCAAAGTATCGATTAAAAATGAAGAACGAATGAAGAACGCGAAGAACACGAAGAGCGTTGTTGATGGACAAATTTAAAACCATCGTAATTAGAACTTGTTGTTGATGGAAAAGTTTAAAACCATCGCGTATAAGTTATTTTCTTATTACTTGGTTAAGAATGCTAGAAACATTCATGATGAACGGATTGAACTTAGCTATAACGAAGTTATGGCAAAATTTCGTAAATAACGAACGAAAAGTAAAAAATATGTAAATGAACCTGAATGTGTAAGGTTTCATAAGAATGTAAGAAAAAGTGAGTCTTGGACTTAAGAACGAACGAATTTTGAGTTTGGATGACTGAATTACGAACGAACGAAGAACATTAATAACGTAAAACAAACGAATGATGAAATTTAAGCCAATCAAATGGCATGTTAAGGGATTTAGAATGAAATTCTATTAAAGGAAAGTTGAAGTAAATAAGATAAAAAAGAAAATTTCTTGAGAACGACCTCGTTCCAAGTTATAACGAAGAAGTTATGAGATTTCAAAATAGGCTTCTCAAATTTGTTCAACACATTGAAATTTTTTCTGAGTTTTAGTACAGGCACCGCAACGCCTGTTATGCCTTGAGAAGTTGTGCCGCAGTGCCATCCCGGGGAGCCAGGTACTGCTAACTCGGGCTGTAGCGCCGGGTTTTGTACAAAGAGTGGCCCGGCGCCGCAGCGCCCTTAAAGGAATTTTTCCCGACTGGATATTTTTATTGCAAACCTTTTGGATAGTAATTAAGGGGCAAGCATGAATGTATTATTCATGAAGAAAAATAACTAGAATGGTGATTAAAACCTTGAGTTTGACGATTAAACATCGAATAAAGGTTATAAAACAACGAACGCACATTACGTAACCGATATTTGGGGACCGTAGTCGCTATAAAACGAACGTGTGGTATTTCTATGATTGTGATTCCGTACAAGTTGAGTGACGAGATTGATTTATAACATTTCGATGTTGTGATTTCGTAATGAGAGTTAAGTGTAAAGCGTATAGACGCTATAAACACAAAGTTATTGCGTTGAATGATCGGTCTTAGCATACCACAAATCGTATGGCTTAGAAATTAAGGGATGATGATGAACGTGGTTTTCATGTAATAAATCGCTAAGGAAAGTGATTAAACCTTAAGTAAAGGTTGAATGGGAGTTTAAAAGACGAACAACGTGAACGCATAATACATAAATGATCCTCGTGAATCGTATTCGTGTCGGGTGAACGTTCTAAGTATACATTGGTTGTATGACTTAAACGTTGACAAATGTAGTAAGTAAGATATGAAATTACCAAGAAAGCCATAGCGAACGGTAAAAAGATTAATGAAAGTCAGAGTGTGAGTCGGATAAAGATTGTTAGAATGAAACGTAAACGTTAAACATTTTAGCCGACGTGAGGGTTGAGTTTACGCGAATATTAAACGGGCAGAACCTACACATCGTGTATGTTTTGACCGTAAGGTAATGAAGACTAATGATTAAACCTGTGAACGGTGAAGAAACTGAATTAATGACACTGACATATAATGTTAAAAAGATGAGTTAATGATTATAACTTGGATGATGTTTTGAGTCAAATGGACCAGGCGTTATAAGATATGAATAAGGTAATGTAAAATTCTCAACGTTATGAATGCATAGTATTAACATTGAATGATCGTTCTAGGTATACAAAAGACTATATGACTTAGACAATAAGGAATAAATCTTGAGGTATGGCATTTAGTTTCCAGAAAGACATAAGGAATGTAAAATCAACATAACGAACGTTATAGTTTTAATGGTTCGGATAACTTAAGTTTAAGTTGTGGTACAATCGTAATCTTTAATGGTTGACATATGGGAGTTGGGCTAAACAATTTCTTTAGAGAGCAAATGTTAATATGAACTAGCAACCGATTTAACTTGTTGTGAAAGACAGTGTAGATGAGACAGGAAACTAGATTGTTGATTATTTGTGGGAAACCACTCAGAGTACCAATGGAATACTAGTAGAGACTCGATGTGTGCTAAGTCCTAGAAAAGTTATAAGAAGAAGATAAGAATGTAAATCATCAAAGAAGAAGATCATATGAGTTAAGACATATCTGTATATCATAATAACGCCGTAAAACGGTAAAGAATGATGGTTACGTGAACTTAGGTTATAAACACGAACCATAAGGAGTAAAGTTAAGCTTAAATCAATGTATAAGTCAAGTATATATGACTAATTGGTGTATATGTTATTTCCGTATGTGTTATATAGGGATTTCAATGAACAGTTTAGCGTAAACTATAAGCTGTAGCTGTGCTTAAGGCAAGTTTCCTAACTTCATTCATGTTTAATATGAATGTTAGTTTCTTAAACTTTCTCAGATGTTGAACTTGAGAAGTTTTACCTATGTGTAAATGTGTGATATGTATACAAGGTGGTAGAATATATGAGGCCTTGTGCGATAATTTTAACACTTCGATGTTTCTATAGGATGAATTGTTCTGTGATTGAACTGTTCACTATAAAAATGTTCTGTTTATTCATGAACCGTTATTGTTAAGTATGTGCTAATGATTCTAGCCAGAAATAATGTTTATGAAAAAAGTAGAAACATGAAAGTATTGCAAAGTGATTGTGACTAATGTTTTAAAATGATAGGAATCAGATTCCTATTATTCAAGTTGCTTCATAACCTTTGTTCGATTATTGATGTTTTAAATGAAATTTTAAATTCTTAATGTTTTTTTTTCAACTGCTATAACTTGCTGAGAAATTGAATGATCACTCTTATTTTAAATATAAAAAAATTTAGCAAACGATGGTAGAAAGAACTTAAGGATACCGTAAAGATCAAGCTGACCGGTACCTATATGAAGTTTAATTCAGTATATGAATGAGCGTGAAGATGAGGCCAAGACTTGTAATGTAGAATAGTTTAATTAAACTATAGAATAGTTTAATGAACTGTTATGTATCCTTGGGGGTAAATGAAAGTCACTTTTGTAAGATTTAAATAATAATGTAATTATCATTATTTGTAATGAACGAGGTTATAATGTATTAGAACTTGGGATTTAAGAATGTATGTTGTTATATTTAGCTATATAATTATGTATGTTTGGAATGAGATGTATTCGTGGTGTACAGAGTCTGGGTGGAAAAATACACCAGATTTCGAGGAGTCACAGTTTTGATTACTCCAAGTAGTTCAGTGATCCTCTTGATGTATTTGTGACCTTGTGCTTCCTCTGTGATCATGTAATTCAAGTAGAAGGGTAACCTTACGATCTTATAACATCCTATCAACTATACATCAATTCAGCTTCTTTAAAGATCAACCTAAGATTATTTTTTCTTTGTATTCTAAGTCCTTATACAATCGAGCAATTGTTTATAAGGACTGTACAAATCATACTAATAAAAATATATATTAAGCTCATTCATCATCAAATTAAAATATGAAAACTCTAACAGAGGTGTTCCACGACAACACAACCCCATTGTTCATCGTGAGAACGTGTTATTCAGGACTGTTGGGGCTTGTGAACAACCAAAAAAACTACTCCAAAGGACCAAACATCGTCAATTAGCTTTCACATTTCACTATTTAATTTCATAAATATCAGTTTTAACATTTCATCATTAATAACATTTCATCAATCAAATTATATTATATTAAGTGCAAGATTCACAAAAAATTATGTGTTTAAAATAAATCCTTTATTTCAATATTGTTGTAGTGTGGTTTGATGAGTCCGGGAGATTCAGGGAGACCCATGCCATATGACTTGATATTACATTGACAATAAGGAGTTTGACTTTGTGAAAGGGTCACGGTCCAAGTTGACTTATATTTCTCTTGTTTTAATTGACTTCCTATTTCTGAGGAAGTCAAATCCTATTTAATTATGAGACTTACGATTATAAGGAACCTCAAATGTTATGACAAACTATGAAAAACACAATAAATCAACGCAAAAAAAGATAAAGACAATACCACAAGGTTAGGAGAAATCACTAAATAAATATTTGAAGAGTACAAGATACAGAGATAGAATTATGAGAATTCTTAGAATACTTCTGAATGTCTCTTCTCCAAAATGCTAGGACCTATATTTATAGGCTATAAAAAAATCCATAACCAAATAGGATTAGAAATACTAAATTGAGTATAGCTAGAAAAGATAACTTTCCTAAACCAAAAAGAATTATAGGTAATACCTAAATCCAAATCCAATAAGGATTTATGTTATACCCAACAAATCTCCACCTTGACTTGAATCCTCCAAATATAGCACAAACAATGAACTTTCTCCTTTTCTCAAAATGAACAAATTAAGTGCTTTGAACACTAACCAGGTCCAAGAAATGTTTGAACTTGGTATGTGGTAACGACTTCGTTAACATGTCAGCTGGATTTTCTATAGTACCGATCTTCAAGATCTTAATGTCACCATCTTCAACAATGTCTCGAACAAAATGATATCTGACATCAATATGCTTCGTCCTCTCATTATACATCTGATCTTTAGTCAAGTATATAGCACTGACTATCACAATGGACAACTGTAACTCCATGATCCATGATGATCTCTACAAATAATCCTCGCAACCAAATAGCTCCCTTTACAACATCTGTAATAGCCACGTATTATTCCTTTGTAGTAGAGAGCAATCGTATGTTGTAAAGTAGCTCTCCAACTAATTTCACAATGTGACGCCCCCAAAATAGGCCCACACAACCCATTCTGAGTCGCCAAATACATGGTACAAAAACCAAATACAAACTTCATTAATACAAGTGTCGTGTAAAATACGACAACACATGAGTTGTGAGTTTTAGTACAAATATTGTCATGTAGACAATATCCAAACTCCAATAAAGTCCTCATTACAATTATTGATACACTATTTTACAAAATAATGAGGACTGCTATAATAACTATCTTGAACCATCACTCCACACCCCGACTAGTACCAGCTATATTCTCTCCTCCTGAGAAGAACAATGGAACAAAAAAAGAAAAGGGTGATCTCAACTAACCCAGTAAAGAATATTATGACTAAGATAATATAGAACAAATTATCCTTAGTCCTCAACAGGGAAAAAGATGATGGAATATAGTAGACAAAAAGTTTTAGATCAACAACTGCAGCGGAAACAGCAATCCATTGAAGAGTCAAGTAGAACATGAAATCTACTATCTTCTATGTTTTAAAAGTCCATCGTCATTATTTTATCCCTGAAACATCATTCAATAAATATTTCAAATCAATAAATTATCCATGCACTACAGGCCAAGG
This sequence comes from Panax japonicus, assembly GCA_020205505.1. Taxonomy (NCBI): domain Eukaryota; kingdom Viridiplantae; phylum Streptophyta; class Magnoliopsida; order Apiales; family Araliaceae; genus Panax; species Panax japonicus. The sequence continues at coordinate 7,454,840 of CM035109.1, read as the reverse complement.
ATATTTATTCGTATCACCAGTGGTCATGATCATGCTAAACACCTGTCCATCTATGTACTACGGGCCAAAGAGGACTTTCACCACAAACCTTATATGTAACATTAAAGGTTAAGATTATACCAATACAAAATTCCTGGTCATAATCATACCAATCAATGGTCCATATTTGCACTACGGGCCAAAGATAACTTCCGATACAATATAAACATGAGGATAATGATAATGATATAAAGATTCAATCAAGTGAGATAAAAGATAAATATTAGAGAATTATAATTCAATTTATCCATCGTTCAAAAATGTCCAAATTGTCAACATGATAACTGCTTTCTGGAGTAAAATTCAAGAATAATATTCATGTATCAAAAATAATTTGGACAGAAAAGGAATTAATTTTTGTCATGAATAGTATCCCGGGAGAATAGTACCCCGTGAACAGTACTTCGTGAATAGTAACCTGACATGAAAATATGGAAATTTATCAAGAAAATTCATACAAATATACCCGTGAAATGATATTAGATGAAGCGCAAAATTTAAGAAATTTTTAATCATTACACGAATTATAGAAGCAATACTTACTACAGTAAGTTTAAATTTAGGAATACGAAATAAAATAATATCTCTTCATAATATGGAGTATGAAAGAAAATAATATTTTTCACGAGTATTGCAATAAAATAATATCATTTACCTTAGTAGAAGCTGGATTTCACTAGAATATCATATATTATTCTGAGAAAATATTGCACAAAAAGCTACACTCAAAGTATCCTTATACTCAAGGAAAATATTCACAATACTATAGAATAAAAATTTCTGATATTGAAGGTGTATTTATGAAGGAGGGGTTACCCCCTATTTATAGTGCAACGGTGGGAGAAAATTTAAATAACTATGCCTAACTTCTGCCAAACTTCCTCCGCCTAACCCTTTTCATTTCAAAGCCTAAATCCTACCATTTTCTTATGGGAGAGGACCCACCCATTTGGAAAACTTAGTTTGCAGGAAGAGATTAAATAACTCACATTTAACGGCCCACACTTATTTGGAAAAACAAAGGATGGCAGAAGAATTATTCTACCCATTTGTAAAGGAAGAGTGCACGGAAGTTTTCTAATTCAAGTTGTTAACCTCCCTTTAATCACATGATTATATGTATATAATAATAATATTATTAAACAATTATAATATATTATAATAATATAATTGAATGAATATTTTATCGGAAAAAAAATAATTGCCAAACTTTCAACAAATATCTCATGCTGAATTCCTTCATTTATATAAAAATTGAACCAATATCCACCACATAATAATTAATATTATAAGCTCACAATATCAACAACCAGATCATTCCCAAGAAATAGGGGACTTTCCGATAAAGATTTCTCCTTATTGGCGGGCAATTAGGTGACCAAACCCCTTTCCTAGACAGAATTTTCTAGACATTGCCAATAATGCTAATTAATAATATAAATACTTGTGTCATATGAATTATTGATTTAATAATATAAAATATTGTGCAGATGTTGTTGTGACAATAATTGAATCAATAATATAAGAAACTGTGTAACAATTAATGTGGCAATTATTGAATGAAACTGAGTGACTTCTTACGTAAGAATTAATAATCCAAAAATATTGTGCAATACCGTGTGCTACTGTGCAACCACGCGTATTACTGTACTTTTTATCACTAGGTATTTCAACAGTTGACAGTAAAAGTTTTGTCGTTATTTTTAATAAAAAGGTTATTTCTGTCGCTTTCTATATCTGACAGTTATTCTGTTATATGTCCACCAATGATTGAGCCGTCGTACGGATATTTCCCGATAAAAAGAATACTCCCCGAAAAAATGAATATTTTATAACCACTTACTTACTTTGCAAAAATTGCACATTTCACCCATAACTATAGTATTATATCAAATCAACACCATTTTATTCAAAATAATAATTAGAGAAATTAAGTTTTTATTCATAAAAAGTTGGGGTCTTACACACAACCTCCAAGGGTAAATATATAACTAGTCAACAATCTTTTCCTATCAAGATCACCAATATAATCTGAATCAACATACCTTATAAGGGTATCGTCATTCCTTCAAAGCTCTAAACCAACATCAATTGTACCTCGTAAGTATCTTAAAATCCATTTCACGACTTCCCAATGAATTTTACATGGATTTGATATGTATCTACTTAACACGCTATTGGCATGCTAAATATCTAGACGGGTACAAATCATAATGTATATAAGGCTACAGACTACACTAGAGTAGGAAACACTTAACATATACATAACCTCCTCATCTTTCTGAGGAGATAATTCAGCTGATAACTTAAAGTGAGCAGCAATAAGAGTACTTACTGGTTTGACATTTTTCATACCAAAATGATCTAAAACCTTCGCGATGTAATCTTTCTGGGATAAGTACAATTTCTTAATTTCGCGATCTCGCTGATTCTCCATACCAAGAATCTTCTTAACAGCCCCTAAATCTTTCATCTTAAACTCAGTGCTAAATTGTGATTTCAGTTTACCAATCTCTGAACTATCTTTTGCTGCAATCAACATATCATCAACATAAAGCAATAAATAAATAAATGAACCATCATGAAGTTTCCTGATGTACACACAAGTATTATATTGACTCTTGCTATATTCAATATCAACCATAAATGAATGAAATCGTTTATACCACTGTCTGGGAGATTGTTTTAAAGCATATAAATCTTTTCGTCAAGTTCACCATGCAAGAAAGTTGTTTTCACATCGAGTTTTTCAAGCTCCAAATCATCCATAGCAACCAAACCAAGTAATAATCGAATAGATTTGTGTTTCAAAACTAATGAAAACACATCATTGAAGTCAATTCTCTCGACTTGACTGAATCCCTTAGCTAATAGTCGAACCTTGTACATAACGTCTTTAACTCCTGGGATGCCTTCCTTTATCTTAAATATACATTTGCAACCCAAAATTTTCTTACCTTTAGGTGGTTTCACAAGCTCCCAAATCTGATTTTTCTAAAGAGATTCCATCTCCTCATTCATAGCAAACAACCATTTTTCTGAATTATTCGAGGAAACGACATCTTTATAAGTCACAGGGTCACTGTACTCAAATGCCTCGGCAGCTGACAAGGCATAAGAACAAAAAAAAATACCTAAATCTTTGTGGTGGTCGCACTGACCTCTTTCCCCTGTCTCTAGTGAGACTATACTGATTGTCCACATGTTCCTCCTCTGAAATTATATTCTCATCTACAACCTTATAGTAGTAGGCACATGAACTGAACTGTGTTGTAATTTCTAAACCTAAAAAGAAATTAATTCAAGATCCACCTTCTAACCACACACTATTAAAACTATCAATACAAGGAATAGAGGATTCCTTATTCTTATGAAGCATAGCGGACTCATCAAAAGTAATATCTCTGCCAAAGTCTATAACCCTTCACACCAAAGTCTATAACCCTTCAAACCAGAACCATAACCAAGAAAGATGCATTTCTTGGCTCTAGGTTTGAGTTTTTCCTAATTCACATGTGCATATGCAGGACAACCAATGAATAATCTGCATGATTACATAACAAAACCTCTTTAGGGGTCTTACATTCTATAGATATACAAGGAGAACGATTCACTAAGAAAAAAGTTGTGTTCACTGCTTCAGCCCAAAATTCCTTGCCTAAACCAATATTTAACAACATATACCTTGTGACGCCCCCAAAATAGATATACATCACCCATCTTGAGTCGCCAAATACATGGTATAAAATTCAAATACAACTGTCGTGTAAAATACGACAAAATATAAGCTATGAGTTTTAATACAAATATTGTCATCTAGACAATATCCACACTCAATGGAGTCCTCATTACATTTATTATCACACTATTTCATAGAATAGTGAGGACTACTAATGCTATCATCTGGAACGTCACTCCATTCCCCGACTAGTCCCATCTACGTTCTCATTTCCTAAAGGGAACAATTAAAGCAAAAGGATGAGCTCAACTAGCCCAGTAAGAAATATTATGACTAAGATAATGCAGAATAATTAATCATTAGCCTTCAACAGTGTTAAACTGATAAAATATAACAAACATCAAGTTTAACTGCTGCGGAACAAATAATCCATTAGAAGAGTCAAGTAGAGAATAAAGTCTACTATCTTCTATGATTTAAAAGGTTTTTCATCACTTTTATCGCTGAGACTTAGCTTAATAAATAAACCACATCATCCCTGCACTACGGCCAAGGATATTCATTAGTATAACGGCCACAAATTTTTCATGCACTACGGGCCAAGGATATTTGTGTATTCATCAATGGTCATGATCATGCCAACAACTGTCCATCAATGCACTACGACCAAGGGGGAATTTTACTACATCATTTGTAATATTGCGGTCATGATTATACCGAATAATCCCTGGTCATAATCATACCAAGTCCATCTATGCACTACAAGTCACAGATGACTTTCAACATATGATAAACATGAGGATGATGACAATGATATAAGAATTCAATAAAACAAGTTCAAGAATTAATTTGTCCAGGAACCAATAACGTTCAAATTGTCAACATGATACTGCTTTGTGAGATAAAACTCAAGAATGCTCAGAAGAATATTTCTATGAAAAGATACTGGATGAAGCGCAAATATCAAGGATATTCAACTAATTTTATGGAGTATAAAAGCCAAAAATTTAACCAACTGAGTATAATAAAGAATGGAATAACAAAAGAAATCACCAGGCATGCGATAGACCGCATAGACAGGTTATTCCAATAGAATAATAAATAACGTAACCAGGTCATGCGTAAACGCACAGACAGGATATTCCAACATAATAATAATTAATGGAACCAGGTCATGCGTAAAGCACAGACAGGATGTTCCAACAGAATGATAAATAATAGAACCAGGTCATGCGTAAAGCACAGACAGGATGTTCCAACAGAATGATAAAGAATGGAATAATAGAGGAATTTCACCAAGTATAGGGTAATCCGCGTATACAGGTTATTCCAACAGAATAATAAAGAATGGAATAACAGAAGTTCTCTTCATGAATACAAAAGAAATAATACCCCTTACCGTAGAAAAAAAGTGGATACTGGAATAGTGAGGTAGCAGACTTCTCTTCTTCTTTCTCTCTATAATTTCTCTCTATAACAATTGCTCTAAAGTTTTTGTGAATTGGTGAAAAATGAAGGAAGAATGAGCTTCTATTTATAGGAAAATATTGTTTCGATAATTGCACGTTTTGGGGCTCGAAATATTACAGTACAATACCTCCAGCTTTTCTTTCATTTTTAATTTAGTCCTGCAAGTATTATCAAACTTGCACCACCTCTCCTAATATTAAATAATGTGAATCAATAGTTCAATTATATGAATCAATAGTATAATCATGTGAAAAATACGAATTACAGTATAGTACCTCCATCTATACCTCCATTTTTAACTTAGTCATGCAAGTATTATCAATCCTACACCAACTCCCCTAATAGTACAAGAATGTGATTCAATAGTACACACATTTGAAAAAATAGTTATATAAGTATGTGAAATAGTAGCAATTAATTGCTCATTTATCCGATAAATTACCCGATTTATCAATATAACCACCAGACATCAATTATCATCGGAATAGATGTCGATTACCATTAACACTAATAATCCCAACATAATGGAACTATCAAATTCATCTTTAATCAACACGAACTTATTCATCATTAATATTATAACTCACAATATTTAACAACTAGGTCGTTTCCAAGAAAGAGAGGGTTTTTGATAAGGATTTCTCCTTATTGGCGCGCAATTAGGTGACCATGTGACGCCCCCAAAATTAGGTATACATCACCCATTATGAGTCGCCAGATATATGGTACAAAATTCAAATATAACTTCATTTATATAACTGTTGAACTGTCGTATACAATACGACTACAGTTAACTGTGAGTTTTAATACAAATGTATGTAATTCTCATGGTACCTCGACCACAACCTTACAATGGTACTTTACATAAAAGTATAGTCAAAAATTGTTTTAGAAATTAAAATCTTTGGGAAGTGCTCAAGGAAACCTTCGTACATGGGAGGCCATGCATCTAGGTTATAATAGATATCATATGTCCACAGAATTATCCTTGGTTGACCCAATAGACCCCAAAGAAAAATGAGAAGATTACAATCATCTTCTTTCCAATGGCGAGTCTTCTCTTGACATATAACTATCTCCACTGTCTCCAAGTGAATATTATATTTCAAATGAACTCCAAGATCATATAGGTAGTACTCGTAGATATACTCAGCAAGTGGATGTGCACAACTCTGTCTTATGATAACACGAGGTTGTATGTCATTAGACATCTTGTATGATAGTGGCAAAACACCCTTCCAAAGTTGGGTTCGCTGAGAATCAGCTTAATAAATAATCTACATCATCGAATCAACCCTGCACTATGGCCAAGGATATTCGTTAATATCACATCCATGAATTTATATTTCATCCCTGAGACTCAGCTCGATAATCAATCCATATCACTGAATTATTCGTGCACTACGGCTAAGGATATTCGTTAATATCACGACCACAAATTATCCATGCACTACGGGCTAAAGATAATCGTATTTTCTTCAACGGTCATGATCACGCCATAAAACAATTCATCTTTGCACCCTTGGCCGAAGAGAATCCATAACCATAATCATAATCAAATCATTTGTAACATTACGGTCATGATTATACCGAATAATCCCTGGTCATAATCATACCAAGTCCATCTATGCATCACGACCAATGATGACTTTTAACACAATATAAGCATGAGGATGATTACAATGATATAAGAATCAATCAAATGAGATAAAGGATAAATATTAAACATTTCTAATACAATTTATCCAGTGTTCAATAATAACCAAATGTTATCAATCACTTAATAATCTCATAATCTAATATCATAAATATTATAACAATATTTTAATCATTTCTTAAACTTATAAACAATTTATTTTAATTGGTTACACTTTATCAAATAATGCATTTAATCATTCAAAAATGCCATACTCATAAGATTTCATCATCAATGATCAAATCCTTCATAAAAAATTAGCATATACCCTATATAGGATTCCCAAGACATAAATCCTATTTTCCAATTTTATTACTTCACATAACATATTTAATTCATTTACTCATAACTAGTTCATTTTCATGAAAAATACCAAATCAGTCCCAAAAATATTTTTTTTCTAGGATTTAGCAGAATATAGTCCCATCTTGAACATATATTTTTCTCAGAATTTTTAAAACTCATTTACTATTTTTCATATGACTAAAACTGCCGAATATTTAGACATTTATCATAAATTGTACTTTTGTCCAAAAATTCCAAAATTTACTGGGTATACTCCTGTTATATACATGTACTCCCAATAAAAATTTTACCAATTTTGGAGTTAACCACAATGAGTTATAAGGTTTTACTTTTAAAATAGTCTTTTCCCATAAAATCCATAACTCTTAATCTATACATCCAAAAATCGCTATTTTTGGACACAATCTAGAAAACTCATCAAATTATCATTTCAAATTTTTCCAGAATTTTTGAGGGTCAGAAAAATTATGAATATGCACTTGGCAGAAACCCATTTTAATAAAAATACTATTCGTATGAATACGAATGATCATTTACCATTCATGCGGTAATCCACATAGACAGGTTATTTCAACAGAATAATAAAGAATGAAACCAGGTCATGCGTAAACGCACAGACAGGATATTCTAACAGAATATTAAATAATGAAATAATATAAGAATTAACCAGGCATGCGATAGACCGCACAGATAGATTATTCCAACAGAATAATAAATAATGGAACTAGGTCATGCGTAAACGCACAGACAAGATATTCCGACAGAATAATAATGAATGGAATAATTGAAGAATTTCACCATGTATGCAGTACTTCGCATAGCCAAGTTATTCCAACATAATAATAAAGAATGTAATAACAGAAGAATTTCACCATGTATACGGTAGTCCGCGTATATAGGTTATTCCAACAGAATAATAAAGAATGGAATAACAGAAGTTCTCTTCATGAATACGAATGAAATAATACCCCTTACTATAATAATAATAATAATAATAATAATAATAATAATAATATCCTTTACGAGTACTATAATTATATCCCCTACCTTAAAAAGAAAAGTATTCCGACTGGTAGGGCGAGAATATACTTGAAGAAAACTTGCACTACGCTCAAAGCTTTCTTAAACTCTAAAGAAATACGCTCAAGATTATAGAAGAAGAACTCTCTCTATAGTTTCTCTCTCTAGAGTTTCAGTGAATTCGTAAGAAATAACGAAGGAATGAGCTTCTATTTATAGAAGAATGGACTGCATAGTAAGTAATTCATGAACGGTCCAGATTGATTTACTTTAAACGAACGGTCCAGATTGGTTTATAATAAAATATAATATATTCTATTTATAATCTAATAAAACGAATAACTTTATAAAAGTTTTTTATTTTATATAAAAAGATTTTACTATGCAAACACTATGCAGGCACTATGTGTGACGCCCCTAAAATTAGGTATACATCACCCATCTTGTGTCGTCAGATACATGGTACAAAATTCAAATATAACTTACTAATACAACTGTCGTGTACAATACGACAAAACATAACTGTGAGTTTGAATACAATTATTGTCTACTAGAGATTATACAAACTCAAAAGGAGTCCTCATTACAATTGTTAACATGCTATTTCACAGAATAGTGAGGACTACTAATACTATCATCTGGTCCATCACTCCGTTCCCCGACTCGTCCCAGCTATATTCTCATTTTCTGAAAAGAACAGTGAAAGAAAGGGTGAGCTCAACTAGCCCAGTAAGAAATATTATGACTAAGATAATGCAGAATAAATTATCATTAGCCTTCAACAGTGTTAAACTGATTAAATATAACAACATCAAGTTTAACTGCAGCGGATCAAGCAATCCATTAAAAGAGTCAAGTAGAGAATAAAATCTACTATCTTTTATGATTTAACAAGTTTTTCATCACTTTTATCGCTGAGACTCAGCTTAATAAATAATCCACATCATCCCTGCACTACGGCCAAGGATATTCATTAGGGTCACGACCACAAATTCCATGCCCTACGGGCCAAGGATATTTGTGTATTCTTCAATGGTCATGATCATGCCAACAACTGTCCATCAATGCACTGCGGGCCAATGAGGATTTTTTTTACACATCATTTGTAACATTACGGTCATGATTACACCGAATAATCCCTGGTCATAATCATACCAAGTCCATCCATGCTTTACAGGCCACATATGACTTTCAAAAAATATAAACATGAGGATGATGACAATGATATAAAAATTCAATAAAATAGGTTCAAGAATTAAGTTATTCAGGAACTAATAACGTCCAAATTGTCAACATGATACTGCTTTGTAGAGTAAAATTCAAGATTTCTCAGAAGAATATTTCTATGAAAAATACTGGATGAAGCGCAAATATCAAGGATATTCCACTAATTTCATGGAGTATAGAAGTCAAAATTTTAACCAACTGAGAATAATAAGGAATGGAATAACAACAGAAATCACCATGTATGCGGTACTTCGCATAGGCAGGTTATTCCAACAGAATAATAATAATGGAACCAGGTCAGGTGAAAATCACTCAGACAGGATGTTCCAACAGAAGAATAAAGAATGAAATAATAAAGACGGAACCAGGTCCGACGTAAATCACAGACAGGATGTTCCAACAGAATAATAAAGACAGAATAATAAAAACGAAACCAGGTCCGGCGTATAGCACAAATAGGATGTTCCAACGGAAAATAAAGATAGAATAATAAAAATGGAACCAGGTCCGACGTATAGCACAGACAGGATGTTCCAACGGAATAATAAAGACAGAATAATAGAAGAATGTCACCACGTATAGGGTATTCCGCGTATATAGGTTATTCCAACAGAATAATAAAGAAATGGAATAACAGAAGTTCTCTTCTCAAATACAAAAGAATAATATCCCTTACCGTAAAAGAAACTGAATATAAGAGTAGGGAAGTAACAGAATACTTTTTAATAATTTTCTATAATTTCTCTCTCTAGAGTTTCAGTGAATTCGTAAGAAATAATAAAGGAATGAGCTTCTATTTATAGAAGAATGGAAGGGCACTATGTAAGGAAATATCACAGACGCAATAATTCACGGATAAAATTCTTATAACCTAAGGATGCAAAAGTCAATCCTTCATCCAATCAGATCAAAGCAATCAAATGTTATATATATATATATAAAATATACAACACAAGTTATAATGCAATAAAGTAACAAAGAAAAACCACTACCACCTTTTCCACCATCTTCCACTAACATCACTATCACACACACACTTATCACGGTCATATTATTATTCTTCCACTCACATTATATATATACACATACCATACTTATAAATATATTTTATCTCTCCTTTACGTAACTTCATTTCACCCCTATTTCAAAAATCAATTATTCAACACATATGGGCCCCACATGTGGCCCCCACCTTTAAATAATTTCTACCGCTTATTTTGAAAGATGGGTAAATGGGGGTCCATAAAATAAGTAAAATTGAGTAACTTCTCAAATAAGCATCAATAATCAATACCGTGTGCTACTATGCAACCACGCGTATTACTGTACTTTTACTACCGAGTAGTTCAACAGTATTAACGGTAAAACTTCCGCCGTTATTTTTATAAAGTATTTTTGTCATTTTCTTAATCCGACAATAATTTTGTTGTGGGGTACACCAATGATTGCGTCGTTGTACGAATATTCCCTGCTAAAACGAATATTCCCCGACCAATCGAATATCATATAACAACTTGCATACTTTGCAGAATTTATAAATACTAACCACAACTATAACATTATATTAAATTTATTCCATAATATTCAAAAATGATAATTATAGAAAATTCATCTTTATTCATAAAGTTGGGGTCTTACACTATGCATAATAAAATATAAAATATTCTAATTATTGTCTAATAAAATATATAACTTTATAAAAGTATTCTATTTTATATAAAAAGATTTTACTATTGGCCTAATAAAACGAATAACTTTATAAAAGTATTTTGTTTTATATAAAAAGTTTTTCTGATTTACTACATTAATAATACTAATAAAACAAAACTGAGTGACTTCTCACGTAAGCATCAATAATCAATATCGTGTGCTACTATGAAACCACATGTATTACTGTACTTTTAACACCGGGTGTTTCAACAGTTAACGGTAAAACTTCCGCCGTTATTTTCATAAAAATATTTCTGTCGTTTTCTCAATCCGACAATAATTCCGTTGTGGGGTCCACCGATGATTGTACCGTTGTATGGATATTCACCGACAAAAAAAATATTCCCCGACTAATCGAATATTCCCCGATACAACGAATATTTTATATCAACTTGCTTACTTTGCAAAATAAAATTCACATATTACCCTTAACTTTAAACTTTTATCAATTTAACTATTTACTAAAATAGAAAAATTGAATACTTTTATTTCATAAAATTCGGGGTCTCACAGACCAAACCTCTCCTTGACAGAACTTCTAGACATTGTAAATATTGTAATTTAATAATATAAATAACTTTGTCGTCTCAATTAATGATTTAATAATATATCATATAATGCAGATGATACTGTGACAATAATCGAATCAATAATATGAGAGATATGATGCAGCAATTACTGTAGCAATAATTGAGTATAACTGAATGACTTCTCACGTAAGCATCAATAATCAATACCGTGTGCTACTATGCAACCACGCGTATTACTGTACTTTTACTACCGGGTAGTTCAACAGTTTTAACGGTAACACTTTCGTCGTTATTTTTATAAAAAGATAATTATGTCATTTTTTAACTACGACAATACTTCCGTTGTGGGGTCCACCAATGATTGTGCCGTCGAACGAATATTCCATGTTAAAACGAATATTCCTCAACCAATCGAATATTATATAACCACTTGCTTACTTTGCAAAATTTGTAAATAATACCACAACTATAATATTATATCATATCCACACCATAATATTCAAAAATATATTTTGAGAAAATTTAATCTTTATTCATAAAAGTTGGGGTCTTACAGCCTCTCCTTCTTATGAAATTTTGTCCTCGAAATTAGTGTACGTACCTGGTATATCGAAGAGGTGAGGATATGTTGACTTCATCTCAGATTCTAACTCCTAGGTCATTTCTTCCACATCGTGGTTTCTCCACAAAACTTTGACTTGAGGTATAACCTTGGAGCGTAGAATATGATCCTTCTTATCCAAGATTTTAACAGGTAACTCTTCATACATTAAATCTTCCTCTATCTCATCCGGTTCTAATTCAGTAATTTGGTTCGGGTCTTTCACATATTTACGTAACATAGATATGTGAAAAACGTTATGAACACGAGACATACTTGGCGGTAAGGCGAGTCTATAGGCCACAATTATGACTCGATCGAGGATTAAAAATGGGCCAATGAATCGAGGGTTGAGCTTTCCTCTCTTTCCAAATCTCATAACTCCCTTCCATGGAGCAACATGTAACAACACATGATCTCTAATATCGAATTCCACGTCCTTTCGATGAAGATCAGCATAACTCTTTTGTCGATCTTGTGAGGTTTTTATACGTTGTCGGATCGTTTAAATCTTTTTCGTAGTCATACGTACCAACTCTGGTCCCAACAACGTTGCTTCGCCCACCTCATCCCAGCATACTGGAGAACGACACTTTCTTCCATACAACGCCTCAAATGGAGCCATGCCAATACTTGTTTGATAACTGTTGTTGTAGGAAAACTCCACCAATGGTAAAAACTTGTCCCAACTTCCCTTGAAGTCAAGGACACAGAGTCTTAATAAATCTTCAAGAGTTTGAATAGTCTTTTCCAACTGCCCGTCCATTTGAGGATGATATGCTGAGCTAAATCGTAAATCCGTGCCCATAGCTTTTTGCAAACTAACCCAAAATCGTGAAGTGAATCTTGGGTCTCGATCAGAAACTATGGATACTGGCATACCATGCAATCTTACAATCTCGTTTATGTACATACGAGCAAGACGTTCAAGTGTATAAGTTTCTCGTATAGGTAAGAAATGAGCAGACTTGGTCAATCTATCAACAATGACCCAAATCGCATTTATGCCTTGAGAAACCTTGGGAAGACCAGTAACGAAATCCATGGTAATGTACTCCCACTTCCATTCTAAAATTTCAAGTGGTTGCAATGGACCTTTTGGCACTTGATGCTCCGCCTTGACTCGTTGACAAGTTAGACACCTTGAGATAAACTCTGCGATCTCTCTCTTCATATTGCTCCACCAAAATGTATGTCGAAGATCACGATACATTTTGGTACTCCCATGATGGATTATAAACGGTGTGTTGTGAGACTCCATCATGATTTTATACTTTAAATCAGGGTTGTTAGGAACAAAAAGTCTGGAGTTGACTCGAAGTATTCCTTCTTCATCGATTCTTGCTTCCGAAATAGCACCTTCTTGCAATTTCTTCCTCATACGCATCAGGTCCAGGTCTGTAGCTTGAGCAGCTTTAACTTTATCGATTAAAGTCGGTTCTACTCGTATATTCGCCATCATCACATGGGTCCCTGGAGTCTTTAACTCTATCTCCATCCTTTGTAAGTCATATAAAACGGGCCTTTGCATTGGCAATAATGCACTCGTACCCGCATATGATCTTCTACTCAATCCATCAACTACTACGTTCGCTTTTCCAGGATGGTATTAAATGGTATGATCGTAATCTTTCAAAAACTCAAGCCATCATCGTTGCCGCATGTTGAGTTCCTTTTGGGTGAAAAAATATTTGAGGCTTTTATGATCCGTATAGATCTCCACCTTCTCTCCATAGAGGTAATGCCTCCAAATCTTAAGTGTAAAAACGACTGCTGCTAACTCTTTATCATGAGTAGGATAATTCCTCTCATATTCTTTGAGTTGTCATGAGGCATAGGCTATGACTTTCCCATGTTGCATGAGAACACATCCTAACCCTTTGCCTGAAGCATCACTGTAGATGACAAATCCCTCCTAGCCAGATGGTATTTTCAGAACAGGTGCAGAAATGAGTCTTCTCTTGAGTTCTTGAAAACTCTTCTCACATTCCTCGCTCCAACCAAACTTTGTATCTTTTTGAGTCAGCTGAGTTAATGGAGTAGCGATTCGAGAAAACCCTTCTACGATTCTCCGATAATAATCAGCTAAGCTGATAAAGCTACGTACTTCGGTCACTGACTTAGGTTTCTCCGGCTTTGAATTGCTTCAATCTTTACCGGGTCAACAGATATTCCATGATTTAATATTATGTGCCCAAGGAATGCAACTTCCTCAAGCCAGAACTCGCATTTCTTCAACTTGGCATATAGCTTGTTTTCACGAAACTTTTGGAGTATCAGCCTCAAGTGTTGCTCATGGTCTTCATAAGTTTTGGAGTATATGAGGATTTCATCAATAAAGACGACCACAAAGTAATCCAAATATTCCTTGAATACTCGTTTCATCATATCCATGAAGGCAGCAGGAGCATTAGTCAATCCAAAAGACATGACTAGGAATTCATAATTCCCGTACCGAGTTCTGAAAGCAGTCTTAAGAATGTCATCAGTTATAATCTTCAACTGATGATATCCGGAACGAAGATCAATCTTTGAAAAGAATTTGGCGCCTTGCAACTGATCAAACAGGTCATCAATTCAAGGCAACGGGTACCTATTTTTTATGGTGACATGATTCAACTCCCGATAATCAATACAAAGTCGCATACTCCCATCTTTCTTCTTCACTAATAGAACAGGAGCACCCCAGGAAGACGTACTAGGTCGAATAAAACCGATGTCTAACAATTCTTGCAGTTGGGTTTTTAACTCCTGAAGTTCAATATGAGCCATTCGTTATGGGACTTTAGAAATGGGTTTTGTACTGGGTTCAAGATCGATACCAAACTCGATTTCACGCTCTGGGGGTAGGCCAGGAAGTTCTTCGGAAAATACGTCAGGAAATTTATTAACAATAGAAATATCATTCAAATCTGACGTTTTTTTGTTTAAATCTGTGACATGAGCTAAGAAAGCTTGACATCCATTTTTAATAAACGAATAGCTTTATGGCTTGAGATGACCGTGATTGATTTTAATGGTTTGGTCGCTTGAATTCGCATAGTAGGTTGATTAGGAATATGAAATGTGACGCCCCCAAAATAGGTATACAACACCCATTCTGAGTCGTCAAAATACATGGTACAGAAATAACTACAACTTTAATAATACAACATAAAATTGTGAGTTTAAATACAAATATTGTCATCTAGACAATATTCATACCCAAATAAGTCCTTGTTATAATTATTGATACATTATTTTACAAAAATGGTGAGGACTACTAAAACGACTTCCTAGAACCTTCATTTCATACCCCGACTAGTACTCGCTACATTCTTGCCTCCTGAGAAGAAAAATGGAACAAAAAGGAAAATGGTGAGCTCAACTAGCCCAGTAAAGAATATTATGACTAAGATAATATAGAACAAATTATCGTTATTCTTCAACAAGGAAAAATCTGATAAAATACAATAGACAACAAGTTTCAAATCAATATTCACAGCGGAACAATAATTCATAGAAGAGTTACGTAGAGAATGAAGTCTACTATTATCTATGAATTTAAAATTACATCATCAATATTTTATCCATGTAACATCAATCAATATACATCATAAATTAAATATTCATCTTTGCACTACATGCCAAAGATATTCACCAGTTGGTCATGTTCATCTAAACACCTGTTCATCTTTGCACTACGGGCCAAATATATTCATCGAAAATCATTCATCTTTTCACTATAGGCCAAAGATATTCAGTAATATCATCATTTAGGACTAAGGATGATAAAAAAAATATTTTAAAGGAAACTAATCCAGTGAAACAAAATAACAAATATTAAGGATTCGTATTTCGGTTTATCCATGTCCAAAAATACCTCATAAGTAATCATAGTGGAGTAAAATTCAAGAATGATCAAAACATGGATACAATCAAAGCTAGTATCCATAATAGATATTTTGGACAAAAAGAAGAAAATTTTATTTTTTCGGTGAATAGTGCCGTATTCGTGAATATTGTCGTATACGTGAATAGTGCCGTATACGTGAATAGTAACCCCGACACAAAAAGTTCTAAATTTGATAAAAAGTTCATACCAATATTTTGGCATAATGATATTGAAGAAGATAATATCATTTAAGAAGAAAACAACATCCCTTACCTCGAAAAGAATAGTACTTCTAGCTGGAATACTTAATATAGTGCTGAAGGAAACTTACACCGTATAGCAACACTCAAAGACTTAAAATACTCACAAGAATACGCTCGATAATATAGAAAGATAAAGATTTCAGTTTCTGGTGTGATTTTTAATTTTAACCTAAGCACCCTATTTATAGGAAAATGCTTAGAACACTAAGAAAATTTAATAAAATATTAATATATAATTAAATTTTCTTACGCCCACTTTGAATTCTCTAGCTTCAGAACTTTGTACATGTTTAATGAGGCCACAAAATGTAAAAGACATTTTTATTAATAAAAATAAATAAAACTTCCAAAAATCAATTATTTCGAAACTTTAGAACTTCAATAATTCATAATAAATAGCCTTTTTTGTTAGAAAAATTCAAACAACATGTCTTTTTCATAGAAAATTTCATTATCTACAACTTTCCAGAAGAAAGTTTTTCCAAATTCCAAATAAAAATTGACCGAAATCCACAAACGGGCAATTTTACAAGCTATAATCAAATTTCAGTCAAGAAATTGGGTCCACCGACATGTTTAACATGTGTTTAATATTTATTACAACAAAAATACTCTTCCTCCTCATATACTCATATATCCCACATTCATTGTAAAAATATCATCATTATTATATTATAATAATATAATAAAATATTATTTTATCAGAAAAGATAAAATATCGATTTTCAACAATTGTCACTTTAAAAATTTTCTCAATCTATATCCACATAAAATCAATATTTTTTTAATCATATAAATCAATAATTAATTATTCATAAATAATATTACAGAATCACAATACTGACAACCAGGCCATTCCCAGGAAAGAGGGGGCTTTCCAATAAAGATTTCTCCTTACTTGCGCGCAATTAGGTGACCAAACCTCTCCTTAGACAGAACTTTCGAGACATTGCCAATAATGTTATCTAATAATATTATTCAGATAATATGAATTATTGCTTCGATAACGGAAAATACTGTGTAGTGACAATTATTGAAATAACAGTAATATAAAATATCAACGCATCAATTATTGAATCAATAAAATAAAATACTGATCAGTAATTACTGTAACAATTATTGAGTAGTGCCTTCTTACGTATGAATCAATAATTGGTGCAATACCGTGTGCTACTGTGCAACAACGCGTATTACTGTGTTTTAACCACCGGGTATTCCAACATTATTAACGGTAACAACTACGCCGTTATTTATAAACAACTTATACTTGTCGTTTTCTTCATCGAATCACTTTCCGTTATGGGGCCCACACAAGGCTGCGTCGTCGTACAAATATTCCCCGACAGTAAGAATATTCCACGACCAAACGAATATTCTCCGATAAAAATGAATATTTTATAACCACTTGCTTATTTGAAATATTTGCGCATTTTACCCATAACTAACCACATTAATCAAATCAACCCTTACTATTTCAAAATAATGAATAGAGGAAATTAAATTTCATTTATTAATAATTTGGGGTCTTACAACCTCCCCTCCATATGAAATTTCTTCCTCGAAATTGACGTGCGTACCTGGTGTTTCGAAAAGATGAGGATACCGCGCTTTCATTTCCTTTTCCAACTCCCAGGTCATTTCCTATATAGCATGGTTCCTCCATAAAACTTTAACTTGTGGTATGACCTTCGTGCGTAGGACATGCTCTTTACTATCCAAGATCTTGACAGGTACTTCCTCGTACGTTAAGTCTTCAGCTATCTCGTCCGGTTCTAACTCAATGACGTGGTTTGGTTCTTTCACATATTTACGAAGCACAGATATATGAAAAACATTATGAACACGAGACATACTTGGAGGTAACGCGAGTCTATATGCCACATTTCCTACTCGGTCAAGAATCTAAAATGGACCAATAAATCGTGGATTGAGCTTTCCTCTCTTCCCAAATCTTGTAACTCCCTTCCATAGAGCAACTCGTAACAATACATGATCCCCAATACAAAATTCCACGTCCTTTCGATGAAGATCCGCATAACTCTTTTGTCGATCCTGTGCCGTTTGTATACGTTGTCGAATTATTTGGATCTTTTATGTAATCATACGTACCAACTCGGATCTCAACAATGTTGCTTCACCCACCTCATCCCAACATATTGAAGAGTGACAGTTTCGTCCATATAATGCTTCAAATGGAGCCATACCTATACTTGCCTGATAATTATTGTTGTAAGAGAATTCCACCAACGATAAATACTTATCCCAACTCCCTTTGAAGTCTAGGACACCGAGTCTTAATAGATCTTTAAAAGTTTGAATAGTCCTCTCTGATTGTCCGTCCGTTTGAGGATGGTATGCCGAACTGAATCGTAAATTCGTGCCCATAGCTTTTTGCAAGCTAACCCAAAATCTTGAAGTGAATCTTGGGTCACGATCCAATACTATGGATACTGGCATGCCATTCAATCTCACAATCTCATAATCTCATCTACGTATATACGAGTAAGACGTTCAAGGGAATAAGTCTCCCGTATCGGCAAGAAATGAGCAGACTTGGTTAATCTATCAACAATAACCCAAATAACATTTATGCCTTGAGAAACCGTGGGAAGACCCGTAACAAAATCCATGGTAATGTGTTCCCACTTCCATTTTGGAATCTCCAGTGGTTGCAATGGACCCTTAGGTACTTGATGCTCTGCCTTTACACGTTGACAAGTAAAACACATCGAGATAAACTTTGCAATCTCTCTCTTCATATTGTTCCACCAAAATGTATGTCGAAGATCACGATACATTTTGGTACTTCTAGGATGGATTGCAAATGGTGTATTGTGTGCCTCCATCATGATCTTGTACTTCAAATCAGAATCGTTAGGAACACAAAGTCTGAAGTGGACTCGAAGTATTCCTTCTTCATCGATTCTTGCCTCTGGAATAACACCTTCTTGTAATTTCTTCTTTATACGCATCAGCTCCGGGTCTGTGGCTTGAGCAACTTTAACTTTTTCGATTAAAGTTGGTTCTATGTGTATACTTGAAATCATTGCATGGGTCCTCGGAGTCTAGAATTCTATCTTCATCTTTTGTAAATCACACCAAATGGGCTTTTGTGTTGACAACATCACCTCCATCCTATGTATGATCTTCTACTCAATGCGTTGGCTACCACGTTCGCTTTTCCAAGATGGTATTGAATAGTGTGGTCGTAATCTTTCAACAGCTCGAGCCAACGTCGTTGCTGCATGTTGAGTTCTTTTTGGGTGAAGAAATATTTGAGGCTTTTATGGTCTAAATAAATCTCCACTTTCTCTCCATATAGATAGTGCCTCCAGATCTTTAGCACGAAAACGACTGCTGCCAACTCTAAATCATGAGTAGGATAATTCCTCTCATATTCTTTAAGTTATAGCGAGGCATAGGCTATGACTTTCTCACGTTGCATGAGAACACATCCTCACCCTTTGCCTGAAGCATCGTTGTAGATAACAAATCCATCCGAACCAGATGGTATTGTCAGAACAGGTGCCGAAATGAGTCTCCTCTTAAGCTCTTGGAAACTCTCCTCGCATTCCTCGCTCCATACGAATTTTATATCTTTCCGAGTCAGCTGAGTTAATGGAGTAGCGATTCGAGAAAATCCTTCCATGAATCTCCGATAATAACCAGATAAGCCCAGAAAGCTACGTACTTCGGTCACCGACTTCGGTTGTTCCCAACTTTGTATTTCTTCAATCTTCGCCGGGTCAACAGATACTCCATGTTTTGACACAACGTGCCCAAGGAATGATACTTCCTCAAGCCAGAACTCGCATTTCTTCAGCTTAGCATAAAGCTTGTTTTCACGAAGCCTTTGGAGTACCAGCTTCAAATGGTGCTCATGATCTTCACAGCTTTCGGAATATATGAGGATGTCATCAATTAAGACAACAACGAACTGATCCAAATAATCCTTGAATACTCGGTTCATCATATCCATAAAAGCCGCAGGAGCATTAGTCAATCCAAAAGACATGACTAAGAATTCATAATGTCCGTACCGAGTTCTAAAGGCAGTCTTTGGAATATCCTCAGTTCTAATCTTCAGCTGATGATATCCAGAACGAAGATTAATTTTTTAAAAGAATTGTGCTCCTTGTAACTAGTCAAACAGGTCATCAATACGAGGTAGCGGATACCTATTCTTGATAGTGACATAGTTTAATTCCCGGTAATCGATACAAAGTCTCATACTCCCGTCTTTCTTCTTTACAAATAAAATAGGAGCACCCCAAGGAGATGTACTAGGACGAATAAAACCGATGTCCAATAACTCCTGTAGTTGGACCTTTAACTCCTGAAGTTCAATAGGAGCCATTCGATATGGGGTTTTAGAAATGGGATTTGTACCAGGTTCAAGAACAATAAAGAATTCAACTTCACATTCTGGGGGTAGACCAAAAAGTTCTTCAGGAAATACGTCAGGAAAGTCAATAAGAACAGGAATATTATTCAAATCTGACGTGTCTTTATTCAAATTCATAACATGGGCTAAGAAAGCTTGACATCCGTTTTTTAATAAATGAATAGCATTATGACTTGATATAACAGTGATTGATTTTAATGGCTTAGTTGCTTGAATTCGTACAACAGGTTGGTTAGGAATATGAAAACTAACAACCTTACGAAAATAATAAATTTTTGCATGATGAGTAGTTAACCAATCAATCCCTAAAATCACGTCAAATACAAGTATCTTTAAAGAGATAAGGTCAACAGGTAAGGTAATGGTGCCAACTTGGATCAAACAAGATTTATAAACAGTGGATGTGATGAAAGTTTCTCCTAACGGAGTCTCCACATATAAATCAAAGTCTAATTTCTCCTGAGTCAAGTTTAAACGTTGAGCACAAACAGGAGAAATAAATGAATGGGTAGCACCGGTATCTAGTAAGGTATAAACTTCGCATGAATTTATGATTAGCTTACCCAAGATCACCTCGTTTGGGTTCCTCGCATGTTGACCAGTCACGACAAACGCTCTTCCAGGAACCGTTGACTTTGACTTTTCTGGGACAGCCTTTTGAGTCACCATCCCCGCTGGACTTGGTTTCGCTACTGTGCAATCTCGAGCGATATGTCCTTCCTTTCCACAGTTATAACATACCTTAAACTGTTGTGGGCAGTTTGGGCTGATATGTCCTTCTTTTCCGCACTTATAGCATATGACCGGTGATCGTTCTCCTCCCTTGGAACCAGTTGCTGCTGGTGCTGACGTCTTCGTATTGTCATTGTTGAAGCTCCTCTTTTTAAAATCTCCTCCCGACTCGCTTCTTCTATTCTCATGGCCATGATTACCACCAGAGTGGTTGCCGCTCTTGTCCATATTTTTCTTTCTCCGCTGGTTATCGTTGTTCTGATGACTGCTGTCACCGGTATGATCCTAGTTGTGGTCCCTCAGTTGAACGTACTCATTATCTCACTCTAATAATTGAGCCCTGTTGACAACATCTGAATAAAGGGAAAATTTATGTGAAATGAGATATTGACGTATGCCGGGTTTCAAACCTCTCAGAAACATCCGCGTCATACGTTCCTCATTTTCCACCAAATGAGGTGTAAACCTGGACAACTCTGCAAACTTCGCCTCGTAGTGGGACACAGTCATGTTATTCTGCTTTAGTCTAATAAACTTTACCTCCTTTATATGACGAATACTTTCAGGAAAGTACTTGTCATTGAATAGTTTTTGAAATGTTTCCCAAGACATACTAAGTGCGGCTGGATGGGTACGCTTCACAGATTCCCACCAATAATCTACCTCATTACGGAACATAAAGGTGGCTAATGGAACCTTCTATTCCTCCGTGTATTCCAAGACATCGAATATCTTGGTAATTTGTTTGACCCATGTCTCTGCCTTAATCGGATTCGGTTTTCCCCTGAATTCTGGTGCTCCCAACTCCTTGAACTGATTGGCTGTGACAAACTGTGAATTGCTATCATTTCCTCCTGTATTTTGAACACGAGTCTCCCTCGTCTGATTTTGCATGAACTGCAAAAAGCTTCTAAACATCCCATCGTTCATCATCTACTCAGTGGTGTTGTTCGTAGGAGGAACATTGCCAGCATGTTGCACGTTCTCCTCGTTGGTGAGTACAGGTGTCTCCACGGTTTCATTTACTCCACTGTTAACATTCTCAGTTGTCATTCTTAAATACTGCCATAAAACAAGGGTTAATTAAATAAATTAAAAAATCACATAATACCCCTATATTATGACTGACCAACAAATAAGCTTAGGTAGGACACACTAGCGAAGGATTAACTCGTCTCTCTCCTCTTAGTTCTATTTCCCGATCTCCGCCAGAGATCATATCCCTAAGCTCTGATACCAACTGTGACGCCCCCAAAATAGGTATACAACACCCATTCTGAGTCGTCAAAATACATGGTACAGAAAATAACTACAACTTTAATAATACAACATAAAAACTGTGAGTTTAAATACAAATATTGTCATCTAGAAAATATTCATACCCAAACAAGTCCTCATTATAATTATTGATACATTATTTTACAAAAATGGTGAGGACTACTAAAACGACTTCCTAGAACCTTCATTCCATACGTCGACTAGTACTCGCTACATTCTTGCCTCCTGAGAAGAAAAATGGAACAAAAAGGAAAATGGTGAGCTCAACTAGCCCAGTAAAGAATATTATGACTAAGATAATATAGAACAAATTATCGTTAGTCTTCAACAGGGAAAAATATGATAAAATACAATAGACAACAAGTTTCAGATCAATATTCGCAGCAGAAACAATAATTCATAAAAGAGTTACGTAGAGAATGAAGTCTACTATTATCTATGAATTTAAAAGTCCATCATCAATATTTTATCCCTTTAACATCAATCAATATACATCATAAATCAAATATTCATCTTTTCACTACATGCCAAAGATATTCACCAGTTGCTCATGTTCATCTAAACATCTGTTCATCTTTGCACTACGGGCCAAAGATATTCATCAGAAATCATTCATCTTTGCACTACAGGCCAACGAATCCAGTAAAATAAAATAAAAAATATTAAGGACTCGTATTTCGGTTTATCCATGTCTAAAAATACCTCATAAGTAATCATAGTGGAGTAAAATTCAAGAATGATCAAAACATGGATACAATCAAAGCTAGTATCCATAATTGATATTTTGGATAAAAAGAAGAAAATTTCATTTTTTCAGTGAATAGTGCCGTATTCGTGAATAGTGTCGTATACGTGAATAGTGCCGTATACGTAAATAGTAACCTCGACACAAAAAGTTCCAAATTTCAGTTTCTGGTGTGATTTTTAATTCTAACCTAAGCACCCTATTTATAGGAAAATGCTTAGAACACCAAAGCAGAAAATTTAATAAAATATTAATATATAATTAAATTTTCTTACGCCCACTTTGAATTCGGGCAAAGGGTCAAAAATGCCCCTGATGTTTATCCCGATGTCCCACTTGCACCTTAAAATAATTTTTTTCCAAAAATGCCCTTAGCGTTATAAATTTTAGCTCAACTGTACCCCTATCACTAATGGACATACCACGTAGACTAATTCCGTTTACACCTGGACATTTTTTTGATGACAAACCAAAATTTTGGTGATAAGGCATGACTACTCATTTTACAACACATTCCTTTCTCTTCCTTCATCACCGTAAACTTTTTTCCTCTCCAAAAACTCATTCTCTCTCTGCAATGGAAGAACCAAACAAACAACTCGCAAATCAACCGACGGCAAGGCCCCCCAAGGAAGCAGCTAGCAACCAAAGTCCGAAAATTAGCTCTGGCCACTGGTGAAATGAAAAATCCCCATCGATTTCGTCCCATAACTGTGGCTTTGAGATGACCTAGTCTTTGGTCTATGTGTTGAAATTCCTCTTAAAGAAAAGGCTCATGGGGCTTTTATCCAAGATTTTGATTTTTAAAAGTGATTTGAGTATGATTTTACCCTGATTCCTTTTTCTTTTTGGGTTTAGGGTTTGAAATTAAAGTTTTGCTTTCTTCGGGTTTGGTGTTATATGGGCCGAACAAATTCTTTCTATTCTGAGAAAGCTTTTGTTATTAGTTCTTCATGAATTTTCTCGTAGTTTGGTTATATAGCAGAATAATGGTTGCAATTCGAAGTGCTGAATTGACCTCTTCAAGAATCGAAAAACTGGGAGATGAAGAACTGCAACCCTAAATCTTTGAACTGCTACACGGGTAATTAGATAACTCAGAGATATAAATGGGTCAAATGATTAATTGACGAATCCTATCTGAAGTTTGTTGTTCCTGAAGTTTAATTCTACTCCAACAAAAGGAGTTCTGCCCCGCCATGTCAATTAGCAAAAATAAATTTTGCTGCTGTCATTTCATATTTTTCTCTATCTCTAAATATATTTCATTATCATCATCAATTGTGATGACTTCTGAATAAAACTAGTTTGGTGTTTATTAATTAAATTTTAAAGATTTGTATGCTCTGCTCTTTCTATTCTAACAAATAAGTGGGTCAGAAATTTGGTTCTTTCTTCATTTATGGGTTTCCTCTAGCTTCAAAGTCGATTACTTTAACCGAAATATATACACCCTTTTGCATTTCTTCTTGTTACAGTAAAAAGAGATGCTGACAATGAAACACAAGTCCAACGGCACGTTTATGGCCGGAAAAGGGAGCAAGTGATAATGAAAAGAGAAAGAAAGAGAGAGAGATTATTTTAAGATAGAAATTTTAATGGAAAAAAATCCACGTCAGCAAAATTTATTTAGGTGTCAGTCATATTTTTCTAAGTGGTATGTCAATTTAGGACAGGGGCACAGTTGAGCTAAAATCTGTAACGTTAAGGACACTTTTGGAAAAAAATTAGTTTAGGGTGCAAGTGGGACATCGGGGTAAACATCAGGGGCATTTTTGACCCTTTTCCCCTTTGAATTCTCTAGCTTCAGCACTTTGCACATGTTTAATGAGGCCACAAAATGTAAAAAATGTTTTAATTAATAAAAATAAATAAAACTTCCAAAAATCAATTATTTTCAGAACTTCAAAATTTCAATAATTCATAATAAATAGCCATTTGTCAGAAAAATTCAAACCACATGTCTTTTTCATAGAAAATTTCATTATCTATAACTTTGCAGAAGAAAGTTTTTCTAAATTCAAAATAAAAATTGACCGAAATCCATAAACGGACGATTTTACAAGCTATAATCAAATTTCAGTCAAGAAAAGGGGTCCACCGACATGTTTAACATGTTTTTAATATTTATTACAACAAAAATAATCTTCCTCCTCATATACTCATATATCCAACATTCATTGTAAAAATATCATCATTATTATATTATAATAATATAATAAAATATTATTTTATCAGAAAAGATAAAATATCGATTTTCAACAATTGTCACTTTAAAAATTTTCTCCATCTATATCCACATAAAATTAATATTTTTTTAATCATATAAATCAATAATTAATTATTCATAAATAATATTACAGAATCACAATACTGACAACCAGGCCATTCCCAGGAAAGAGGGGGCTTTCCAATAAGGATTTCTCCTTACTAGCGCGCAATTAGGTGACCAAACCTCTCCTTAGACAGAACTTTCGAGACATTGTCAATAATGTTATCTAATAATATTATTCAGATAATATGAATTATTGCTCCGATAATGGAAAATACTGTGTAGTGACAATTATTGAAACAACAATAATATAAAATATCAACGCATCAATTATTGAATCAATAAAATAAAATATTGAACAGTAATTACTGTAACAATTATTGAGTAGTGCCTTCTTACGTAAGAATCAATAATTGGTGCAATACCGTGTGCTACTGTGCAACAACGCGTATTACTATTTTTTAACCACCGGGTATTCCAACAGTATTAACGGTAACAACTACGCCGTTATTTATAAACAACTTATACTTGTCGTTTTCTTTATCGAATCACTTTCTGTTATGGGGCCCACACAAGGCTGCGCCGTCGTACAAATATTCCCCGACAGTAAGAATATTCCACGACCAAACGAATATTCTTCGATAAAAATGAATATTTTATAACCACTTGCTTATTTGAAATATTTGCCCATTTTACCCATAACTAACCACATTAATCAAATTAACCCTTACTATTTCAAAATAATGAATAGAGGAAATTAAATTTCATTTATTAATAATTTGGGGTCTTACATGAAAGATAACAACCTTACGAAAACAATCAGTTTTAGCATAATAAGTAGTTAACCAATCAATCCCTAGAAATACATCAAACGCAAGTATTTTTAAAGAAAAAAGATCGACAGGTAACGTGCGGTTACCGATTTGAATCAAACAAGACTGATAAACAGTGGATGTAATGAAGGTTTCTCCGAACGGAGTTTCAACCGATAAGTCAAAGTCTAACTTCTCCGGAATCAAATTTAAACGTTGAGTGCAAGTAGGAGAAATAAACGAATGAGTAGAACCGGTATCAAATAAGGTATAGACTTCGCTAGAGTTTACGATAAGCTTACCCGTGATGACCTCATTCGAGTTCCTTGCTTTCTGGGAGGTCACAACAAACGCTCTCCCTTGAACTACCGACTTTGACTTTTCTGGGACGGTCTTTGGTGCCTCCATCCCAGCTGGACTTATCTTCGGTGCACAATATAATCGGGCTAGGTGACCTTCTCTTCCACAATTATAACACGCTTTGGACTACATCGCACAGTTTGGACTGATGTGTCCCTCCCCTTCTCATTTGAAGCATATGATAGGTGGTCGTTCTCCTTCCTTAACAACGGGTGTTGGTGCTGACGTCTTTCCATCATTGTTGAATCTCCTCTTCTTAAAATGTCCATTCTTATTGTCTTGGCCATGATTACCACCGAAGTGGTTACCATTTCTGGCATGTTGATTCCCTCCACGTTTGTTGTCACCGCTTCGATGACTGCTACCACTGGTATTATTATTTTGCCGGTTGCTTTCTCTTGGTTGCGTTGACTCGTTATCGCGCTCTAATAACTGAGCCCTATTTACAACATCTGAATACAAACACAGTTTATAAGAAATTAGATATTGACGTATCTCGGGTTTCAAATCTCTTAGAAACATCCGCGTCATTCTCTCCTCATTGTCAACCAAGTAAGACGCAAATCGGGACAACTCGGCAAACTTAGCTTCGTACTGCGACACGGTTATATTGTTCTGCTCCAACTTGATGAACTCTACCTCTTTTATGTGACGAATACTTTCGGGAAAGTACTTGTCGTTGAATAGTTCTTGGAACTTCTCCCAAGACATCTTTAGTGCGGTAGATTGAGTACGCTTTACCGATTCCCACCAATAATCTTCCTCTCTTCGTAACATAAAGGTGGCAAAAGGAACCTTTTGCTCCTCGGAGCATCCCAAGACATCAAATATCTTGGTGATCTTCTTTATCCACGCTTTTGCCTTAAGTGGTTTTGGCTCTCCAATAAACTCCGGTGGTCCCAGCTCCTTAACTGTTTAGCGATGACCGTCCGAGAGTTTCAAGTGTTTCCACCTACATTTTGGACAGGAGCCGCTCTCGTCTGATGTTGCATGAATTGCATAAAGCCTCTGAACATTCCATCGTTCATCATTTGGTCAGTGTTGTTGTTTGCATGAGGATTGTCTCCTTCCTGATGCACATTATCCTTATTATTGATCTGTGGAGACTCAACGGTCTCCTGTGCACCATTGCTATTCTCAACATTCTCGGATGTCATTTTCAGATACTGACACAGAACAAGGGTTAATTGACATGCAACATATTATCCTTAAAATCTGACCGACCAATTAAATACCGAATAAACTTAGGTAGGTCATACTAGCGAAGAAATTCCCCGTCTCTCCCCTCCTAGTTCCAGTCTCACATCTTAGCCAGAGATCATATCCCTAAGCTTTGATACCAACTGTGATGCCCCCAAAATAGATATACATCACCCATCTTGAGTCGCCAAATGCATGGCATAAAATTCAAATACAACTTAATAATACAACTGTCGTGTAAAATACGAAAAAAACTTAAGCTATGAGTTTTAATACAAATATTGTCATCTAGACAATATCAACACTCAATGGAGTCCTCATTACATTTATTATCACATTATTTCGTAGAATAGTGAGGACTACTAATGCTATCATCTGGACCGTCACTCCGTTCCCCGACTAGTCCCAGCTACGTTCTCATTTCCTGAAGAGAACAATGAAAGCAAAAGGGTGAGCTCAACTAGCCCAGTAAGAAATATTATGACTAAGATAATGCAGAATAATTTATCATTAACCTTCAACAGTGTTAAACTGATAAAATATAACAAACATCAAGTTTAACTACAACGGAACAAATAATCCATTAAAAGAGTTAAGTAGAGAATAAAGTCTACTATCTTCTATGATTTAAAAGGTTTTTCATGACTTTTATCGATAAGACTCAGCTTAATAAATAAACCACATCATCCCTGTACTATGGCCAAGGATATTCATTAGTATCACGACCACAAATTTTCCATGCACTACTGGCCAAGGATATTCGTGTATTCATCAATGGTCATGATCATGCCAACAACTGTCTATCAATGCACTACGGCCAAGGAGGACTTTTACCACATCATTTGTAACATTACGGTCATAATTATACCGAATAATCCCAGGTCATAATCATACCAAGTCCATCTATTCACTACAGGTCACAGATGACTTTCAACATATGATAAACAAGAGGATGATGACAATGATATAAGAATTCAATAAAACAAGTTCAAGAATTAATTTGTCCAGGAACCAATAACGTTCAAATTGTCAACATGATACTGCTTTGTGGGATAAAACTCAAGAATGCTCAAAAGAATATTTCTGTGAAAAGATACTGAATGAAGCGCAAATATCAAGGATATTTCACTATTTTTATGGAGTATAAAAGCCAAAAATTTAACCAACTGAGTATAATAAAGAATGGAATAACAAAAGAAATCACCAGGCATGCGATAGACCGCACAGACAGGTTATTCCAACAGAATAATAAATAACGGAACCAGGTCATGCGTAAACGCACAGACAGGATATTCCAACAGAATAATAATTAATGGAACCAGGTCGTGCGTAAAGAACAGACGGGATGTTCTAACATAATGATAAATAATGGAACCAGTTCATGCGTAAAGCACGGACAGGATGTTCCAACTGAATGATAAAGAATGGAATAATAGAAGAATTTTGCCAAGTATAGGGTAGTCCGCGTATACAGGTTATTCCAACAGAATAATAAAGAATGGAATAACAGAAGTTCTCTTCATGAATACAAAAGAAATAATACCCCTTACCGTAGAAAAAAATTGGATACTGGAATAGTGAGGTAGCAGACTTCTCTTCTTCTTTCTCTCTATAATTTCTCTCTATAATAATTGTTCTAAAGCTTTTGTGAATTGGTGAGAAATGAAGGAAGAATGAGCTTCTATTACAGTACAATACCTCCAACTTTTCTTTTATTTTTAATTTAGTCCTGCAAGTATTATCAAACTTGCACCACCTCCCCTAATAGTAAATAATGTGAATCAATA
This sequence comes from Panax japonicus, assembly GCA_020205505.1. Lineage (NCBI taxonomy): Eukaryota > Viridiplantae > Streptophyta > Magnoliopsida > Apiales > Araliaceae > Panax > Panax japonicus. Next base: position 7,424,834 of record CM035109.1, on the reverse strand, counting down.
GTTCAATCATGTGAATCAATAGTATAATCATGTGAAAAATACGAATTATAGTATAGTACCGCCATCTATACCTCCATTTTTAACTTAGTCATGCAAGTATTATCAATCTTGCACTAACTCCCCTAATAGTACAAGAATGTGATTCAATAGTACACACATGTGAACAAATAGTTATATAAGTATGTGAATTAGTAGCAATTAATTGCTCATTTATCCGATAAATTACTCGATTTATCAATATAACCCCCAGACATCAATTATCATTGGAATAGATGTCGATTTCTATTAACACTAATAATCCCAACACAATAGAACTATCAAATTCATCGTTAATCAACACGAACTTATTCATCATTAATATTATAACTCACAATATTTAACAACCAGGTCGTTCCCAGGAAAGAGGGGGCTTTCCGATAAGGATTTCTCCTTATTGGCGCGCAATTAGGTGACCAAACCTCTCCTTGACAGAATTTTTAGACATTGTAAATATTGAAATTTAATAATATGAATAACTTTATCATCTCAATTATTGATTTAATAATATATCATATAATGCAGATGATACTGTGACAATAATCGAATAAATAATATGAGAGATATGATACAACAATTACTGTTGCAATAATTGAGTATACATGGGTGACTTCTCACGTAAGCATCAATAATCAATACCGTGTGCTACTATGCAACCACGCGTATTACTTTACTTTTACTACCGGGTAGTTCAACAGTTTTAACGGTAACACTTTCGTCGTTATTTTTATAAAAAGATAATTATGTCTTTTTCTAACTACGACAATACTTCCATTGTGGGGTCCACCAATGATTGTGTCGTCGTACGAATATTCCCTGTTAAAACGAATATTTTCCGACCAATCGAATATTATATAACCACTTGCTTACTTTGAAAAATTTGTAAATAATACCCACAACTATAACATTATATCATATCTACACCATAATATTCAAAAATATATTTCGAGAGAATTTAATCTTTATTCATAAAAGTTAGGGTCTTACATACCTGGCCTTCTCTATCAAAGTTATGTTCATCCATTCTACAACTCCATTCTGTTGTGGTGTCTTCACAAATATATGATGCCTAATAATTCCTTTATTCTAGCAGAACTCATGGAACTCAGTCTCACAAAACTCAAGGCTATTATCTTTTTTTAACCTCTTAATCTATTTTCATGTCAGCTTCTCAACCAAAGTCTTCCACTTTTTGAAATTCACAAAAACATCATTCTTAAGTTTCAAGAAGTAGACCCAAACTTTCCTGAAATAATCATCAATGAAGGTTAGCAGATAATGTGCGCCTCTATCTTTGGAAGGAATTCGTAAAGGGCCCCAAAGGTCTAAATTAATATATTCCAAAGTCTCCTTTGTTCTATGAACCACAGTCTTGAAACTAACTCATTTCTGCTTCCCTAAGAAACAATACTCACAAAAGTCCAACTTTTCTATTTTATGTCCAGATAAAAAACCTCTCTTCCTTTAAGCATCTATGTCTCTTTCACTCATATAGCCTAACTTCATATGCCACAATCTAGTGGTGTCATCTGCAATAAATGAAGAACAAATTGCATCCAAATCTGTAGCTGTAGAACCCTCCAACTTATATAAAGTACCGACCTTAATTCCTTTCATCAACACAAAAGAGCCTCCACTAATCTTCATAACTCCACCTTCAATTGTGTACTTACACCCGTTTTCATCTAATGTATCCAAAGATATGAGATTGTTCTTAAAGCCTAGAACATGTCTAACATCTGACAATGTCCTGATTATGCCATCATGCATCTTAATTTTAATTATACCAATGTCAATTGCTTTACATTTAGAATTATTTCCCATCAAAGCAATTCCACCATCAAATGGTTCATATGTAAAGAATAAATCACGAGTAGGACACATGATATGAACACCCAGAATCTAAAATCCAGTCACTGTTAAGTCTTTCTCTGTCATCGACTACTAATAAAAGATCATCACTATCCTCAGCAACACTAGCTTGAGCAAACTTTCTTGCCCTCTGATTTTGTTGGTTCTGCACATTCTACCCACTATGAATCTGACCATGATTGTCTCCACTCTGTTATTTATTTTTCAACTTCGGACAATTACACTTTATATGCCCCTTTACATGATAATAGTTACAGCTGAAATTCTTATTTCGAGAGTTTAATCTGTGTGTACAACCAAAATTTGAATTTCTCTCAACTGACATCCCTCTAACAAACAATCCAACAACTTGACCCTCACTTTTCCCTAAAGTCACCTTAGAATCTAGATTTTTTACTCATAAGATTTGTCTTAACCTCAATTGAAATAGTGTATCTACTATAGATCATAGTGTCTCTAAAGTGCTTATATGAAGGAGGTAATGAGACTAACAATAATAGGGCTTAATCTTCATCATCAATCTTAACATCAATATTCTATAACTCAGTTACAATTGAATTAAACTCAGTGATATGAGATTTCATTTACGTAATTTCTTACATATGCAAGGTGCAAAGACGTTGTTTAAGTCTCAATATATTAATGAGGGACTTCGTCAAATAGAGGGACTCTAATTTCATCCACAAATCAGCAACTGTAGTTTCCGCTAACACCTCCTGCAACACATCATTCGAAAGGCACAAATGAATTGTCGAAACTGCTTTATCATCCATAGTTTTCCATTCTGACTCAGACAACTCGCTTGATTTCTTCCTCTCCCAATATGTATCAGACATATCTACAGGCTTTATTGGTTTCCCTACAATGGCTTTCTTCAAGCCTTGCTGAGTAAGAATAGCCTTTATCCTAACCTGCCAAAGACTGAAACTAATATTCCCATCGAATTTGTCAATATCAAGTTTTGTTGATGAAGTCGAATTCAACGCCATAGTATATATGGATTGATAATAACAACGCTTTGATACTAGTTTGTTATGACAAACTATGATAAACACAATAAATCATCGCAAAAAAAAAGATAAAGACAATAACACAAGGTTTTACGTGGAAACCCAAATCGGGAAAAAATCACGGATAAGGCATAAGAAATCCATGAAATAAATATTTGAAGAGTACAAGATAAAGAGAGATAACTATGAGAATTCTTAGAATACTTCTGAATGTCTCTTTTCCAAAATCCTAGTACATATATTTATAGGCCATAGGAAAATCCATAACCAAATAGGATTAGAAATACTAAATTGAGTATAGCTAGAAAATATAACTTTCATAAACCAAAACGGATTCTAGGTAATACCTAAATTCAAATCCAATAAGGATTCGTGTTATACCCAACATCGACATAGGACTCCTATTCCAATTCAGAGACAGGCGTGGTGAATTGAGACGGTGTGATCAAGTTATAAGTACAACCATGATCCATGTTCAAAGTACACACACTTTATTACTCTTACTCACTAAAGCAATTACATACATTCATTATTGACGTTTCTGGCCTGTATTAATTTTTACACTGGAGCTATCCCTCCGCGGCTTCGATCGTCAAGCTTTTTGATTTATTTAGTTGTTCATTGTGTAGGTTTAAGTTCGTTGTTTGGTAATTTGACGAATGGACAGATTTTGATGTTAACAAAAATATATATATATATATATATATATACACACACACACACACACACACACGGTCTGTCTCTCCAACGAACCATAGAGAGCGAACAAAAAATGAATTGGCTATAACAACGATTTTTTCCGTCATTATAGCATAGAAAGTTGATTTTCTATGTTATATCGACGAAAAAAATTATCGCTATAACCAGTTCGTTTTTAGTTCGGTCTTTATGATTCTCTGAAGAGAGCCAATATATATATATATATATATATATATATATATATATATATATATATATATATATATATATATATATATATTATAATAAACTTATTAGAGAAATTTTTGAGAAGAAAAAGAAGAGCAAGAAAAAACATTAAAAATGTATAAATGGGGACTTGTAGCTCGTTGAGTGATATTGTAAATTATATAATCCACTGCACATAAAATTGACCTTATATTAAGAACAAAATAATATTTTGAAGAATGAATCCACCGACCAAAAGATTATGTTTGAAGGTCAAATCCATCAGTATTGAATTTGTTTTTAGCAGAGGGCAGAACATGAAGTGCATTCATGTGGCTAAGAATTTATATACAAAAGTTTAAAAATAATTAATGCATATATATTAGAAAATGTGTTGGAGCATCGATTTTTCTCCACAAATTATCATTATGAAATCCACTGAAATCTTCTATGACTATGAGTGACGTTTGAAATATATGGATATGAATTTTCCCTCAACTTATCTAATCAGAATCTAAATGGATACAAAGAATTTATGTTTAATATATAAAATATTTGATTCATTCTCCAAAAAGAGTCCGATCCATTTAAAAATTGAAAGTTATAAATCAAATTGTGGAATGAGTTCATTTTAATTTTTAAAAGGACTGCACACATCTATGTTATATTAAATTCATCCCCAAAATAATTGGATTTGTAAATCGCTACATAAAATATCGAATTGCATAAAATGTTAACTCATTTTTATGTGAAAATTGATCGGAATACTTCATTTATTAGCAAGTCATTCGATTTTATATGGTTTGACCGTATTTAAATACAGTTTGACTTCATTAAACAATTAAAATACTAATTTAAAGAATTACTTCTGTAATAACTAATTTTAAAGACTTAATAATATTTTAAAAAATTAAAAATACCACTACCACCAACACCATTACCATCATCAACTCTTCTATCACCATCATCAATCAAAATAGATCTGAATCTCCAAACACAACAAATTAAGAATGTATATCAAACTTCACAATTAGAAATAATGCAGAAACATCGGACCATCGCCGCCTCGCATATCCATTTAACGGTTGCTAACTTTAAAGGAAACTACATATATATTTATATTAACTTATCTCGCAATAAATGATTTGTCAAGACTAGTATTTGGTATTATGTCCTTAAAACAATTATGCCCTCCGTATGGTGCTTAGAGTTGATAGCACCTGTCTCCCAGGATACAATGACAATGTATATTTTTGCAGCACTACAAAAAGTATACTCTACGAACCAAAGTTAAATGCTCTAACTCTCTCTTTTTATAACTATGAAACTGATGTAAAACTAAAGACTATAATGACTAAAATACTAAATTGCTTGTGAATGGAATTAATATGAAGGCTGCCCCCTCCTATCTATTTATAGAAGGGGTTGGTGACCCTTCCGATGGGTACCTAACCCTTGAAAAGGCATGGGATGCTACTGAAAAGGCATATATGGCAACTTTTGGTCAAAACGACGTAATTTTATTATTAGCAGAACTAAAACTAAGTAGTTTTAGCCTTAGAAGAAAAGGCGCAAAAAAACGACGTAATTTTGGGCCATCCGTTCAGACTGATACCCTTTCAGCAAATACTGCTTCTCAAAACGACACAGTTTTGATAATATAATAAATATCGCTTCTCAAACCGACACAATTTTGATAATAGAATTAAATAAATAAGTTTTAATTAAAAATTTATATAAATTGTGTCTACAAAATTATATATAGGACCCAGACCCACGACCCTCGTGCCACGAGCCCGAGCCCGAGCCAGCAGGCCAGGCCGGCCGATTGACCGGCTACGGCAGCGCGTGCATATGGGTTCGAACCTAGCCTTGTCTAGGTCATCTCCCTTCCACAAAAGTGGGGTGCCCCTTATGACCCAAACCCAATAGCACTTTCCTTGTATATAAACATATGAAATATTTAATTTCTAACCTATGTGGGACTTGATTTTTTCCACATATATTTATTATCTTTTATCATTTTCAAGTGTGATCTGTGGGAGTTAATATCTCATTCATTACTCCATGAATTTGAGTTTCCAAATACTTAATTTAATCTACTCATAGAGTAGAACACATTAATATATAGAATTATTAAAATTAATTAATGATACTCATATTAAATTAGGCTCAAATTCTAACATTAACCACCATTAATCACAACCATGTAGTAGATCCAAATTCTGAAATAGAGAGAGAACAATTAGATCTATTGCCACCGAAGTAGATCCATCATAGAAGTGTTGTTGGGAGGTAGATTTACAACAGTAGAGTCCCTCTTTTGATATTCTCTTGTAAGACCCTAACTTTTAATAAATAAAACTTAATTTTCTTTATATTTATTATTCTAAATAGTAAGGTGTTAACTTGATAAAAATGTTTAAGGGTGATATATGTAAATTATAAAAAATAAAAAGTATGTCGGTAAATATTTAGTATGTCGGGGAATGTTCGGTAAACTACGACGCCGCCGAAACAACTAATCATTTGTGGATCCCATAAAGAAATAATTGTCGAAAACAAAAAATGATTGAAATGCCATTTTTAATAAAAAAAATTATCGGCGAAACTATTACATTTAATTGTTAAAATACTCGGTGATAAAGGAACAGTAGCACGCGGTACTTGTAAGACCCCGAATTTTATGAAATAAAAGTATTCAATTTTTCTATTTTGGTAAATAGTTAAATTGATAAAAGTTTAAAGTTAAAGATGATATTTAAAAATTTTACAAAGTAAGCAAGTTGTTATAAAATATTCGTTGTGTCGGAAAATATTCGTTTGGTCGAGGAATATTCTTTTTATCGGAGAATATCACATAAATAACTTTTTATAAAAAATAACGACGAAAGTTTTTACTATTAAATTATTGAAATACCCGGTGGTAAAAGTATAATAATAGGCATGATTTCATAGTAGAACACAGTATTGTACAGTATCTTTGATTATTGATGCTTACGTGAGAAGTCACTCAGTTATACTCAATTATTGCTACAATAATTGCTGCATATTATCTGACGTTATTTGATTCAATTATTGTCACAGTATCATCTGCATAATATTTTATATTATTTAATTAATAATTGAGACGATAAGTTATTCATATTATTATTTGCGATATTGACGAAAGTTCTGTTAAGAAGAGGTTTGGTCACCTAATTGCGCGCCAATAGGGAAAAATCCTTATCAGAAAGCCCCCACTTTCCTAGGAATGATCTGGTTGTTAAATATTGTGAGTTATAATATTAATAATGAATAATTGTTAATAGATTAAAAATGTGTTGATTAAAGATAAGTGATTTGTGATAATTATTTATTCAATTTTTGATATAAATAAAGGGGTTTGTTATGATGTGTTTGTTATAAGTTTGGCTTATTATTCCATGAGGAGATGTGCTAATTTTTCAGACCGTTGGTTGAAGATATAATAATAAATCAATATGGACCACTGGTGGAAAATTATAATAGTAAATCAATATGGATCATTGGTTTAAAGTTTTAATAGTAAATCAGTATGGACCGTTGTTTTAAGTTTTAATAGTAAATCAATATGGACCATCCGTTTAAAAGTAAATTAATCTGGGTCGTTCATGAATTAGTTATTATTCAGTCCTTTTTCCTATAAATAAAAGCTCATTTCTTCATTATTTCTTACGAATTCACTAAAACTCTAGAGAGAGAAACTATAGAGAGAAAGAAGAAAAGTATTCTGTTATTACCCTAGTGCAGTCTCCAAATTTTATTAAGGTAAGGGGTGTTATTTATTTTATATTTGGAAGGGATATTATTTGTTGTATTCATAAAAGATATTATTTGTTGTATTCGTAATGGATGTTATTTTTCATATGGTGAGTGGTATTGTTTCTTTCGTATTCATGAAGAGAGTTATTTTCTCTCAATACTCGTAAGGGGTATTATTTCTTTCGTATTCATGAAGAGAGTTATTTTCTTTCAATACTCATAAGAGTTGTCATTCATTTTTTATTAAATCTGCGGGAATAACATGTCTACACGGACTACCGCATGAATGGTGAATGACCCTTCGTATTCATTTGTTTTAATCTACAGGAGTAACATGTCTACGCGGATTACCGCATGCATGATGAATGACCCTTCGTATTCATTCTTTATTAAATTGTGGGAATGATCTGGCTATGTGGATTACTGCATGGCGGGTGAAAATCCATTTGCAGTTCGTATATTCTTTTATACTCGTATGAGATATCATTTCTTTTGTACTCGTCAGGGAATATCATTTTCTTTTGTATTTTCCTTTTATGAGTACTATTCATAGATTACTATTCACGTATACGACAGTATTCACGTATAAGGTACTATTTACGAATACAGAGTACTATTAATGAGTTAATATTCACGAGTTACTATTTACAGGGTACTATTCACGAAAAAAAATTGGTTTTTTTTCTAACCAAGTTATCGTTGATTTATGAATCTTACTCTTGAAATTAAATTCATGTTTTGACTATATTGTTTTGTTATCATATATAACATTTTTATAACCCTGGTGTTGAAATCTCTCTTTCACTTGAGTGTAAAGATGGGTAGATTATTGGTATTATCGTAACTATGGGTTCTCTTTGGCCAGTAATACAAAGATGAATTATTGACTGGTATGATCATAACCATTGAATTTATAATTGCATATCTTTAGCTTAAGTGCAAAGGTGAATTGATTAACATCGTTATAATTATTATTTATATAAATTTTGAAATGATTACATATTTCGTTGAGATATAAATATCTTTGGCCCGTAGTGCAAAGATGACCTGTTGTTGAATATCTTTGGCCCGTAGTGCAAAGATGACATGTTGTTGAATATCTTTGGCCCGTAGTGCAAACATTACATGTTGTTAAATATCTTTAGACTGTAGTGCAAAGATGAACCGTTAATGAATATCTTTGGCTCGTAGTGCAAATATGAGTTTATTAGTATGATTATGAACAGGAACTGTGATTTTGTATAACCATAATCTTTGATGTTTCAGGTAAAGACATGTGATGAAAATTATCTTCGTCCTTGATGAGAAGAGGAATTTAGAACTACAATTATGATTATGATTTATTCACATAATTGTGGACAGGAACTGTTGATTGATGTTACAGGGTTAAAATATTGTTGGTGGACTTTTAACATGGAGAAGATAATAGACTTTATGGTCTATTTGACTCTTCTAATGGATTGCTCGTTCCGCTGCAACTATGGTTGAAAAGTTTTATCATCTACCATATGTTCTAAATCTCTTATTCATTACGAATGAAGGCTAATGATAATTTAATTATCATTAGTCGTGATATTCTTTACTGAGCTATATGTTCTAAATCTCTTATTCTTACTTGATAAATTGATAAAATTTTGATATGTCAATTAACCCTTGTTTTGAAGTTGTATTCTAGAATGATATCTGAAATATAGGAGATGAAAAATGGAGAAAACAAGATGACAATGAAGATGGAATATAAAATGAAAGCAATATATTCTCAACTCTTCGAAGTACCAGGTACATAAATTTTGGGAATGAAATTTCATAAGGAGTGGATATTGTAAGACCCCGAATTTTATGAAATAAAAGTATTCAATTTTTCTATTTTGGTAAATAGTTAAATTGATAAAAGTTTAAAGTTAAGGATGATATTTGAAAATTTTGCAAAGTAAGTAAGTTGTTATAAAATATTCGTTGTGTCAAGAAATATTCGTTTGGTCAGGGAATATTCTTTTTTTCGGAGAATATTTGTACGGCAACACCATCATTGATGGACCTTACAATGGAATAATTGTCGGAGTTATAAAACGACAGAAATAACTTTTTATAAAAATTAACGGCGAAAGTTTTTACCGTTAAACTGTTGAAATACCCGATGGTAAAAGTATAGTAATATGCGTGGTTGCATAGTAGCACACGGTATTGTACAGTATCTTTGATTATTGATGCTTACATGAGAAGTCAGTCAGTTATACTCAATTATTGCTACAATAATTGATGCATAGTATCTCGCGTTATTTGATTCAATTATTGTCATAGTATCATCTGCATAATATTTTATATTATTTAATCAATAATTGAGACAACAAAGTTATTCATATTATTATTTGCAATATTGACGATGTCTAGAATGTTCTGTCGAGCAGAGGTTTTGTCACCTAATTGAGCGCCAATATGGAGAAATCCTTATCGGAAAACCCCCTCATTCCTGGGAATGATCTAGTTGTTAAATATTGTTAGTTATAATATTAATGATGAATAATTGTTAAAAGATTAAAAATGTGTTGATTAAAAATAAGTGATTTGTGGAAATTATTTATTCAATTTTTGATATAAATAAAGGGGTTCGTTATGTGGTGTTTGTTATAAGTTTGACATATTATTACATGAGGAGATGTACTAATTGTTCAGACCGTTGGTTGAAGATATAATAGTAAATCAATATGGACCTCTGGTAGAAAGTTATAATAATAAATCAATATGGACCGTCCGTTTAAAAGTAAATTAATCTGGGTCGTTCATGAATTAGTTACTATTCAATCCTTATTCCTATAAATAGAAGCATATTCCTTCATTATTTCTTACGAATTCACTGAAACTATAGAGAGAAAGAAGAAGAGTATTTTGCTATTACACTAGTGCAGTCTCCAAATTTTATTAAGGTAAGGGGTGTTATTTATTTTATATTCGTAAGAGATATTATTTGTTGTAGATTTTATTTGTTGTATTCGTTAGGGATGTTATTTTTCGTATGGTGAGGGGTATTGTTTCTTTCGTATTCATGAAGAGATTTATTTTCTTTCAATACTCGTAAGGGGTATTATTTCTTTCGTATTCATGAAGAAAGTTATTTTCTTTCAATACTCATAAGAGTTTTCATTAATTCTTTATTAATCTGCGGGAGTAACATGTCTACGCGGATTACTGCATGCATACTGAATGACCCTTCGTATAAAATTGTGGAAATGATCTGGCTACGTGGATTACTGCATGTCAGGTGAAAATCCATTTGCAGTCCGTATATTCTTTTATACTCGTATGAGATATCATTTCTTTTGTACTCGTCATGAAATATCGTTTTCTTTTGTATTTTCCTTTTATGAGTACTATTCACGGGTTACTATTCACTTATACGGCACTATTCACGTATTCAGTACTATTTATAAATACGAAGTACTATTCACGAGATATTATTCATGAGTTACTATTCATAGGGTACTATTCACGAAAAAATTGGTTTCTTTTTCTTATCAAGTTATCGTTGATTTATGAATCTTACTCTTGAAATTAAATCCATGTTTTGACTATATTATTTTTTTTATCATATATAACATTTTTATAACCCTGGTGTTGAAATTAATCTTTCACTAGAGTGTAAATATGGGTAAATTATCGGTATGATCGTGACTATGGGTTCTCTTTGGCCAGTAGTGCAAAAATGAATTGTTGACTGGTATGATCATGACCATTGAATTTATAATTGCATATCTTTAGCTTAAGTGCAAAGGTGAATTGATTAACATGGTTATAATTATTGTTTATATAAATTCTGAAATATTTATATATCGTTGAGATATGAATATCTTTGGCCCGTAGTGTAAAGATGACCTATTGTTGAATATCTTTAGTACAAAGATGACATGTTGTTGAATATCTTTGGCCCGTAGTACAAAGATGACATGTTGTTAAATATCTTTAGACTGTAGTGCAAAGATGAACTGTTAATGAATATCTTTGGCCCGTAGTGCAAAGATGAGTTTATTTGTATGATTATGAACAAGAACTGTGATTTTGTATAACCATGATCTTTGATGTTTCAGGTAAAGATAGGTGATGAAAATTATCTTCGTTCTGGATGAGAAAAGGAATTTAGAACTATATTTATGATTATGAGTTATTCACGTGATTGTGGACAATAACTGTTGATTGATATTACAATGTTAAAATATTGTTGGTGGACTTTTAACATGGAGAAGATAATAGACTTTATGGTCTATTTGACTCTTCTAATGGATTTCTCGTTCCGCTGCAACTATGGTTGAAAAGTTTTACCATCTACCATATGTTCTAAATCTCTTATTCATTACTGATGAAGGCTATTGATAATTTAATTATCTTTAGTCGTGATATTCTTTATTAGGCTAGTTGTGTTCACCCTTTTGTTTCATAATTCCTTTCAGTTAATAAGAGTTTAGCTGGGTCAAGCGGGGGTAACAGGGGAATAGAACGGTGGTCGATAGCTGTTGAGGTTTCTCCTAAAATAGTATAGAAATAATTTTATTGAGAATTTGAGAATAAGTGTGTCATATTTTATACGTCATTTAACTGTTGATTTTGGTAAACCGAATAGGTTGAGGTGAAACCAACTTTGGAAGGGTGTTTTGCCAGTATCATACAAGATGTCTAATGACCTATGACTTCGTGTTATCAAAAGATAGAGTTGTGCACATCCACTTGCAAATTATATCTACGAGCACTACCTATATAATCTTGGAGTTTGGCTGAAATATAATTCTCAATTGAAGACCATGAAGATATTTATATGGCAAGAGAAAACTCACCATTGGAAAGAACATGATAGTAATATTCTCATTTTTCTTTGGGGTCTATTGGGTCAACTAAGGATAATTCTCAAGTCATATGATATCTATTATAACTTAAGATGCATATATTTCTATGTATGAAGGTTTCTTTGAGCATTTTCTAAATATTTTAATTTCTAAAACATTAATTGATTTTACCTATATGTAAGGTACCATTGTAAGGTATCATTGTGAGATGGTATCCAAGTAAAAGGATGCAAGTTACAGTTGGTATACACAGCATATGTGTTGACGTATTTTGCACGACAGTTGTATGAGGAAGTTTGTAGCCGGGGGACGGAGTGATGGTCCGAGATGGTGGCTTTAGTAGTCTTCACTATTCTATGAAATAGTGTGATAATAAAAGTTATGAGGATTCCATTTGAGTTTGAATACTGTCTAGAAGACAATATTCGTGTAAAAAAAATTCTCAGCCACGCTTTTGTCGTATTGTATAAAAGAAGTTTGTATTTGATTCTGTACCGTGTATCTGGTGACTCAAAATGAGTGATGTATACCTATTTCGGGGGTTGAGTGGGGGTAACAGGGGAATAGAACGGTGGTCGATAGCTGTTGAGATTTCCCCTAAAATAGTATAAAAATAATTTTATTGAGAATTTAAGAATAAGTGTGTCGTATTTTATATGTCATTTAACCGTTGATTTTGGTGAACCGAATAGGTTGAGGTGAACCCAACTTTGGAAGGGTGTTTTGCCACTATCATACAAGATGTCTAATGACCTACGACTTCGTGTTATCATAAGATAGGGTTGTGCACATCCACTTACTGATAATATCTACGAGCACTACCTATATAATCTTGGATTTTTGTTGAAATATAATTCTCAATTGAAGACCATGGAGATATTTATATGGCAAGAGAAGACTTACCATTGGAAAGAACATGATAGTAATCTTCTCGTTTTTCTTTGGGGTCTATTGGTTCAACTAAGGATAATTCTCGAGTCATATGATATCTATTATAACTTGGATGCGTGTCTTTCCATGTACGAAGGTTTCTTTGAGCATTTTCCAAAGATTTTAATTTCTAAAACAGTTATTGATTTTACCTTTATGTAAGGTGCCATTGTAAGGAATCACTGTGAGATGTTATCCAAGTAAAGGGATGAGGGTTACAGTTGGTATACACAACATATGTTTTGACGTATTTTACACGACGGTTGTATGAGGAAGTTTGTAGTCGGTGGACGGAGTGATGGTCCGAGATGGTGGCTATAGTAGTCCTTACTATTCTATAAAATAATATAATAATAAATGTAATGAGGACTCCATTTGAGTTTGAATATTGTCTAGAAAAAAATATTTGTGTAAAAAAACTCTCAGCTACGCTTTTGTCGTATTGTATAAAAGAAGTTTGTATTTGATTTTGTACCGTGTATCTGGCGACTCGGAATGGGTGATGTATACCTATTTTGGGGGCGTCACATTACTCCACAGTAACACGCGATACATACTCATAATAATATACGGTATTTCACAGTAACACACAATACTACACATTATTTCATATTATTGAACCAATATTTATCACAGTAGAAATTGCATATTATTTTATATTATTGAACCACTAATTGTCACAGTATTTCATATTATTGAATTAATAATTATCACAATAGCAACTGCACAATATGTCATATTATTGGACCAATAACTGTCACAATATTTTATATTATTGAACCAATAATTTTCACCATAGAAAGGTTAGTAATGGAAAGTTATGTAATTAAAAGTCACGGGTGTTAAATAGTTAGACAGACACATTTTTTGAATAACACTTATATCTGCGATATTAATATATTAAGACAATAATGCAGAAGATGAATAGTAGCAACTTGGTAATAATAATGTGGACAAGCTTTTTTGTTTTACTAAGATTATGACAAAACAAGTTAAACAAATCGAGCTTATGTGTTTGTTGCTTGGATAAGCCTAATTCTCTAATTCTTAATGCTTCTGTCATATTAAATCTAAAGAGATTGTTCTAGAATATACGATAGTTAGAATCTTGTGAAGAGCTTGTTTCATACAGTGACAATTTAAGGAGAATTTTGGATAGCAACGCTTATTGTTATATAGGGCTAGTAGTTTCATTGAAGGGTAAATAATAACAACTTGATTAATTATGTAAGACCCCAAATTTTATGAAATAAAAGTATTCAATTTTTCTATTTTGGTAAAAAGTTAAATTGATAAAATTTTAAAGTTCAGGATGATATTTGAAAATTTTTCAAAGTAAGCAAGTTGTTATAAAATATTCGTTGTGTCGGGAAATATTCGTTTGGTTGGGAAATATTCTTTTTGTCGGAGAATAATTGTACGACGACATCAACATTGGTGGACTCCACAACGGAATAGCTGTCAGAGTTAGAAAATGACTGAAATAACTTTTTATAAAAAAATAATGGCGAAAGTTTTTACCGTTAAACTATTGAAATACCCGGTGGTAAAAGTATAGTAATACGTGTGGTTGCATAGTAGCATACGGTATTAGACAGTATCTTTGATTATTGATGCTTATGTGAGAAGTCACTCAGTTATACTCAATTATTACTACAATAATTGTTGCATAGTATCTCACGTTATTTGATTCAATTATTGTCACAATATCATCTGCATAATATTTTATATTATTTAATTAATAATTGAGACGACAAAGTTATTCATATTATTAATTGCAATATTGACGATGTCTAGAAAGTTCTGTCGAGGAGGGGTTTGGTCACCTAATTACGCACCAATAGGGAAAAATCCTTATCAGAAAGCCACCTCTTTCTTGGGAATGATCTGGTTATTAAATATTGTGAGTTATAATATTAATGATGAATAATTGTTAATAGATTAAAAATGTATTTATTAAAGATAAGTGATTTGTGGTAATTATTTATTCACTTTTTGATATAAATAAAGGGGTTTGTTATGAGGTGTTTGTTATAAGTTTGGCTTATTATTCCATGAGGAGATGTGATAATTTTTCATACCATTGGTTAAAGATATAATAGTAAATCAATATGGACCACTAGTGAAAAGTTATAATTGTAAATCAATATAGATTGCTGGTTTAAAGTTTTAATAGTAAATTAGTATGGACCGTTGCTTTAAGTTTTAATAGCAAATCAATATGGACCATCCGTTTAAAAGTAAATTAATATGGGCCGTTCATGAATTAGTTACTATTCAGTCCATTTTCTTATAAATAGAAGCTCATTCATTCATTATTTCTTACCAATTCACTGAAACTCTAGAGAAATAAACTATAGAGAAAAAGAAGAAGAGTATTCTGTTATTACACTAGTGCAGTCTCCAAATTTTATTAAGGTAAGGGGTGTTATTTATTTTATATCCGTAAGGGATTTTATTTGTTGTATTCGTAAGGGATTTTATTTTTCGTATGGTGAGGGGGTTATTTTTTTCGTATTCATGAAGAGAGTTATTTTCTTTCAATACTCATAAGGGGTATTATTTCTTTCATATTCATGAAGAGAGTTATTTTCTTTCAATACTCATAAGAGTTGTCATTCATTCTTTATTAATCTGCGGGAGTAACCTGTCTACGTGGATTACCGCATGCATGGTGAATGACCCTTCGTATGCATTCTTTATTAAATTATGGAAATGATCTGTCTACGTGGATTACCGCATGGCGGGTAAAAATTCATTTACAGTTTCGTATATTCTATTATACTCGTATGAGATATTATTTCTTCTGTACTCGTCATGGAACATCGTTTTCTTTTGTATTTTCCTTTAATGAGTACTATTCAAGGAGTACTATTCATGGATACTATTCACGTATACGGTACTTTTTACGAATATAGAGTACTATTCACGATTTACTATTCACGAGTTACTATTCGCGAGTTACTATTTACGAGTTACTATTCATGTATACGACACTATTCACGTATACGGTCCTATTTACGAATACAGAGTATTATTCATGGGTTACTATTCACGAGTTACTATTCACGTGGCTACTTTTCACGACAAAATTGGTTTCTTTTTCTGACCAAATTATCGTTGATTTATAAATCTTACTCTTGAAATTAAATTCATGCTTTGACTATATTATTTTTGTAATCATATATAACATTTTTATAACCCTGGTGTTGAAATTTCTCTTTCACTTGAGTGTAAAGATGGGTAGATTATTGGTATTATCGTGACTATGGGATCTCTTTGGCCAGTAGTGCAAAGATGAATTATTGACTGGTATGATCATGACTATTGAATTTATAATTTCATATCTTTAGCTTAAGTGCAAAAGTGAATTGATTAACATCTTTATAATTATTGTTTATATAAATCTTGAAATGATTATATATTTCGTTGAGATATGAATATCTTTGGCCCGTAGTGCAAAGTTGACATGTTGTTGAATATCTTTGGCCCATAGTGAAAAGATGACCTGTTGTTGAATATCTTTGGCCCGTAGTGCAAAGATGACATGTTGTTAAATATCTGTGGCCTGTAGTGCAAAGATGAATTGTTGATGAATATCTTTGGCCCATATGCAAAGATGAATTTATTAGTATGATTATGAACATGAAATGTGATTTGGTATAACCATGATCTTTGATATTTCAGGTAAAGACATGTGATAAAAATTATCTTTTTCCTGGATGAGAAGAGGATTTTAGAACTACAATTATGATTATGATTTATTCACATAATTATGGATAGGAACTATTGATTGATGTTACAGGGTTAAAATATTTTTGGTGGACTTTTAACATGGAGAAGATAATAGACTTTATGGTCTATTTGACTCTTCTAATGGATTGTTCGTTCCGTTGCAACTATGGTTAAAAAGTTTTATCATCTACCATATGTTCTAAATTGTTGATTCATTACGGATGAAGGCTATTGATAATTTAATTATCTTTTATCGTGATATTCTTTACTGAGCTAGTTGTGCTCACCATTTTATTTCACAATTCCTTTCAAGTAATAAGAGTTTAGCTGGGTCGAGCGGGAGTAACAGGGGAATAGAACGGTGGTCAATAGCTATTGAAGTTTACCCAAAAATAGTTTGAAAATAATTTTATTGAGAATTTAAGAATAAGTGTGTCGTATTTTATATGTCATTTAACCGTTGATTTTGGTGAACCGAATAGGTTAAGGTGAACCCAACTTTGGAAGGGTGTTTTGCCACTATCATACAAGATGTCTAATGACTTACGACTTCGTGTTATCATAAGACAGGGTTGTGCACATCCACTTGCTGATAATATCTACGAGCACTACCTATATAATCTTGGATTTTTGTTGAAATATAATTCTCAATTAAAGACCATGGAGATATTTATATGGAAATAGAAGACTCACCATTGGAAAGAACATGATAGTAATCTTCTCGTTTTTCTTTGGGGTCTATTGGGTAAACTAAGGATAATTCTCGAGTCATATGATATCTATTATAACTTGGATGCATGTCTTTTCATGTACGAAGGTTTCCTTGAGCATTTTCCAAAGATTTTAATTTCTAAAACAATTATTGATTTTACCTTTATGTAAAGTACCATTGTAAGGAATCACTGTGAGATGTTATCCAAGTAAAGGGATGAGGGTTACAGTTGGTATACACAGCATATGTGTTGACGTATTTTACACGAAGGTTGTATGAGGAAGTTTGTAGTCGGGGGACGGGGTGATGGTCTGAGATGGTGGCTATAGTTGTCATCACTATTCTATGAAATAGTGTGATAATAAATTTAATAAGGACTCCATTTGAGTTTGAATACTTTCTAGAAGACAATATTCGTGTAAAAACTCTCAGTTATGCTTTTGTAGTATTATATAAAAGAAGTTTGTATTTGATTCTGTACCGTGTATCTGGCGACTCAGAATGGGTGATGTATACCTACTTTAGGGGCGTCACAAATTAATTGGTGTAACTCGGTGAAACTGAACTGCAGAACTAAAGTTTTTAAATAGGCAGCAAGGTTTTCAGAAAGCTAAACATTTAAACAGAAAACCAAGAAGTACCTGTCAATTCTGGGACATCTATGGAGGATATGTTCAAGGCATTCATGAGCCAAACACAAAAGTTCATGAATTAGACACAACATGTGACGCCCCCAAAATAGGTATACATCACCCATCTTGAGTCGCCAGATACAAGGTACTGAATACAAATACAACTTAATTATACAACAGTCGTGTAAAATACGACAAAACATAGGCTGTGAGTTTTAATACAAATATTTTTATCTAGACAATATCCACACTCAATGGAGTCCTCATTACATTTATTATCACACTATTTCATAGAATAGTGAGGGCTACTAATGTTATCATCTGGACCGTCACTCTGTTCCCCGACTAGTCCCAGCTATGTTCTCATTTCCTGAAGAGAACAATGAAAGCAAAAGGGTGAGCTCAACTAGCAGTAAGAAATATTATGACTAAGATAATGCAAAATAAATTATCATTAGCCTTCAATAATGTTAAACTGATAGAATATAATAGAAAACAAATTTAACTGCAGCGGATCAAGCAATCCATTAGAAGAGTCAAGTAGAGAATAAAATTTACTATCTTCTATAATTTAAAAGGTTTTTCATCACTTTTATCGCTGAGACTCAGCTTAATAAAAAAAATCAAATCATCCTTGTTCCACGGCCAAGGATATTCATGTAATCATCAATGGTCATGACTATACCAAATCATCCCTGGTCATAATCATATCAACAACTGTCCACCAATGAACTACAGGCCAATGAGGACTTTTACCACATCATTTGTCACATTACGGTCATGATTATACCGAATAATCCCTATTCATAATCATACCAAGTTCATCTATGCACGTAATCCAAAGATGACTTTCAACATAATATAAGCATGAGGATGATGACAATTCAATAAAACAAATTCAAGAATAAATTTTAAAGATTTATAAGTTAATTTATCCTGAACTCAATAACGTCCAAATTGTCAACATGATACTGCTTTGTGCAGTAAAATTCAAGAATGTTCAGAAGAATATTTCCATGAAAAGATACTGGATGAAGCACTAATATCAAGGATATTCCACTAATTTCATGGAGTATAGAAGCTAAAACTTTAACCAACTGAGTATAATAGAATATATGAAACTGCAAATGGATTTTCACCCGCCATGCGGTAATCCACGTATACAGATCATTTCCACAATTTAATAAGGAATGAATACAAAGGATCATTCACCATGCATGTAGTAATCCATATAGACGGGTTATTCCAACAGAATAATAAAGAATGGAATAACATAAGGATTCACCATGTGTGCGATAGACTGCACAGACAGGTTATTCCCAATAGAATAATAAATAATTGAACCAGGTTCGGCATAAACGCACAGACAGGATATTCTGACAGAATAATAAATAATGGAACCACGTCCGGTGTAAACGCACAGACATGATATTCCGACTGAATAATAAAGAACGAAATATTAGAAGAATTTCACCATGTATGCGGTACTTCGCATAAACAGGTTATTCCAACAGAATAATAATAATGGAATAACAAAAGAATTTCACCAAGTATAGGGTAGACCGTGAATAGTACCCTGTGAATAGTAACTCGTGAATAGTAACTCGTGTATAGTAACTCATGAATAGTAACTCGTGAATAGTACCCCAACACAAAAAGTGCCCCGAATACCCGATTAAACAATATAATCTCCAGACATCAATTATTATCGAAACAAATGTCGATTTCCACTAACACTAATAATCCCAACAAAATGGAACTATAAAATTCGTCTCTAATCAACACGAACTTATTCATCATTAATATTATAATTCACAATATTTAACAACCAGGTCGTTCCCAAGAAAAAGGGGGCTTTCCGATAAGGATTTCTCCTTATTGGCGCGCAATTAGGTGACCAAACCTCTCCTTGACAGAACTTCTAGACATTGTCAATATTGCAAATAATAATATGAATAACTTTACCGTATCAATTATTGATTTAATAATATATCATATTATGCAGATGATACTGAAACAATAATTGAATCAATAATATAAGAGATATGATGCAGCAATTACTATTGCAATAATTGAGTATAACTGAGTGACTTATCACGTAAGCATTAATAATCAATACCGTGTGCTACTATGCAACCATGCGTATTACTTTACTTTTATTACCGAGTAGTTCAACAGTTCTAATGGTAACACTTTCACCGTTATTTTTATAGAAAGATAATTTTGTCATTTTCTAACTACGACAATACTTCCGTTGTGGGGTCTACCAATGATTGTGCCGTCGTACGAATATTTCCTGTTAAAACAAATATTCCCCGACCAATCAAATATTATATAACCACTTGCTTACTTTGCAAAATTTGTAAATATTACCCATAACTATAACATTATATCAAATCCACACCATAATATTCACAAATATATTTCGAGGAAATTTTTCTTTATTCATAAAATTTGGGGTCTTACAACCTCCCCTTCTTATGAAATTTCGTCCTCGAAATTAGGGTACATACCTGGTATGTCGAAGAGATGAGGATACCTTGACTTCATCTCATATTTAAACTCCCAAGTCATTTCCTCCACATCGTGATTTCTCCACAAAACTTTGACTTGAGGTATAATCTTGGAGCGTAGAATATGATCCTTCTTATCCAAGATTTTAACAGGCAACTCTTCATACGTTAAATCTTCCTCTATCTCGTCTGGTTCTAACTCAATAATGTAGTTCGGGTTTTTCACATATTTATGTAACATAGATATGTGAAAACTATTATGAACACGAGACATACTTGGCGGTAAGGCGAGTCTATAGGCCACAGTTCCTACTCGCTCGAGAATTAAAAATGGGCTAATGAATCGAGGATTGAGCTTTTCTCTCTTTCTAAATCTCGTAACTCCTATCCATGGAGCAACACGTAACAACATATGATCTACAATATCGAATTCTACGTCCTTTCGATGAAGATCAGCATAACTCTTTCGTCGATCTTGTGAAGTTTTTATACGTTGTCGGATCGTTTGAATCTTTTCTGTAGTCATACGTACCAAATCCAGTCCCAACACCGTTGCTTCACCCACCTCATCACAGCATACTGGAGAACGACACTTTCTCCTATATAACGCCTCAAATGGAGCCATGTCAATACTTGTTTGATAACTATTGTTTTAGAAAAACTCCTCCAACGGTAAGAACTTGTCCCAACTTCCTTTGAAGTCAAGGACACAGAGTCTTAATAGATCTTCAAGAGTTTGAATAGTCCTCTCCGACTGCCCGTCCGTCTGAGGATGATATGCCGAGCTAAATCGTAAATCCGTGCCCATAGCTTTCTACAAACTAACCCAAAATCGTGAAGTGCATCTTGGGTCTCGATCTAAAACTATGAATACTGGCATACCATGCAGTCTTACAATCTCATTTATGTACATACGAGTAAGACGTTCAAGTGTATAAGTTTCTCGTATAGGTAAGAAGTGAGCAGACTTGGTCAATCTATCAACAATGACCCAAATTGCATCTATGCCTTGAGAAACCTTGGGAAGACCAGTAACGAAATCCATGGTAATATGCTCCCACTTCCATTCTGGAATTTTAAGTGGTTACAATGGACCTTTTGGTACTTGATGCTCCGCCTTGACTCGTTGACAAGTTAAACACCTTGAGATAAACTCCGCTATCTCTCTCTTCATATTGCTCCACCAAAATGTATGTCGAAGATCATGATACATTTTGGTACTCCCAGGATGGATTGCAAACGGTGTGTTGTGCGTCTCCATCATGATTTTATACTTTAAATCAGAGTCGTTAGGAACACAAAGTCAGGAGTTGACTCGAAGTATTCCTTCTTCATCGATTCTTGTTTCTGGAATAGCACCTTCTTGCACTTTCTTCCTTCATGCGTATCACAAAGTCAGGAGTTGACTCGAAGATCTCATGTGCTTCATTGCTTATCTCAACATTTTTGGATGCCATTTTTCAATACTGCCACAAAACAAGTGTTAATTAATATATCACATATTATCTCTATACACTAACCGACCGGTTAAATACCAAATAAACTTAGGTAGGTCATACTAGGAAAGGAATTCCATGTCTCTCCCCTCCTAGTTCTTATCTCACATCTCAGTCAGGGATCATATCCCTAAGCTTTGATACCAACTGTGACGCCCCCAAAACAGGTATGCATCACCCATCTTGAGTCGCCAGATACAAGGTACTGAATACAAATACAACTTAATTATATAACAGTCGTGTAAAATACGACAAAACATATGCTGTGAGTTTTAATACAAATATTGTCATCAAAACAATATCCACACTCAATGGAGTCCTCATTACATTTATTATCACACTATTTCACAAAATAGTGAGGACTACTAATGCACCATCTAGGATCATCACTCTGTTCTCCGACTATTCCCAGCTACGTTCTCATTTCCTGAAGAGAACAGTGAAACAAAGGGTGAGCTCAACTAGCCCAGTAAGAAATATTATGACTAAGATAATGCAAAATAAATTATCATTAACCTTCAATAATGTTAAACTAATAGAATATAATAGACAACAAGTTTAACTGCAGCGGATCAAGCAATCCATTAGAAGAGTCAAGTAGAGAATAAAATCTAATATCTTCTATAATTTAAAAGGTTTTTCATCACTTTTATCGTTGAGACTCAGCTTAATAAATAAAATCGAATCATCCTTGTTCCACGGCCAAGGATATTCATGTAATCATCAATAGTCATGACTATACCGAATAATCCCTGATCATAATCATACCAACAACTGTCCACCAATGAACTACAGGCCAATGAGGACTTTTACCACATAATTCGTCACATTACAGTCATAATTATACCGAATAATCCCTGGTCATAATCATACCAAGTCCATCTATTCACGTAAGCCAAAGATGACTTTTAACATAATATAAGCATGAGGATGATAACAATTCAATAAAATAAGTTCAATAATAAATTTTAAAGATTTATAAGTTAATTTATCCTGAACTCAATAACGTCTAAATTGTCAACATGATACTGCTTTGTGCAGTAAAATTCAAGAATGGTCAGAAGATTATTTCTATGAAAAGATACTGGATGAAGCGCAAATATCAAGGATATTCCACTAATTTCATGGAGTATAGAAGCTAAAACTTTAACCAACTGAGTATAATAGAATATATGAAACTGCAAATGGATTTTCACCTGCCATTCGGTAATCCACGTATACAGATCATTTTCATAATTTAATAAGGAATGAATACAAAGGATCATTCACCATGCATGTGGTAATCCACATAGACAGGTTATTCCAACAGAATAATAAAGAATGGAATAACATAAGGATTCACCATGTGTGCGATAGACTGCACAAACAGGTTATTCCCAACAAAATAATAAATAATGGAACCAGGTCCGACATAAACGCACAGACATGATATTTTGACAGAATAATAAATAATGGAACCATGTCCGACGTAAATGCATAGACAGGATATTCCGACGAAATAATAAAGAACGAAATATTAGAAGAATTTCACTATGTATGCGATACTTCGCATAAACAGGTTATTCCAACAGAATAATAAGAATGGAATAACAAAAGAATTTCACCAAGTATAGGGTATCCCGCGTATACAGGTTATTCCAACAGAATAATAAAGAATGGAATAACAGAAGTTCTCTTCACGAATAAGAAAGAAAGAATACCCCTTACGAGTACAACAAATAATATTCCATACCTTAGAAGAAACTGGATATTGGAGTAGTGAAGTAGCAGAATACTTTTCTTCTTACTCTCTATAATTTCTCTCTCTAGAGTTTCAGTGAATTCGTAAGAAATAATGAAGGAATGAGCTTCTATTTATAGGAGAATGGACTGAATAGTAACTAATTCATGAACGGTCTAGATTGATTTACTTTTAAACGGACGGTCCATATTGGTTTACTATTAAAACTTAAAGCAACGGTCCATACTGATTTACTATTAAAACTTTAAACCAGCGATCCATATTGATTTATAATTATAGCTTTCCACCAGCGGTCCATATTGATTTACTATTATATCTTCAACCAACGGTCTGAAAAATTAGCACATCTCCTCATAGAATAATATTGTACCCAAAAATGATTTGGACCGAAAAGAAATATATCTTACGAGTGAATAGTACCACGTGAATAGTAACTTATGAATAGTATTCTGTGAATAGTAACTCATGAATAATAACTTATGAATAGTAACTCATGAATAGTAACTCGTGAATAGTAACTTATAAATAGTAACTCGTGAATAGTAACTCATGAATAGTACCCCGTGAATAGTAACTCATGAATAGTAACTCGTGAATAGTAACTTATAAATAGTAACTCGTGAAAGTAACTCATGAATAGTAACTCGTAAATAGTACTCCGACACGAAAAGTGTCCCGAATACCCGATTGAACAATATAACCTCCAGACATCAATTATTATCGAAATAAATGTCGATTTCCACTAACACTAATAATCCCAACAAAATGGAACTATAAAATTCGTCTCTAATCAACACGAACTTATTCATCATTAATATTATAATTCACAATATTTAACAACCAGGTCGTTCCTAGGAAAGAGGGGGCTTTCCAATAAGGATTTCTACTATACAACCACGCGTATTACTGTACTTTTACTACCGATTAGTTAAACAGTTCTAACGGTAACACTTTCGCCATTATTTTATAGAAAGATAATTTTGTCGTTTTCTAAATACAACAATACTTCCGTTGTGGGGTCCGCCAATGATTGTGCCATCGTACGAATATTCCCTGTTAAAACAAATATTCCCCGACCAATCGAATATTATATAACCACTTGCTTACTTTGCAAAATTTGTAAATATTACCCACAACTATAACATTATATCAAATCCGCACCATAATATTCACAAATATATTTCGAGAAAATTTTTCTTTATTCATAAAAGTTGGGGTCTTACACAACAGTTCCAGTAGGAGATAATAACTTATGTTCAAGGTCTGAGGGACCAAGTTGTTCAACTTGCAACCACAGTAGGGAGGTTGGAATCTCAATGTTCAAGGAGATCACTTTCTCAAACTGTTGAGAATGTAAGTACAATAACATGTGGTGCAAAGGATTGGCAGCAAGGAAAGTCAATGCTTCAAAACAAAGCAAGTAAGACAATAGTGAAACAGGCAGCAGTGATATAATCAAGCATAAATTTCCACCTCTTTCAGCTTATGAACCGATACTACCTTTTCCCTAAGTACTAACAAGGAATTGGAAAGTTGGAAAAAATTCAGATTTGTATATAGAGTCATATGAAAATTGTTTGGAAGAAATAGCGAAAAGGGAATATGAACTTAAAGATGATGAGGAGTTCACTAGCGAAAACCAGTTGGAAGTGTTTGGGACTACTGCTGAATTTGATGAAGAAAACAGGTATTCAAAGTTTGAAAAAGGATGAACAAGAGGTAGAGATGGAAGAATTAATAATTCTTGCAGATTTTTATAAAGAGGATATAGACGATACATCTGTTCGAATAGCAGAAATAGTGAATGATAAACACCATGGGACCTTAACCATGGAATTGGATGATGCACATGTTCAGTACTTCAGTACATATGCGGCCAAAAGGTATCTTGATAATGTTAATTTTATTTTTTCTATTGATGTTGTTGACTCTATAGTGCATAAATCTCTTAAGAAAATATACGATAAGGATTTGAGGGCTAGAATGGAGCAATATCATAGAGTAAAGGATGCTCTTAATGAATTAAAACTATTACCAGTCCACTTGAAGTTCACAAGTTCGGTTATATAGAATGAGGAGATTGATGTTGAGCCAATGACAATAAACAAAGGCAGTTGCTTGGGAGGCAACCCAAGATCTCATAATTGATTTTTCTATCCATTTATTTTTTAGTTTTTTTTGTTGCATATTACTCCCTCTATCTCTAATTATTTGACGTTTTAGAGTTTTTCATGTGTCCCTAATTATTTGACGTTTGTTCAAATTTAGGAGAATTAATGAGAATTTTTTCAAAATTATTTACTCTGCCTATTTTTTGATACTTTTAACTCTTTCTCTCTCCTTATCTCAACAAACTCTTCTGTATATTAATGAGGGAGAGAGATAGTAAATAATTTCTAAAGAATTTGATATGTTTTTTATGGGGATGGATGGAGAGAGAGACCAATGAGTAAATGAGGCATGAGAGTTTTTTTAGGAGAGAATTATGGGAAAATGTGTGAGAGAGAGTATGAATAACTATGACAAATGATGATTTAAGGGTATTATAGACAATTGAGTAATATATTTAATGTTTTCCAATTATTATCTTAATTCTTGTGTCCATCTCTAACTACTCCCTCCATCCCTAATTATTTGACGTTTAGAGTTTTTTATTTGTCCATAATTATTTGACGTTTGTTCAAATCTAGGAGAATTAATGATAATTTTTTTGAAATTACCCCTCATTACTCTACCTATTTTTGATACTTTTAACGCTTTCTCTCTCCTTATCCTAACAAAACTCTTCAGTATATTATAAGGGAGAGAGAGTAGATACAGTAATTTCTAAAGAATTGGATACATTTTTTATGGGGATGGATGGAGAGAGACCAATGAGTAAATGAGGCATGTGAGTTTTTTTAGGAGATAATTATAGAAAAATGTGTGTGAGAGAGTATGAATAAGTCTGATAAATGATTATTTAAGGGTATTATAGACAATTGAGTACTATATTTAATGATTTCTAATCATTATCTTAATTCTTGTGCCCACCTCTAAAACGTCAAATAATTAGGGACGGATGGAGTAGTTAGTAGTTATTTTCTTCTTTCCATGATTTTATTACATTGGGGACAATGTAAGGATTGAGCATGGGGGAGATTTAGGTTTTATTTAGGGAAATTGATCCAATTTTGATGGGAAGTTAAAAAAATTGATGCCTTTTGAATTTTTTTTAAAACATTGGGTAACATGATTCTATTTGCCTATGTTTTCGAAGGTTAAAGTCAAAGATTGAGAATTAATGTTAAATTTCAAAATCTGCTTGATGTTTAATTGGTTAATGAATGATTAAGATTAAGCCATAATCCATAGTAATGGATTTGAATTAAAATTGTGATTCATGAGTACTTGAATATGAGAAACATGTTTATTTAGCTAAATTATTTGTGGAGTTGTTTATGTGGACTGATTTCATGACTTTGAAATGTTAACCTGCTTATGTTGTTGCAGAACCATGTGGAGAAAAACTTGGAAAAATGATGAATGAGAAAAAAAATTTAAAAATTGAAATTTGCTTCAATGTCCATTGTACGAAATAACTAGGTATCCAAGCCTCAGGAAGCATCGATATTCATGCTGAAAAGTGTGGTGCTTTGTTACTTGAATAAGTAAGTCTGAGGGGTGTCTCTACATCCAGCGCCCTAATGCCACCTGGCTTGGGAGTCGTTGGTAGAAAGTTCGCTACATGGGAAACACTGAAAAGCTTAAGAAAAAGAGACATTGCACATATCATGAAAGAAGAATTGCTCAAGGATGTTATTCATGAAAGATGTTATTTTCTTTATACTCATAAGGGTTGTCATTCCATTCCTTATTAATCTGTGGGAATAACCTGTCTACACGGATTACAGCATGTCTGGTGAATAACCCTTCGTATTCATTTTTTATTAATTTATGGGAATAACCTGTCTATGCGAACTACGTCATGTCTAGTGAATAACCCTTCGTATTCATTCCTTATTAATTTGTGGGAATAACCTGTTTACGCGAACTACCGCATACCTGGTGAATAACCTTTCGTATTCATTCTTTATTAAGTTGTGGAAATAATTTGTCTACGCAGATTACCGCATGACGACTGAAAATCCATTTGCAGTTTCTTATATTATTTCATTTCATATTCCTAAATCTAAACTTAATATTGCATCTATAATTCCTGAAATGATTAGAAATTCTTTGAGGTTTGTATTTCATCTAATATCATTTCACTGGAATATTGGCATGAACTCTCTTATTGAAATTTTAATCTTTTTATGTCGAGGTACTATTCATAGATACTATTCATACGATATTATTCATGGGTACTATTCACAATGGAATTTAATTTTCTTTTCTTTGTCCAAGTTATCTTTTATGAATCTTATTCTTGAAATTGAATCCATGTTTTGATCTTTATGTTGACAGTTTGAACATTTTTGAACTCTGGATAAATTGGATTATAAATCTCTAATATTTATCTTTGTTCTCACTTGATTCATTATTTATATCATTGTCATCATCCTCATGCTTATATTGTGGTGAAAGTCATCTTTGGCCCGTAGTGCATAGATGAACTGTTGATTGGTATGATTATGACCAGGAACTGTGTATTGGTATAATTATGACCAGGAACTATGTATTGGTCTAATCATGATGTTTAATGTTACAGATAAAGACTTGTGATGAAAGTTCTCTTTGTCCCATAGTGCAAATAAGAACTGTTGATTGATATCTTTGGTCATAGTGCAAAGATGAACTGTTGATTAATAGCTTTGGCCCGTAGTGCAAAGATGGATATGTGTATGACATGATCATGACCACTGATGATACAAATAAATATCTTTGGCCCGTAGTGCAAAGATAGACTATTGTTTGGCATGATCATAACCATTAGTTTTATAATTGAATATCTTTGACCCGTAGTGTAAAGATAAATAATTGATTGGTATGACCATTGTTATTACATTTGAATGTCTTTAGCCTTTGGGGCAAATATATTGAGTGAAAGTTCTATTAAGCATTTGCGACAAAGAAAAACTGTTGATTTACATGATTATGAACATGAATTGTGAACTTAACTATAATCATTGGTGTTATAGGTAAAGACAGCTGATGAAAGTTCTATTTGTCTCGGGTACAATAAAGAACTGTTGATGGGTATTATAGGAATGAAATATTAATGATGGGCTTTTAATTTGTAGGAGATAGTAGACATTATATTCTACTTGACTCTTCTAATGGATGGTTGATTCCGCTGCAATTATGGTTGAACACTTTTATCATCTACCATATGTTCTAAATTTCTTATTTATTACTGATGAAGGATATTGATAATTTAATTATCTTTAATCATAATACTCTTTACTGGGCTATTTGTGCTCACCCTTTTTCTTCGTAATTCCTTTCAGGTAATAAAAATGTAGCTGTGTCGAGCGGGGATAACAGGTGAATAGAGTGATGGTCTGTGACTATTGGAGTTTCTCAATACATTATAAAATAGCATAACAATATATAATTGTATTGAGGATTTAAAACGTGTGTGTTGTATTTTATACGTAATTTAATAGTTAATTTTGGTGACAACCATAGGGTGAGGTGAACTCGAATTTGAAAGCGTTAAAAATACACCCCATTAGAATGAGGAGGACAAAAATCTTCTCGTATTCCTTTGAAGACTTGAAATATTTGTTGCTGTATTTTATACGGCATTGTAATAATTTGGGTGTGTATATTATCGTATTATATTCAGTACAATATTTGTATTGAAACTCACAACTTATGTGTTGTCGTATTTTACACAACAGTTTAATAGTTATAAATAGGAAGATTTATATTTGGAGTCTGTAGTTTGTATTTGGCGACTCAAAATGAGTTGTGTGGACTTATTTTGGGAGCGTCACAATGTATATATATATATATATATATATATATATATATATATATATATATATATATATATGAGATATGATTCATAACAAATACTTGTTATGAATAACATACAATACAAGAACCAACTCTCGAAATTATAATTGAAAAATTCATATCCGCTATTATTAGTAGCGGACGACGAGTTACATTCGCTACTAATAGTAATATAGTGGCATCCGTTATTATTAGTAACTTACTACATCTGTCGTCCGCTACTATTAGTAGCGGACTTGAATTTTTTAGTTATAATCTCGGTCCTTAGTTCCTATATTGAACCTAGAGATGATGTAGGTCAATTTTTGATTCATAGCAAATACATGCTATGGATCCTTACTATATATATATATATATATAGAGAGAGAGAGAGAGAGAGAGAGTTCGGTTCTAGTCCGAACTCCCGGATTTTAGTACCGTCCGGACTTCTTCTTCTTCTTCTTTTTTAAAACAACTAAAAAAATTTAATATTTTATGGAACTGAAATTTTTTCATAATATAATATTTTGGGTGTGATTTGGATACATATAGCAAAAATGTCTGTACAGACTGTATAAATTGTACATATATTTTGTTATATGTGTCCAAATCACACCCGAAACACTGTATTATGAAAAAATTTCAGTTCCATAAAATATTAAACTTTTTTTAGTTGTTTAAAAAAAAATTGGATCCGTATTTTAATCAGGTCCGGGAGTCCGGACCTGATCCTCATTATATATATATATATTATCATTCTTTTAAACAATATAGTTTAATTAAATTTTTATTTGAAATTAAGAGTATCTCATTCAAATTGTTAGTAACTTATAAAAAGAAAATTAATTTTGTTTTATTAACACATATTTTTGGATAACTGATACAAATATTAAGAAGTTTAAATTAAATTATTAATGGAGATGTTCTAATTAGAGTAATTGAGTATTTTGATAGTTTAATTTTTGGTGTTTAACAATAATAATTATTATTTGAATTCTTAGTTTCATATTATGATTTTTATATGTTAAGCTTTCTTTAGTATATGTCAAAATTTAAGATGTTCATGATTTTAATTACATTTTTAGTATACAATTGGTGTTTTTTTTGTATAATATTGAGTAAAAAAAATAATATGTATTATTATCTTTATCTTGTAAAAAGATTTTTCTTTTAATATATGTTATTTTTTGAGTAACAATATTTGTCATTTTTACTGTAAATAATATATGTGACTTATGTTTAATTAGTATAATATTTGAGAAAAATAATTAACATAATTTTTAATACTTTTTTATATGAATAATAAGATTCGTTCTATAATAATAAGTTTGTTTTACGTAAATTTTAATATTTATGAAAATTAATTTTATATATATATATATAGATATAAATTATTGAGTTTTGAATTAAAATCTTTAACTATATTACAAACTTATATATATATATATATATATATATATATAATATATATATATATATATATATATACAAAGGAGATCAGGTCCGGACTCCCAGACGGGAGTAAAATCCGGACCTGATTTTTTTTTTTTTTTTTTTTTTTTTTTTTTTGTAGAACAACTAAAAAAAAAAAAAAAAAAATTTATGGAACTGAAATTTTTCCAAAATAAAGTGTTTTGGGTGTGTTTTTAACACCTACCCCAACCAATGTATGTACAGTCTGCCCAGACTGTACAGACATATTTCGTTATAGGCATCCAAATCACGCCCAAAACACTGTATTATGGAAAAATTTCAATTCCATAAATTTTTTTTTTTTTTTTTTTTTTTTTTTCAAAAAAAAAAAAACAAAAAAAAAAAAAAAAAAAAAAAAAGGTCCGTATTTTAGTAGAGTCCGGGATCCCGGACTGGATCCGGACTCATATATATATATATATATATATATATATATATATATATATATATATATATATATATATATATATTTGCATTAATTTTTTAATTACAAAGAATATACTTGAATGTATATTACATAAATTTTAATCTTTGAGAAATTTAATTAGCAAAAAATGTATGACTTTATTTTCTTAATTAAATGAATATTTGTTATTTTTTTGACATTTATGTTATTTATTGCACAAGATCATAATATAATTAATTAAATCAAGTTAAATGAAAATTATAATATACAAATTCATATTTAGTGAAAATATTAAACATCACAATTTGATGGGTGTATTATACATTATATTAAAAATATTTTTGAATATTAGTTGATCAACCCCAGTAGAGAGGTAATGAATGTTATATATTGTAGAGTAGAAGGGTACCGATTTCTTAGTTGAAAAATTAGAAGGGTAATAAATGTTATTATAATTATTTATAAGAGGCCTCACTGTAATTTACTCTATTTTATTTTAGAATAAAGGTAGTATTTAATAATTTTTGGATAAGTTTATTTCAAGATATTTTAATCATGGTAACTCGCATTAACAGGGTAAAGCTAGCGCTACCCAAGATCTTCCTCAATCTTTCAAACAAACCGATCGCTGCGTGCAAATTTCGAAATGATTCACAAAATAAAATATATATTTTTTTTCAAAAATTTAGAAAATTATGGGAACCTTTGTGTCTCTTTATATACTGGCTGCCGGGTTTCTATCGTTTCCACTACAACTCAAAAGAGGGATTTAGGGTTTATAGTGTTTGCAAATTCAAGCTGGAATTCGCTAGGGTTTTGGGATTTGGATTAGCAAGAGGTATGTCGAAACTCGCATCATAATTATTGAGATAATATGCTTGATAAATGAAGAGTTTTAAGTGTAACATAATAAAATGTGATGCATTTATCAATTCTCTTTTTTTTTAAATATTCAAAAGTTGCTGTTTATATTTGTTTATTATTTTCTTATCAATGTGTTAGTGTAATTTTGTCATATATGACTCGAATAATTATGTTTTATTTGTGATTTTTGGTTGAATATCCAAAATTAAGATGTTGATTTCATATATGCGTCATCAATTGAAGGAACCACAAGTTATTAGCAAGTCATAGGTTTACATATCTGAACCATATTGATGTAGCCGATGACTGTAATACATATAATTACAAATTTGCAGTCAATTACTTCCCAGAAAAGTAAAAAATAAAAAAACTCAAATGTTGATGCGCATTTTAAATATTTTGTTATATTTTTTTAGAAAAAGTTATTTACAAGAATTTGACTATGAAAGTGGGTAGTAATTTAAGATTTTTTAAATTAAGGTACAAAAGAATGGGGTCTAGGCATTTGCAAGATGCCAATGCTACTGTTAATCTGTAGCTACCAGCTACATTCTAAGGCACAGAATTTTTTAATTTTTATATAAATTAATTTTTAAAAAGAAATGCGGCAAATATATATATATATATATAAATTTCCAAGTTAATATATGAATTATGAAGGGAGGCTGAGACACAAGATCTTAACCAACAGGGATGTTTTTGTCCAGCAAAATCTATGCTGCTCTTTGGTAGGGCCCGTTAAAGATCTTATGGCATCTACTTTTCTCTATATATACACTCAACCTCCTTCCCTCAAAGCCTCCTTCTCTATCTCTGTTCCCTCTATATTTTCTTTATTTGTACTTGTCTTATGATCCTTTATTTATCCTCTTTTGTGTACATACATTGATATATGCATATGCATTCTTCACACTGAGATAAATTAGGTGTAATTCTAATTCCTATATTGTAATTGTAGCAGATAGCCTTTAGGTTGTTGTAATTGAACTTAATTAACTCCTAATATAGAATGAGGGAGAGTGGAAGGAAACAAGGAGTGGCGTCCCCATGCGCAGCATGCAAGCTTCTCCGGAGGAGGTGTGCCCAAGATTGTGTATTTGCTCCTTATTTTCCTGCTGATGAGCCGCAGAAGTTTGCCAGTGTGCATAAGGTGTTTGGTGCTAGCAATGTCAACAAGATGCTACAGGTTCGAATGTTTGATCCATTTCCTTGCATTTTTCTCTGTATGTGCACGCACGAGCATGTCCAATTTCTTGCATATATGTGGATCTTGATTACCATCAACTAAATTTTACTTTTAGAACTCATTCTACTAACATTATGCTAAAACAGCAGAGTTAATTGCCAGATACAATTACGTCCAAATATCAATGTCACAACAGATGTGATATGACGTAACAATCATTCATTAATACGTTAAGGGACCTGGAAAACAATTCTCTGATAGGTACTATTGTTGCCTACTTTTCAAGAGTTCAAGTAGATTGTAGGTCTTGCTGAAGATTTGCTATATCTGGCTGAAAGTGACAAAAATAATTTGTATTAGAAGTAAGTTGGATTATTGTATATTTGTCACTTGGGAATTTATGGAGTATAATATTGTCAATTACTTACTGAAAGACATCTGAAAAGTAGTAAAGAGGTGATTTTTTTTCACCGTTAAGTCTGTTATTACAGTTGAAATCTGTACACAACCCCACTACTACAACTTTAACTGGAATTGTGCTGCAGCTTTATTAAAGTTAATCAATTATCCTCAAGAATTTTGATGGCATTTGTTTTTTTAATTGTTTGTTTCAAAAGTAAAAATATTGTTTTTACCAATTGATTTCTTAGTCTTTATCGGAAAATGAATAAAATTATATCATAATAAATTAAACAGAATAAAGGTCTCTAAATCTGCTTTATTAGCCTTTGTAGAATATATTATATAATCCTATATGCTATCCTTCAACTTTGGTATACAAGCTTGAGCCTCTCGGTCAAAGGTTTTATGCTTCTAACTAAATGTGGAAAGTATGCGCACGAATCACCTGTTTATATCATTTGAATAAATGTCCATTGAAAAAGATGGATTCTTCATATATTGGTGCCATTCAACACAACAATTCTTTAAGTTACAGTTTTCTTTCTTCCTGATTTTTAAACTCATAAGAGTGGCGTAATCATGACGACCACATATATCACTAATCTAGCTAGGAGCATGATGATAGTTCTTGAAGCCGCTGTGATCTTTTATGTGATTGATAGGGTCCACATCTTTTCCTTTTGTTTGTCTTTGTTCTTATTTTTCTTTTTAAGGGCATCACAATCGATTACCGTGGGTCCCAATAAACTGGGGTCCATTTCTATGTGGACTGCAAAATGATCGATCAACTAGGCTATTCCTGATGCTCAATTTAATTTTTTTCATTTTTCGAGTTACTATTTTCTTTAGATTTAAAACGTTACTAAGGGGTGTGAAATTAACTTGCAGGAGTTGCCAGAGCACCAGCGAGGAGATGCTGTTAGTTCCATGGTTTACGAGGCGAATGCTAGAGTGAGGGATCCTGTGTATGGTTGTGTGGGAGCTATATCATCTCTACAACAACAAATTGATGTTCTTCAGGCTCAGTTGGCTGTGGCACAAGCCGAGGTAGTGCACATGCAAGTTCGCCAATATTCTTCACTCTCCAACCCAGTCGACATCTCCCCAGAAAACGCCTCGCCTTTGTCGAGGCACATGCAGTCTCAGACCTCCACCAGGTCCCTTTTTACAATGGACATGGTGGTTGATCATGCCAATATGGGGGAGTCCTTGTGGTCATGCTAGCTTATTAGCATGCCTTGGCTTTTTACTATTTACTACCATCATGGTGCCTTTCTTTATTGTTTTTTGACTTTGGTTGCTTCTTTTGATTTTGCTTAGTTACATGTTTATATATGGCACATCTCTCTATCTGACCCAGAGATGATGGTGAAAATCATTAACAATATTGTATATGTCTAAACCTATAATTATGAGTTATTATTAGTTGTGTTAGTGAAGTTGACTCTCCTCTTTTATGATCTATTTACTTGCCCTGATGTTGGTGTTCTGTTCTCTCTTTAGGTGTAAGCCCCTGTTAATGTTATGGCTGAAAAAATGTTAGAGAATGGTAAGAGGAAAGAGTTTAGAGGGAAAAAATTAAATATTTTTTTTTTCTTTTAAGCGAATTGATTTGGATCATAATAGGCTTTTTTAGATCAGGTGGATTGTGGACCAAATCATGATCTATTTATCAATTATGTAATGAATCAAATCAGAATCTCTGATTTGACTGATTGATAACCTAATAGACAGGGTTAGCCCAAGTCAAACTATTCCTAGAGGCTAGTGTCAAGCCCAATCCCAAGCCCAAATACAATGAAATAAATTTTGTGAAGTCAGCCCAGCAGAAGTTCAACTATGATCGAACAATCTTTAACAAAAAATACAGGGCTTAGCGTTTAAAAGTCCATTTGTTGGTTTGGCCCAATGCAAAGTTGACTCAGGCTCTAACTTCATAGATTATACTAGGCCTGGCAAAAATAATTCCAACACACTCGAATTATTCATTAAATAGAAGAGAGAAATTTGTCATAATATAAGTCGTTTTAGAAAAATATTTTTGTCCCTTAATATAAGTCGTTTGAGAATTTCAAGTAAGCATTAATTACTTAGTAGAGAGCAGATCATCTGTCCCCATTTTCTCTGTCCCTCCACTTAAATTTTGACACTTGGCCTTTTATTTAATTTTAGAATTAATTAGTGTTAAATAAGAGACTAGGTGTCAAAATTTAAGTAGGGGACACAAGGGGGACGGAAAAAATGGAAACAGAGGATCTGCTCTCTTAAAGTACAATATAGATAATTGATATTATATTTAATGTTATATAATCATTTTCTTAATACTTGTGCATAATTCTAAGATGACTTATATTAAGAGACGGAGAGAGTAAGATTTACTCTCATGTGAGAAGAGAATCTTGTAGAAATACATATTTATTTGTGAAAAAATCAATTTTCTTATAATTAAATTGATTTTTTTTCCTTTTTGAAATGTCCCAAAATAAGTGACTCCTTTTTATTTTACCTATTCATATCTCTTATTTAATGATGAAGGTCTGAATTTTGATTTACATTTGCATTATCCAAATTTTTTTTTATTTGCCTTATTGATTTTTTTTTATAAATCGTTATAAAATTTATTAAATTGTTTGACTTTTAACAAAATAACCGATACATAAAGAGAGAAAATGTGTACATGTCACATATATCAAACTTGGCATGCAATGGTGAAAAAAAAAATTACTTAAAAGTTAACAATTAAAACAAATTAAACAATAGAGACAAAGTAACCAAATAAAATCTTTTTAAATTTACAATTATAAAATATAAAATATAAAAAAATATTAGTTAAATTATCCTTAAAAAATATTAAATTAAAACTTAAAAAAACATTGTTCAGGCTTTTTCTTATTCTTTCTTTTGCTTATTTTTCTTCGATTTCCTACGTCTTAGTTATATAGTGTTCACCCTCAATCAAATCACAGACCTCCGGATTCACCAAATAAATTATTATATATATTATTATAATATTGATTAATTATTATAATTCAAATTATTATCATCATTGGCGAAGCCAGGAAGGTATAACGGAGGGGTCAAAATTATTAGTAAGTTATAAAAAATTTTGCAGGAGTTCGAGGGCAGCGTCTCCGAGCCATTTTTTTAATACTCCATCCGTCCCATAGTTATATGTTGATTTTTTATTTTGAGATGTTCTAATATATAGGCTGCTTACTATTTATAAAATTTAGTTAGTTCATTGTTTTACTTTTATGCTCTTATAATAAATATTCAACCATTACTCTTTTTTTGAATAAACAACATTCAATGTCATTATTTTTATCATCACATTTAATATTGTTGTATTCTCTTTGTTTAAAGTTCTATGGTTATGAATTTTAATGGTCAGTACACGTCAATCAATAAAATTGAGAGTTCCAGTGTGATAAGTAAGGAATAATTAACTTATTGATTAATTCCATATTAAGGGGTATATGTGAAAAATTTTGTTAAAAATTGCCACTTAAACTGATTTTCTTAAACTATGTGTCAAAAGAAACCAGCCTATAACTAGGGGTGTAAACAGTATTAAACGGATACAGATACATGTATATCCGTATCCGTATCCGAAAAACCAATTCACTATCCGTATCCGTATCCGGCGGATTTTAAAAATATTATCCGTTCCGGTATTTGGAAAAATATTCGAATACGGATAATATCCGTTACCGTTTATTTTATCCGAATAGACAAATTATTCGGATATCCGAATATCCGAATTCGTTTATCAGTAACCTAATATAAAATTCATTCAAAATATTTACGAAAAAAAATTAAAGTTTAAATCATACATATTAATTAAACACAATTTAATATTTAAACCATACATATTAATTAAACATCCTAATCAAAAGGGGAGGGAACATGCTAATTTTCATTTTGGGTGAAAATAAAAAGATTTAATAATGTAACCGATACTTTGTTTGATGGATCAAATTGAAATTAAAATCTCAATATTATTCTTTCAAATTTTATTAAATAATAAAAAAGAGAAATAAATTAATATTTAATAAATGAATATTAATATTTATGGGAGATTTATTTATTATTTATCCTCAATAAATAAATTACATGGTTATAAGAAATTATTTGATTTCATTATATTTATGGAGAGTGCGAGTTATACTGTATATGTGACAACTAGTTAATCTAACTTGATTCAAAATTGACATTGAACTTATTTTACATATTTGGACTTCTAGTTTCTAAATAATTAGGCAAATAAAAGTGATAAATACTCTCTCCACCCAAAAATTCATAAACGTGAATTAATTTATTTAACTCTCCCTTCTAGATTAATTTTAAATTAATTCAGACCCAACACATTTTAACAATAAAATTATATTGTTCATTGCTCCCGCCTCTCGACCGTTGTCCTTAAACGTGTGTGTATATATGTATATATAAATATATATTAATAGCTTATATAAATGAATGTAAGTGATTAATTAATGAATGTAAGTTATTAATATATATGTGTGTGTGTATATTGTATATATATATATATATATATATATATATATATATATATATATATATATATATATATATACTAACTTATAAATTTAAATGTATATGTAAGTTACTAATATATATATATACAAAACTGATCAGGTCCGGACTCCCAGACGTGATCAAATCCGGACCCTTATTATTTTTTTTTTTTGTTTTGTAGAACTAAAAAAAAATTTATGGAACTGAAATTTTTCCATAATACAGTGTTTTGGGTGTGTTTTTAATACCTACACCAACCAATGTATGTACAGTCTTCCCAGACTGTACAGACATATTTCGTTATAGGCATCCAAATCACGCCCAAAACACTGTATTATGGAAAAATTCCAATTCCATAATTTTTTTTTAGTTGTTTCAAAAAAAAAAGCAAAAAAAAAAAGGTCCGTATTTTAATAGAGTCCGGGATCTCGGACTGGATCCGGACTCTATATATATATAAGTTATTAATATATATATATATATATATATATATATATATATATATATATATATAATAACTTATATATATATATAAATATATATGTAAGTTATTAATTAATGAATATAAGTTAAAGTGATTAATTAATGAATCTAAGTTATGATTTATTAATATATATATATATATATATATATATATATATATATATACACACGTATATATTAATAACTTATATAAATGAATGTAAGTGATTAATCAATGAATGTAAGTTATTAATAAATATATATGTGTGTGTGTGTGTGTATTAAATTATTAACAACTTATATAGGTAAATTATTAATTAATAATTTACATTAATTAATAACTTAATTAATGTAAATATTAAATGTGTGTGTGTGTATATATATATATAAGTTCACTACTACAAAACAGTAAATAGACAACGTAGAAAAAATATTGTGATTTCAGTCAAAAAAATATCGTAGTTAAGGGTGTTGTCTATTTGACACCCTTACACAACGTTTTTAAAACGTTGTAATTAAGCACATTCCACAATATTTTTTAAGAAAAAAACGTTGTAGATTTGTTTTTCATAAATTAGCAGATACTTAAAAATGTTGTAGAATGTATGATTCCACAACGTTTTCTGGATAAAAACGTTGTAGTTTAATATATCAGACAACGTTTAGACACTTTCACACGTTTTTAAAATGTTATAGATTGAAAAAAAGAAGAAAAAAAAGTTGTGATTCACCTATATTACCAATGCACCTGCAATATGTTAATGTCACGATATATAACTAAAATTACAAAGAATATTAATACCATACAATACGTTTACATTCCAATAATTCTTTGTAATGCCAATTACAAAGAATATTAATACCATACAATACGTTTACATCTCAATAATGCCAAACTATCAATACATCTCAAATTTACTTTTCAATATAATTACTACTATATTGAATTGTGAATTTGACTACATCCACAAAATATACCAAACTATCCATAAAATTAAACTACTACCTAATTAAACTATCCATAAAAAACCTGTAACAGAAAATAACAGAAAAAGATTCATATCAATGAACTGTAAACCTGTACACCACCTGCACAGTGTAAAATGGGTTGTAAGCTAAAATTGAAGCACTAGAGAGATGGGCTTCCTATAAAAGTGAACTCTATTTAGAGACCAACAATAATATCACAATCATAAGAGAGAAGAGACGAACCAAAAGCTACATGTTGAAGCTGAAATCTTTTAACTCATTCAAGTTGAAGCTGCATCAAATGAGTACATCCAACAGAAATACAACTAGGAAATTTGTGAAGGCATTTCTAGTGTAGTCACAAGGACCATTTTCTAATGCGCCAGGCTGCAGAACAGAAATTAAAAACCAAACTTTAGTATTTTTTGGTAGTACTACAGATAAGGCATTTCACACAAGTAGCCTAACAATAATTGAACAAACTTCCTAGTGTTTGAGATTCCTAATGTGTGCTAGCATGCAGCCAAGCAGTGCACCTGACATAGAGAGAGAAGTAAACTTGAACATGCTAGTGTGCACTAAAGAACCTCTGTTGGTACAAAACACTATGTAGCCAACCCAACCGTACAATGGAACGAACATTTGAAACAAATGCAAAGCCCAGAATAGAACACAGAAAAATTATGTGTTTGTTATATATACTTAAACCTCACAATTGCAACCTAATGATAAAATAACAAACAAATACTCTTACATTTAAAACACATCATAATCATCAAAACCAAACAAATACTCTTACATTTAAAACACATCATAATCATCAAAACTAAACAGGACTCAAAAGTTACCTGCTTGAACGTGGCAGTTTGATAAAGAGGTACACTCATTGAATAATAAGGATCAAACTTATTTTCAAAATTCATCAACATTGTTGAGACACTTGGCTCACCTTTCTTCGCCTGCAATGAATTTCAAACCATTAAGTACAAAAATCCTTGAGTTAAAGAAATAAATAACATCTACATTCTCAGAAAATTACCTTGAGTACAAAACCTGGAGTATCAATGATTGTGAGGTTGGGACAATGTGCATATTCAGCTCTCATCACAATTGGCTTAGAAGAAACTGCAGTTTTAGTCTTCTTCAAAAGTGTCTCTGAGGTTGACTTTATAATGCCTGCAATAGCTGATGCTAAAACAACAGGGCTGCCATATTCTTCAGAATCATCGTCCTGTTATAAATGTCAAATTCAGTTATCTAGTGCTACCAACTTAATTAGATGTGTTTTCATTTGTGTATATGTAAGCTTGAATGGATATATGTATACTTGTATATATATACAGTCAATTCTTTAACTTCGATACAGTAAGTAAAAATAATGGTTATTCAATTGAAATTTCCTCATATAGTCTATTTCAGTCGACCACTGCCTGATAGTCTACAAATGACTACAAAACAAGAGTACCCAAAAGTATCTTTCTTATTCAACCAACAGCAATTGTTTTAATTTTTATGTACCGGGATTGTATTATTTTGTTTACCAAAAATATAAGTTTGTCAAAAAGTAGAATTACTTACAACCAATCCTGCTCTTCACTGACCCGCCAGCCTCATCTTGGATAAGATATCTTCACCGACAGAATTCTTAGAAATGAAGTCCTGCTCCAAAATTTGAAGCTTGCGATCAACTTGATATGCCTCAATGTATTGATAACGCTATAACAGAGAGGAAAGACAAGTCTAATTAGCTGACTAGCGAACTACAATGGTACATATGATTTCTAATTAGGAAAAAATTTAACACTGTCATACTAAAATGAGAAGTTTACAAAACACAAACTCAACCAGTCAACCATTGAGGGAAATCATCTTGAGAAATCAACACCTTAAACTTGGAACTGATCTCCATCACTAACAAGAGAAAAACATACTAATTGCTTGTGAAAATCCCCAAATCCAAAATACCAGAGATAGAGGGAAGGGGAGGGAGAACGAGAGAGAGAGTTGTGGAATTTTAAAACCTAGAATTAAACAAACAAACGTACCCATCACAATCAATCGCACAAATACCCTTAATAATCATGCATACCTTTGTACCAACGAAGATTTAAGCCAGAGATTTGTTGAAGAAAACACTAGAATGGCTGCTTGATACAATCGATCGCTCGTCGTTCACTCTCTCTCTCTCTCTGTCGCTCTCTAGCTCTATCTGCCTTTTGGTCCGATAGGTCTTACTCCCGCTCTCTCTGCCTTCATTATTTTTGTTGCCGACGGCCACCTGGGCCTGGGCAAGCCAGTCGCTGGTGATGACGCATGGTGATCGGTTCTAGTCTGGTAATAGGCGGAGATGTTAGGGTTAGGATTTTGGAGGGTTTCAGCCATGGAAGAAGCGGGGGAAGTCGAAGAAAGAAGACGGATCTCTGGTTTAG
The DNA here is from genome assembly GCA_020205505.1 of Panax japonicus. Classification (NCBI taxonomy): domain Eukaryota; kingdom Viridiplantae; phylum Streptophyta; class Magnoliopsida; order Apiales; family Araliaceae; genus Panax; species Panax japonicus. Next base: position 7,381,987 of record CM035109.1, on the reverse strand, counting down.
AGACGGCGTCGTCCAGATGTTGTTCGTTTTTGTTGAGACGGCGTAGGGCTGGCGAGAGAGGGTGGACAGAATCTACGAGATTGGGACAGATCGGTAGGGAGTGAGAGAGAAGAGAAGAAACTGAAATATATGTTTTATTTTAATTTTGAATTGAGTTCAGCGTCTTTTTTTTTAGCTCCGTGTTTTTCTTCATAGACAACTTTTTTAAAAAAACGTTATCTAATTAAAATTAAAAAAATATCTTTTTAAATAGATAACATTTTTGCATATATATCTACAATATTTTTTTTAAAAATGTTGTAAAAAAAATACCATAACTTTTTTATAAAAAACGTTGTCTTTTAAGCGTTGTCTATTTACTATTTTGTAGTAGTGGTTATATATATATATATATATATATATATATATATATATAAGTTATTCGGATACGGATTCCAGATATCCGTATCCGTCGGATATATTTACGGATGGATGCTAATCGAATACGAATACGCCTATATCCGTATTCGTATCCGTTTATTTACGGATACCTTTAAACCAAATACAGATATATCCGTTTTTTTTTTCGAATGCGAATAATATTCGCTTTTTTCGAATACGGATGCAGACGAATACGAATTTTTCGGTTACCATTTACAGCCCTACCTATAACTATGGGACGGAGGGAGTACTTTATACTTTCGGGTTAGACAAACGCATCCAAATATCCAATTTAATAATACTAACAAAAGTGGGAAATCATAATTGATTTCTGAAAACAAAACTGAGGTTGGAAAAATTGAAGAGAGAGTAATTTTTGTTATCTGCAAGGGCACAAGGCTGTAAGAGAGTCACAGTAGAATAGAGTCGCACTCCAGTCTCCACACTCGCGGCTCGTCAGTCACCAGTACCTACTCCGACCACTCGCGAAAGGCTTTGATGGTTCACGGTTTGGCTTTTGCCTTTTGCGATTTGGCTTTGGCCCATCTCTCTCTATTTTGTGGCTGAAGTGTTGAACAAATATTGATGTATGAGATTTAGGACTGAGGCTTGGTCGCTTGGGTATCTCTAATTAAAAAAAAATCGGAGTGGGGTCAAAAACTGAGTGGGAATCAAAAATTGAGTTGGATAAAAAAAATTTGTAAGTGATTTCAAAAATTGAGTGGGGTCAATTAACCCCACAATTTTATCATAGCTTCGCCCCTGATTATAATCACATCATGTTTTAATATATTGAATAATCCACTTAAACGTTTAATATGATGTCATATAGATATTCTGGATTAAACTACGATATTCTTCTTCTTCATGTTGCAAATATTTATTTATACAAAATCTGAACACTATTTATAATTTATTTATGTTTTTTGACAATGTAATACTAAATGAACTGACATTGTCTTTTTGGAAATAGTCCAACTACAAGAGTTAAAACACAATACCAGATATCAATTATTAATAAATATAATAATTTTATTCGATTCAAATATCAAAAGTAATGAATAGCTAAAGACAGATGTACTATACAAATTCTAATACAACCATATAGAAAGATATGAAACCAACTTTTAGGTAAAAAAAGGTTGAACTGAAAGAACAAAAATAATTGATTTGAGTAAAACTAGTGAGAAACAGAAATATCAATATATTATCTCTTCTTAGTTTATCATTTGACTAACTGTTAAATAACCGACTCATCTAAAAATTTAAGTTGTTAGATGGAGAGCCCCAACAATGTATATCATGCTAACACTCCCCCCAATACAACTTTTTTTATAGCTAAGGGAGAAATTAAAGTGCATTTGCATTATTAAATTTTGCAAAGTAAGCAAATGGATATATAATATTCGATTGGTCGGGGAATATTCTTTTTAACAGGGAATATTTATACGACGACACAATCATTGGTGGACCCCACAACGAAAGTATTGTCGTATTTAGAAAACGACAGAATTATATTTTTATAAAAATAACGGCGAAAGTTTTACCGTTAAACTGTTGAACTACCCGATGGTAAAAGAACAGTAATACGCGTGGTTGCATAGTATCACACGATATTGATTATTGATGCTTACGTGAGAAGTCACCCAGTTATACTCAATTATTGCTACAGTAATTACTGCATAATATCTCTCATATTATTGATTCAATTATTGTCACAGTATCATCTACATAATATTTATTATTATTAAATCAATAATTCAGACGACAAAGTTATTCATATTATTATTTGCAATATTGACAATGTCTAGAAAGTTCTGTCAATGAGAGGTTTGGTTACCTAATTGCGCGCCATTAAGGAGAAATTCTTATCGAAAAGTCCCCTGATCTTTCTTGGGAATGATATGGTTGTTAAATATTGTGAGTTATAATATTAATGATGAATAAGTTCCTGTTGATTAAAGATGAAATTGATATTTTCATTGTGTGAGGATTATTAGTGTTAATGGAAATCGACATATATTCTGATAATAATTGATGTATGGAGGTTATATTGACCAATCGGGTAATTAATCAGATAAATGAGCAATTAATTGCTATTAATTCACATGCTTATAACTATTTGTTCACATGTGTGTACTATTGATTCATATGCATGTACTATTAGGGGAGGTGGTGCAAGATTGATAATACTTGCATGACTAAATTTAAAATGGAGGTATAAATGAAGGTACTATACTGTAATTATTTTTTTCACATGTATAGAACTATTGATTCACATGAATGTACTATTGATTCACATGATGTACACTATTAGGGGATGTGGTGCAAGCTTGATAATACTTGCATGACTAAAATAAAAATGAAAGAAAAGATGAAGGTATTATACTGTAATATTTTGAGCCGCAAAACGTGCAATTATCGAAACTATGTTTTCCTATAAATAGAAGCTCATTCTTCTTTCATTCTCACCAATTCACTAAAACTCACAAGAACAATTATAGAGAGAAGCTATAGAGAGAAAGAAGAAGAGAAGTTTGCTACCTCACTATTCCAGTATCCAGTCTTCTTCTGAGGTAAGGAATATTATTTTGTTTAGTATTCATAGGAATAATATTTTCTTCCATAATCTGTAGTATATGAGTAATATTATTTCGTCTCGTATTTATGATTATACCCTCATTTTGTTAAAGTATTGCTTCTATACTCCGTGAAATTAGTAGAATATCCTTAAAATTTTCGCTTCATCTAGTATCGTTTCACAAGTATATTTTCTACACATTCTTGTTAAATTTTAAGCTTTTCATGCCGGAGTACTGTCCATGAGTAGTATTCATTTTTATGGTACTATTTACAAAGTACTATTCACGGGTAATATTCATAGGGTACTATTTACGGATACTATTCATAAAGTACTATTCACGGGGTACTATTCTCGAAGTACTATTCACGGGATACTATTTACCCGGGGAATTATTCATGACAAAAATTGATTTCTTTATTGTTCAAATTATTTTTGATACAACATTATTCATGAATTTTACTCCACAAAACAGTATCATGTTGACAATTTGGACATTATTGAATTCTAGATAAATTAAGTTATAAATCTTTAAAAATTTATCATTTGCTTTCTTTTAATTGAATTCTTATATCATTGTCATCATCCTCATGCTTATATTGTGATAAAAGTTATATGTGGCTTACGTGCATAGATGTACTATTGATTGGTATAATTATGACCAGGAATTATTCAGTATAATCATGACCGTAATGTTACAAATGATGTGGTAAAAGTCCTCATTGGCCCGTAGTGAATTGATGGACAGTTGTTGGTATGATCATGACCATTGATGATTACATGAATATCATTGACCCGTAGTGCAGGGATGATTCGATGATGTGGTTTATTTATTAAGCTGAGTCTCAGCGAAGTTGATGAAAAACTTTTTAAATCATAGAAGATAGTAGATATCATGCTCTACTTGACTCTTCTAATGGATTGCTTGTTCCGCTGCAGTTATACTTGATGTTTATTGTATTTTATCAGTTTAACACTTTTGAAGGCTAACGATAATTTATATATTATGCATTATCTTAGTCATAATATATCCCACTAGGCTAGTTGAGCTCACCCTTTTGCTTTCATTGTTCTCTTCAGGAAATGAAAATGTAGCCGGGACTAGTCGGGGAACAGAGTGACGGTCCGAGATGGTGCCTATAGTAGTCCTCATTATTTTATGAAATAATGTGATAATAAATGTAATTAGGACTTTATTTGAGTTTGAATACTTTCTATGAGACAATATTCGTGTAAAAACTCTAAGCTACGTTGTTGTCGTATTGTATAAAAGAAGTTTGTATTTGATTTATGTACCATGTATTTGGCGACTCAGAATGGGTGATGTATACCTATTTTGGGGGCGTCACAAATCTCAACACGATTGATTCAGATCTACAGTTTTTGACCGCATCAAGATAGATAAATTAAAATAATTTAATAATTTGTTAATCCTTTAAACATCCATTATAGCTAAGCTAGCTAAGACGTGCAATGATACATATAACGCCTAAGTATTGCCAGACATATATATATATATATAGTCCGACTTTCCAGCAAACCATAAGGAGTGAACTAAAAATGAATCGACTATAGCAACGATTTTATTTGTCCCTATAACATAGAGCATAACATAGAAAAGAAAGTTGATTTTCTATGTTATAGCGACGGATAAAACCGTCGCTATAGCCGGTTCATTTTTAGTTCACTCCCTATGATTCGCTAGAAAGAGCTAGCCTATATATATATGGGCTATACGTATATACACAATTGATTAGTAAATAGTCGTGATATGGCGACGGTTGAACAACCGTCGCCATATATTAGAATATCTATGGCAACGGGTGAACCATCGCCATAGCCCAAAAAAACTGTTGCCATAAGAGACTGTGTACTACACAGCTGTGTGTGTGTGTATACATATATATATATATATATATATATATATATATATATATATATATATATATATATATATACAGTTTCCTTCCTATATGGACTCAAAAGGCGGACTCGGGATAGACCAAAAAAAAAACCAGGCGGGTCATCGTAGGAAGACAAAATGGGTCAAATTAAGATGGAAAAAAAATTCCATTTTGAGATCAGGGGTAAAGAACAGAGCATTCCATCTTGGAATCGGCTAACTCTTCCCTCCCTCTCTAACTCTTTTCTCCCTCTCTCTAACTCTTCCCTCTCCCTCGAAGCGAATCTATAGCAAACCGAAAGGGACGAACGGAAGGAAAAGCTTCCACCGACCAACGGAACCATACCTAACGGAAGGTGAGGGTACTCCGTTTTATTAATTTTGTAATTTTTTTTGAACCAAATGAAATCTAGGGTTTATTTGGTGGTTTTGTTACATGGTTACACTAAATTGACAAGAGCAACTATTATACCCAAAATCTAGAATTGGTGGAATTGGTGTCAATTTCGTGGATTTCCTCTTAAAATAATGGTCCTGGGTAGTTTAGTCGTACATAAATGATTTTGATTGAAGGGATTTATAAACTGGGTATAGTTGAATTTATAAATTGGGTGTAGAAAGAGTCGATTTTGATGTTGAAGGTACTCACCTTGAGCCTTTCTATTGGAATAACACTTTCTTTAGTTACCTTTTGATGTAGTCCATATTACTGAGATTTTAAAAAGAACCACAAGGATTATTGGTAAAATCATCCTTTAATGCAAGTAAATTCTAGCGTTTGAGCTCAAAAATGCTAGTGAATTTTTTATGGTTAACCACAACTGGCTTTAGTGGTTTTCCAGTTTATGGTTGTAAAACTGGTTCAAAGATGCATAACATAGTTTCTATTTATTTCTTTCTCCTGCCAAATGTTTGTAGAAATGCCCAACTGTGACTTATGTTTGGCATTTTTATCGAACTCTAACAAGTTACCTGTGTTGGTTGAAGTTTAAAACCTCTATTTGAGACGTGGTTTTGACTTCTTTTATGGAACATTAGATGCCGAGGTTAGATATTGAGATTCCATGATAGTTTTTCAATTACCAGCAACACAATTCCCATTGGTTTAAATACAAAGTGACTACATTGATGTCAAAAACTTTCTACTGCACGTAGCTTTGATGTAGGAAGATATTCTGTTATGTTGTATTTATTTAGTGTAATTTGTAACAAAGAAAATCTCTAAACTCCTTAGGAAAATGGACAGCTTTCCTTTGACAACTGCAACCCATCCTCGAGGGGTATCACCTAGTAAATGAACAATCTAAGCATTTAGTTAGGAAGATCTGATCGAAGACTTTAGTTGATATTTATATATAATTGATAAAATGTATTTTATTAGAAGAGTTAAGTAGAGAATGAAATATACTATCTTCTATATATGAATTTAAAATTTTATCGTCGATATTTTATCCCTGTAACATCAATCAATATATATCTGGAATCAAATATTCATCTTTGCACTACAGGACAAAGATATTCATCAGTTGGTCATGTTCATCTAAACACCTATTCATCTTTGCACTACGGGCCAAAGATATTCATCAGAAATCATTCATCTTTGCACTACAGGCCAAAGATTTTCAGTAATATCATCATTTAGGACTGAGGATGATGAAAAATATTTTAAAGGAAACGAATCCAGTGAAACAAAATAACAAATATTAAGGATTCGTATGTCGGTTTATCTATGTCCAAAAATACCTCATAAATAATCATAGTGGAGTAAAATTTAAGAATGATCAAAACATGGATACAATCAAAGCTAGTATCCATAATAGATATTTTGGATGAAAAATAAAAATTTATTTTTTCTATGAATAGTGCCGTATACGTGAATAGTGTCGTATACGTAAATAGTAACCCCGACACTAAAAAACAAGAATTTTACAAGAAAAATCTTACCAATATTCCGGCATAATGATATTGAAAGAAATAATATCAATTTTTTTTAAAAAAAATAATATCCCTTACCTCGAAAAGACAGTACTTCTGACTGGAATACTAGATATAGAGCTGAAGGGAACTTGCACCGTATAGCAACATTCAAAGTCTTAAAATACCCACAAGAATACACTCGATAATATAGAGAGAGAAAGAGAGAGAAAACTTGTGTTTCTGGTGTGATTTTTAATTCTAACCTAAGCACCCGATTTATAGGAAAATGCTTAGAACGCCAAAGCAAAAAATTTAATAAAATATATTATGAATAATAAAATTTCATACGCCTCCTTGAAAATCAGCTTTTAGTATTTCCCACATGCCCACCTTCTAGAAAAAGTAAGAAAAAACGTTTTTCATAAAATAAATAATTAAAACTTTTAAAAATCAATTATTTCAGAACTTCAGAACTTCAATAATTCATAATAAATAGCCTTTTGTCAGAAAAATTCAAATCATATGTCCTTTCTATAGGAAATTTCATTCTCTACAACTTTGTATGTTTAAGTTTTTCAAAATTCCAAACAGAAATTTACCGAAATCCACAAACGAACGATTTTACAGGCTATAATCAAATTTCAGTCAAGAAATGGGATCCACAAACATGTTTAACATGTTTTAAATATTTTTAGTAACAAAAATAATCTTCCTCCTCATATACTCATATATCACACATTCATTGTAAAAATATCACCATTATTATATTATAATAATATAATAAAATATTATTTTATCAGAAAAGATAAAATATCAATTTTCAATAATTGTCACTTTAAAAAATTTTCTCCATCTATATCTACATAAAATGAATATTTTTCTTATCATATAAATCAATAATTAATTATTCACAAATAATATTACAGAATCACAGTACTGACAACCAAACCGTTCCCAAGAAAGAGGGGGGTTTTCAATAAGGATCTCTCCTTACTGGCGCGCAATTAGGTGACCAAACCTCTCCTTAGACAGAACTTTCTAGACATTGCCAATAATGTTATCTAATAATATTATTCAGATAATATAAATTATTATTTCGATAATGGAAAATACTGTGTAGTGACAATTATTGAAAGAACAGTAATATAAAATATCAACGTAGCAATTATTGAATCAATAAAATAAAATATTGAACAGTAATTAGTGTAAGAATTATTGAGTAGTGCCTTCTTACGTAAGAATCAATAATTGGTGCAATACCGTGTGCTACTGTGCAACAATGTGTATTACTGTGTTTTAACCACCGGGTATTCCAACAGTATTAACGGTAATAACTACGCCGTTATTTATAAACAACTTATACTTGTCGTTTTCTTCATCCAATCGTTTTCCGTTATGGGGCCCACAAAAGACATCGTCGTACGAATATTCCCCGACAGGAAGAATATTCCACGACCAAACGAATATTCTCTGATAAAAATGAATATTTTATAACCACTTGCTTATTTGAAATATTTACGCATTTTACCCATAACTAACCACATTAATCAATTCAACCCTTACTATTTCAAAATAATAAATAGAGAAATTCAATTTCATTTATAATAAGTTGGGGTCTTACAACCTCCCCTCCTTATGAAATTTCATCCTCAAAATTGACGTACGTACCTGGTGTTTCGAAAAGGTGAGGATACCTCGCTTTTATTTCTGTTTCCAACTCCCAGGTCATTTCCTCTATAGCATGGTTCCTCCATAAAACTTTGACTTGTGTTATGACCTTTGTGCGTAGGACATGTTCTTTCCTATCCAAGATCTTGACAGGTACCTCTTCGTACGTTAAGTCTTCGGCTATCTCGTCCGGTTCTAACTCAATAACGTGGTTTGGGTCTTTTAAATATTTATGTAGCACAGATATATGAAAAACATTATGAAAACGAGACATACTTGGAGGTAATGCGAGTCTATAGGCCACATTTCCTACTCGGTCAAGAATCTGAAATGGACCAATAAATTGTGGATTGAGCTTTCCTCTCTTCCGGAATCTTGTAACTCCCTTCCATGGAGCAATACTTAACAATACATGATCCCCAATGTCAAATTCCACGTCCTTTCGATGAAGATCTGTATAACTCTTTTGTCGATCCTGTGTCATTTGTGTAACAACCCCAAAATAGGTCCATTCCATCCAACCCATTCTGAGTCGCCAAATACATGGTACAGAAAACAACTACAACTTTATTACAACAATTGTCGTGCAAAATACAACAACACATATAATATGAGTTTGTATACAAATATATATCAACTGTGACTCATGTCCTAACCGTGGACAACACCTCATACTGACACCTTACATAAAGGTATAGTCGAAAACTGTTTTAGAAATTAGAATCTTTGGGAAGTGCTCAAGGAAACCTTCGTACATGGGAGGCCATGCGTCTAGGTTATTATAGATATCATATGGCCACAGAATTATCCTTGGTTGACCCAATAGACCCCAAAGAAAAATAAGAAGATTACTATCATATTCTTCCCAATGGCAAGTCTTCTCCTGACATATCATTATCTCCACTGTCTCTAATTGAGAGTTATATTTCAAATAGACTCCAAGATCATATAGATAGTGCTGGTAGATATACTCAACAAGTGGATGAGCACATCCATGTCTTATGATGACACGAGGTGGTATGTCATTAGACATCTTGTATGACAGTGGCAAAACACCCTTCCAAGTTAAATTCACCTCACCCTCAACATCTATAGACCACCGTTCTATTCCCTTGTTATTCCCCCGCTCGACCCAGCTACACTCGTATTACCTGAAAGGAATTGTGAAGCAAAAGGGTGAGCACAACTAACTCAGTAAAGAATGTCATGACTAAAGATAAATAAATTATCAATAGCCTTCAACAGTAATAAATCAGAGATTTAGAACATATGGTATATGATAAAAATTTCAACCATAGTTGCAGCGGAACGAGCAATCCATTAGAAGAGTCAAATAGACTATAAAGTCTATTATCTTCTCCATGTTAAAAGTCCATCAACAATGTTTAATCCCTATAACATCAATCAACAATTCCTGTCCACAATCACATGTATAACTCATAATCGTAATTGTTGTTCTAAATTCCTTTTCTCATCCAGGACAAAGATAATTTTTATCACCTGAAACATCAAAGATCATGACCTTTGTGTGTCGTATACGTGAATAATAACTCCGACACCAAAAGATAGTAATTTCACAAAAAAAAACATCTTCACGCTTCGTGAATAGTACTCGTGAATAGTAACTCGTGAATAGTAACTCATGAATAGTAACTCGTGAATAGTAACTCATGAATAGTAATTACGACATAAAAAAGTTCCAAATTTGATAAAAAGTTCCAACCAATATTTCGGCATAATGATATTGAAGAAATAATATCATTTTAGAAGAAAATAACCTCCCTTACTATCCCTTACCTCGAAAGACATTACCTCTGACTGGAATAACACTGAACGAACTTGCACCGTATAGCAATACTCAAAGTATACTCAAAATACTCACAAGAATACGCTCGATAATATAAAGAGAGAAAACTTCAGTTTCTGGTGTGTTTTTCAATTCTAACCTAAGCACCCTATTTATAGGAAATTGCTTAGAACACCAAAGCAGAAAATTTAATTTAATAATATTATTTTTTTTTCCACATCCTCCTACGCATTCAAGGATCTGATTTCAGCAACTACCATGTGTTCCATGAGGCTCTCAACATCTAAAAAACATTTTTTGTAATTTAAATTATTTTAAACTTCCAAAAATCAATTATTTCGGAGCTTCAGAACTTCAATAATTCACAATAAATAGCCCTTTTTCTAGAAAATTCAAATCTCGCGAGTTTTTATAGGAAATTCAAATCTCTACAACTTTGCAGAAGAAAGTTTTTCCAAATTCCAAATAGAAATTGGCCAAAATCCACAAACGGGCGATTTTATAGGCTATAATCAAATTTCGGTCAATAATTGTGTTCACCAACACACAAAATATGTGTTAAACATTTAATGCCACAAAAATACTCTTCCTCCTCATATACTCATATATCTCACATTCATTATAAAAATATCACCGTTAATATATTATTAAAATAATATATTTAAATGAATTATTTTATCAGAAAAAGATAAAATTTCCATTTTTCAACAATTGTCATATTAAAAAAAATTCTCCATCTATATCCACATAAAATCAATATTTTCCTCATCATATGAATCAATAATTAATTATTCACAAATAATATTACAGAATCACAATATTGACAACCAGACAGTTCCCAGGAAAGAGAGGGCTTTCCAATAAGAATTTCTCCTTACTGGCGCGCAATTAGGTGACCAAACCTCTCCTTAGACAGAACTTTCTAGACATTGTCAATAATGTTATCTAATAATATTATTCAGATAATATGAATTATTGCTTCGATAATGAAAAATACTGTGTAATGACAATAACAACAATATAAAATATCAACGCAGCAATTATTGAATCAATAAAATAAAATACTGAACAGTAATTAATGTAACCATTATTGAGTAGTGTCTTCTTACGTAAGAATCAATAATTGGTGCAATACCGCGTAAGAATCAATAATTGGTGCAATACCGTGTGCTACTGTGTTTTAACCACCGAGTATTTTAACAGTATTAACGGTAACAACTACGCCGTTATTTTTAAAAACTTTAATTTGTCGTTTTCTTCATCCGACAGTTATTCTGTTACGGGGCCCACAAAAGGCTGCGCCGTCGTATGAATATTCCCCGACAGAAAGAATATTCTACGACCAAACGAATATTCCCCGACAACAATGAGTATTTTATAACCACTTGCGTATTTTGAAAAAAATTCATATGTCACCCTTAACTTTAACCTTTTATCAATTTAACCATTTACTTAATTGTAATTATAAGAAAAATTGAATACTTTTATTTCATAAAATTCGGGGTCTTACAATTTGTATATGTTATCGAATCATTTGGATCTTCTCTGTAGTCATTCGTACCAACTCTGGTCCCAACAACGTTGCTTCTCCCACCTCATCCCAACATACTGGAGAGCGACACTTTCGTCCATACAAGGCTTCAAATGGAGCCACACCTATACTTGCCTGATAACTGTTGTTGTAGGAGAATTTCAACAATGGTAGGTACTTATCCCAACTCCCATTGAAATCTAGGACACAAAGTCTTAATAGATCTTCAAGAGTTTGAATAGTCCTCTCTGATTGTCCGTTCGTTTGAGGATGGTATGTTGAACTGAATCGTAAATTCGTGCCCATAGCTTTTTGCAAGCTAATCCAAAATCGTGAAGTGAATCTTCAGTCACGATCCGAAACTATACATGCTGGCATGCCATGCAATCTCACAATCTCATTTACGTACATACGAGCAAGACGTTCAAGGGAATAAGTCTCCCGTATCGGCAAGGAATGAGCAGACTTGGTTAATCTATCAATAATAACTCAAATCGCATTTATGCCTTGAGAAACCGTGGGAAGACCCGTAACGAAATCCATGGTAATATGTTTCCACTTCCATTTTGGAATCTCAAGTGGTTGCAATGGACCCTTTGGCACTTGATGCTCCGCCTTTACACGTTGACAAGTTAAACACCTCGAGATAAACTTCGCGATCTCTCTCTTCATATTGTTCCACCAAAATATATGTCGAAGATCATGATACATTTTGGTACTCCCAGGATGGATTGCAAACGGTGTGTTGTGTGCCTCCATCATGATTCTATGCTTCAAGTCAGAATCGTTAGGAACACAAAGTCTGGAGTTGACTCGAAGGTTAGTGGGAGCGCTGTTTCATTCCTCGAATTACTGATAGGGAATGATATTCCTATGCTACAATCAATTAAAATCTGGTTATCTAAACACTTCTCCATGAAGGACTTGGGAGAAGCATCCTATATTTTGGGGATAAAGATCTATAGAGATAGATCTAAAAGGATGCTTGGCTTGTCCCAAGGAACGTACATTGACTCGATGCTAAAGAGGCTTAGCATGGAAGATTCCAAAAGAGGTCTCATGCCGATGAGCCATGGAATACATCTCTCCAAGAAACAGGCCCCAAAGACACATGAGGAGAGAGACCGTATGAGTAAGATTCCTTATTCTTCAGCAATAAGATCTATCATGTACGGTATGATATGTACTAGACCAGATGTCGCTCATGCACTTAGTGTAACAAGCAGATATCAGTCGAATCCATGAGAAGAACACTGGAAGGCAGTGAAAAATATCCTAAAGTACTTAAGAAGAACTAAGTATGTATTTCTTGTCTACGGTGGGTCTGAATTGAAACTAGAGGGCTTCACAGACTCAAGTTTTCAAACAGACCAAGATGACAGTAAATCCGTTTCGGGATATGTGTTTACCTTAAACGGTGGCGCAGTGAGTTGGAAGAGTTCCAAACAGCAAACAGTTGTTGATTCAGTGACAGAGGCAGAGTACATAGCTGCAAGTGAAGCTGCAAAGGAAGCTGTTTGGATGAAGAAGTTTATTACCGAACTTGGTGTGGTTCCTAGCATTACAGGACCAGTGCCTTTATTCTGTGACAACACCGGAGCTGTTGCGCAGGCTAAGGAACCCATGTCTCATCAGAAATCCAAACACGTGTTGCGGCGATTTCATTTGATCAGAGAGATCATTGAAAGAGGAGACGTCACCCTGGAGCGTGTAGACTCTCAAGAAAATATTGCAGATCCATTTACTAAAGTGTTAACACAACAACACTTTGATCGTCACTTAAAGAAGATGGGTATGAGATACCACGACGATTGGCTTTAGTGCAACTGGGAGATTGAAAGTAGTATGCATACAAGCCAATCATGTATGATGATAAAGCATATACTTTGTAATCAATCTTATTTATTTATTAATAAAAGAATTATTTATTAAAGGCATTTATTATCTATATGGTGCTGTTTTAATAATATGTGATAAACCCATAGTTTTAAGCAATGCTTTTAGAATCATGATGAGATTATGCTAATGAGATCTAAATTCTTAGATAGCTTAAAACTAAAATGTTCCCAATCAATGGATTACTAAAAAGAGGATTAGTGAATCCGGATAAATTGGTACGTACGTTGATTGCTCATTGGATGAGGATGATTGATCTCATGATCTTTTGTGTGGAGACACTAAAGCAAGTATGTAGGTGCTTATTAGAGAATAAGTTCACTGAACGTGACTCGCTAAGGAATACCTAATGGAGTTTTACTTGTCTGTCAATGGGATTTCCTGTAGTGATAGTAGTACAAATGATCCTTAGACTTGAGATTATCATAGTATCTTATATATAATGAATTACATTTTGACTTATTCCTTAAGACTCTTAGAGTATATCAAAGGCTATGCTTGGGTGTAATAAGTTATATATGAAGATAATGAATGATCAATAAAGAATCTACCACTTCTAGTAAAAGAAGAGAAATGTCCTATGTGATTCGATAAATGACAACCTAGGAATCATTGGCCAAGGTGGAATAAAATTAGAAAGTAGTTTCTAATTTGCATTCATTAGGAGTTATGCATTTAGAAATCGAAATACATATAATTAAATAAAATAAGACTTGACAGTAATTCCATTTCTTATATTTAATTGGGACATTGTATGGTAGAAGGGTTGAATTGCACGGTAACTATTAACTCAAAGGTTCTTTTATGATTAATGTTGAAATCTATATTATCTGGAAAGTCGTTGATCGCTAGGGAGGCTTATCCCTATTGTAGAATAAATATTATTTATTTAAATAAATTAATCGTTTAATTTATTTATTTAAATAAGATTAGAATTGTTCTAATTGATTTATTGACAACCGGTTTAATATGGAGAACCTAAAGAGTCACACCATAAAATGAAGAATAATTATTTAAGAAGTTAATGGCATAATCGTAATAATATATTAAATATATTTAATTTAATCTATGGTGATAGAATAAATTAAATAGGTTAATATTTATTATTTAATATTTTAGAAATATTAAATATAAATTAATAAGAGGACTCTTATTAATATTATTACAATTATTATTATTTTAATTTTTAAAAGAGTTTATGAATTAATTTAATATAAGTACTCTCATTTATTCCTAATAAGATTAGGAGAGAAAATTATTTAAAGGAGTTTAATTAATTATCCCTAATAAGATTAGGGAGCCCATTTAATTAAAAGAGTTTAATTAAATAAATAATATCTTATTTTAATTAAAATAGGGTTACCTGATATCTTTATAAGAGGAGTCTTATATTAGATATCAAAAGATATACGTAATTCCAATTGTGGGAGAGTACGCCCCATTTTTTTTATAGAGATAAGAAAAACTAGGGTTTGAGTCAATACATCCTTCTTCTTGAAAATTGTTCTTTCTTGATGGATCACCTCTAGAGGTCATACACTTGGGTGGCTTACATTGATCAAAGGAAAGAATCTACCCGGAGATTCAAGGAGATCGCGGAGAAGTAGGAGTTGAACTCGTACCTGTGGAAGCTCGTATCTACAAGGGTATGATTACATAACTTCTTGTTCTTCGTTTTAATTAATAATATGCATAAAGAATGATCCGGGTAATTGGTTTGTGAAAAAAATTTAAAATCTGATTTTATTATGCTTCTGCTATTTTTGCAATTTGATTGCTACTTTGATTTTCACAAAACCTTTCAGTGGTATCATGAGCCAAACTTTATGCAAATTATTAATTATTTTGATTCCATATATGTATGAGTATGTATTTTGAATAATTTATTGAGCATAATTTATTGTATAAAATTATTATTTTTTTTATAAAAATAAAAATAAAAAATATTCGCGAAACATTTTTTTTTTGAAAAAGGTACTGATTCACGGCTGGTTTAATGTATGTTATACTAGCTGGGTCCCGTGCCTCCGGTACTGTATGGACAGTGAGATTTATCTCAATCTTAGAACGGCCCTGATGATTTATTAATTGAGCGAGAAATTCAAAATCATTATTAGATAGATTAGATAGATAGATGTATTTTATTAGATAGATGTATGGACGGTGGGATTTATCTCAAATTTTAGACGGCCCAGATGATTTATTGAGTGAACGAGAAATTCAAAATTATTTGTATTTTATTAGATAGATATATTACTTAACTTAACAGGGCCTGGAGATTCATGTAAAGATATACACGTGATTCTTAAGCATAATGATATATCATATATAGTAATTATATAATAATATATGTGATTACTTTTTATCTGATTACATTATGTTTACTTCGGTTAAATGTGCAGGATCAATTTTTTTAAATTAACGTGATTCGCGAAATTTATTATTTTTTTTAACACGCCACTCCGTTTGGTTAATATGAATATTATAATATATAATATTCTTAATAATTTTATAATTAAAATAAAAAATTTATTTTAATCTTGAAATTGGATTTCATGCAACATAAAATGGCCCATTATATTATATTCATATATATATATATATATATATATATGGAATGATTTTATTTATTGATACATATGATGATATGTATGATAATAAATGAGATTGATTATGGACTATTGACCAATGTGATTGGATTTATTTTGGTTGAATGTTTGAATGAATGAGTTTTATTAAATGGGGTCTGCGTACCTCGTCTTTTCTGATTTTCATCTTGATGTAAATTCTATCTCTCTCTATGTACTTCCCCTTGACTGCTGATCAAGGTTTCTATTTAAATTAAATAGTATAATGTAATAGGATTAGTTAGAATTTTTTGAAGAACCGGATATCAAGGAGAAAGGAGCGCTCGAAGACCCGTTTATAATGGAGCCCGGGTTTAAATATAATAGTTATATTTAAATATTTATTCTTGCACCCTAGGATTTGACCTTCTGGTTCACTTGGTGGCTCTAGTGAACCAAACTAGAATAAAAGTCCATAATCAATCCGGGTAGAATATAGTATTCTATATGTGCATGCTAGTATTATATATATTATATATTATGCAAACATGCTTCACATGTTTTATAATATGACGCGTATTTTATATATATATATTTGCATGCGTGCTAAACAAGATGAGACAAATAATAACAAATTCTTCAAAGTTTTTATATATTAAGTCTTAAGTGTTCAAAGATATTTAGAATATCGAATGTCGCCTTCTAGCATGATAAAATTAATAGAGTATTAATTATTTAATATGAGTTTGTTGTGTCACCACAAGGCAAGTATTAAGTATTTAAGATGTTAATTTATCACATTTGATGCTTATAAAGAAAATTGAACAATATTATTTTGTTGTGTCACCACAAGGACACTATTTTTTTTTTGAATATATGGAAGTGCTAGGTTGGACTTAACTTAGATAATTTTGATTCGGATGTGCCACCACTTGATCAAAATAATCTAAGAGGCAAAACATAAAGAGTTACATGATGATGTAATTGACAAGGAGTTGTCTACCTATTTATTTATAGATAGTTTGTTGTGTCACCACAAGGCTATATATATTTGAAATGGGATCCTTATTTTCACTAGCAAAAAACTTTAATTAGATTTTGCCGAACTATATAAACGAGAGTAATATAGTTTGAAAAAAATAGTGGGAGATACCAATATAAAATAAGACCTAATTTATTTTGGTAATTAATTAAATGAATGTTTGTTAAAATATTATCTTTTTCCATGCAAAATTTTGAAAATGTCACATTCACTAATTTCACTGCGTAGCATACTTGATGCTAACAAACTGACCGGAACGAACTACACGGACTGGTTAAGGAATCTGAGAATTGTTCTCACTGCTGAAAAGATTTCTTATGTCCTAAGTTCGCTTGTACCTGCAAAAGTTGCAGAGACAGTCTCTGAGGAAGAGATTGCTACTTTTAAACAGTGGCAAGATGATGCATCTGTGGCTCAATGCATCATGCTCGCATCCATGAGTAACGAGCTTCAGCGTCAGCATGAAAACATGGATGCTCCTACTATGCTACTGCACCTTCGAGAGTTGTATGGTGAGCAAAGTAGGACTGCTAGATATGAAATATCTAAGGAGCTCTTCCGATCTCGGATTTCTGAGGGCACTACCATTGAGACTCATGTCTTAAAGATGATCAATCTGATTGAACGTCTTGTACAGCTTGGGTTCGTCATGGATGGGGAGTTGAGTCAAGATTTGATCTTGCAGTCACTCCATGACACCTTCTCACAATTTATTGTGAATTTTCACATGAATAAGTTGGACGTCAGCTTGCCTGAGTTACTTAACATGTTGAAAACAGCTAAAGGTCACTTCCCATCTAAAAAGAACCATGTCTTACTGGTGGATGATTCTTCCAAGAAAAGGAAGAGGCCCAAGGTATATTCTGAAAAGAAGAAATCCAAGAAGGCTAAGGGAAAGGCGAAACTGAATGATCAAAAGAAACCTGATCCAGCTAGCATAGGAATTTGCTTCCATTGCAACAAGCCGGGTCACTTGAAGAGGAACTGCAAGGATTATCTTGCGGAACAAAAGCAGAAGAAGCTTGGAGAAGCTTCGAATCCTAATCAAGGTTTGTTTATGATTGAAGTTAATTTTTCTGAAAGTCAATCTTCTACTTGGGTATTGGATACCGGCTGTGGTTCTCACATATGTAATAATATGCAGGGACTGGTCAGAAGTAGAAAGCTAAGCAAGGATGAGGTCGTCCTACGAGTGGGAAATGGAGCAAAGGTTACTGCATTAGCTGTAGGGACTTATTGTTTAGCACTGCCTACGGACAAGTTCATTAATTTAAATAATTGTTATTTTGTTCCAAATATCATTAGAAACATTATTTCTATCTCTGTATTGGATATGGATTGTTTTAATATTATAATAAAGAACAACAGTTGTTCTATTTATAATGATAATATTTTATATAGTGTTGGTAATTTGCGAAATGGACTTTATATACTTGACTTGCATGAAAATATACTTCAAATTGAACAAACTAAGAAAAGGAAAAGAGATGATGTTAATTATACCTTCATGTGGCACTGTAGACTCGGCCATATTAATGAAACAAGATTATTCAAGTTGCACAAAGATGGGCTCCTAGAGCTATCGGATTATGAATCATATCCAACTTGTGAATCTTGTCTCATGGGCAAAATGACTAAATCTCCTTTTAGTGGGAAATGAGAAATGTGACGCCCCCAAAATAGGTCCATTCCATCCAACCCATTCCGAGTCGCCAAATACATGGTACAGAAATAACTACAACTTTATTATTATAACATATAAACTGTGACTTTAAATAAAGATATTGCCATTTAGACAATATCCACACGTAAATAAATCCCCATCATAATTATTGATACATTATTTTACAAAAATGGTGAGGACTACTAAACAACTCTCTCTAGAACCTTCATTCCATACCCCGACTAGTACTCGCTACATTCTCGCCTCCTGAGAAGAAAATGGAACAAAAAGGAAAAGGGTGAGCTCAACTAACCCAGTAAAGAATATTATGACTAAGATAATATACAACAAATTATCGTTAGTCTTCAACTGGAAAAAATTTAATAGAATACAATAGACAACCAGTTTTAAATCAACAACTGCAGCGGAAACAACAATTCATTAGAAGAGTTAAGTAGAGAATGCAAACTACTATCTTCTATATATGAATTTAAAAGTTCATCGTCGATATTTTATCCCTGTAACATCAATCAATATATATCTAGAATCAAATATTCATCTTTGCACTACAGGCCAAAGATATTCATCAGTTGGTCATGTTCATCTTTGCACTACGGGCCAAAGATATTAATCAGTCGTTCATGTTCATCTCAACACCTGTTCATCTTTCCACTACGGGCCAAAGATATTCATCAAGAAATCATTCATCTTTGCACTACAGGTCAAAGATATTCAGTAATATCATCATTTAAGACTGAGGATGATGAAAAATATTTTAAAGGAAACGAATCCAGTGAAACAAAATAACAAATATTAATGATTCGTATTTTAAACAATCCAAGTTCAAAAATACTTCATAAGTAATCAGAGTGAGTAAAATTCAAGAATGATCAAAACATAGATCTAATCAAAGATAGAAATCATAACAGACGATCTTGGACACAGAAAAGAAATTTTAATTTTTCTGTGAATAGTGATATATTCGTGAATAGTGCCGTATACGTGAATAGTAACTCCTACACCAAAAGATAGAAATTTCACAAAAAAATATCATTATGTTTCGTGAATAGTAATTCATGAATAGTAACTCGTGAATAGTAACTCATGAATAGAAACCCCGACATGAAAAAATTCCAAATTTGATAAAAAATTCCAACCAATATTTCGGCATAATGATATTGAAGAAATAATATCATTTTCGAATAAAATAACATCCCTTACCTCGACAGATAGTACTTCTAGTTGAAACACCGGATATAGGCTATGAGTTGAACTTACACCGTATAGCAATACTCAAAGTATACTCAAAATACTCACAAGAATACGCTCGAAAATATAGAGAGAGAAAACTTCAGTTTCTGGTGTGATTTTCAATTCTAACTTAAGCACCCTATTTATAGGAAATTGCTTAGAACACCAAAGCAGAAAATTTAATATAATAATAATATATTATATATATTCCTACGCCAACCAAGACTCCTGAAATCAGCATGTTTACAACACATGGGGGGCCAACCAAAACAATAAAAACGTTTTTGTTGATATAAATAATTAAAACTTCCAAAAATCAATTATTTCGGAACTTCGGAACTTCAATAATTCATAATAATTAGCCCTTTTATCACAAAATTCGAATCTCTAGAATTTATATAGGAAATTCAATTCTCTACAACTTTGCAGATGAAAGTTTTTCCAAATTCCAAACAGAAATTGACCGAAATCCACATACGGACGATTTTACAGGCTATAATTAAATTTCAGTCAAGAAATGGGGTCCACTGACACACAAAACATGTGTTAATCATTTAATACAACAAAAATACTCTTCATCCTCATATACTCATATATCCCATATTCATTATAAAAATATCATCATTATTATATTATAATAATATAATAAAATATTATTTTATCAGAAAAGATAAAATATCAATTTTTAACAATTGTCACTTTAAAAATTTCTCCATCTATATCCACATAAAATCAATATTTTCCTCATCATATAAATTAATAATTAATCATTCACAAATAATATTACAGAATCACAGTACTGACAACCAGGCAGTTCCCAGGAAAGACGAAGCTTTCCAATAAGGATTTCTCCTTACTGGAGCGCAATTAGGTGACCAAACCTCTCCTTAGACAGAATTTTCTAGACATTGCCAATAATGTTATCTAATAATATTATTCAGATAATATAAATTATTGCTTCGATAATGGAAAATACTGTATAGTGACAATTATTGAAACAATATTAATATAAAAAAAATCAAACCAACAATTATTGAATTAATAAAATACTGAAAAGTAATTACTGTAAAAATTATTGAGTAGTGTCTTCTTACGTGAAAATCAATAATTGGTGCAATACCGTGTGCTAATGTGCAACAACGCGTATTACTGTGTTTTAACCACCGGGTATTCCAACAGTATTAACGGTAACAACTACGCCGTTATTTATAAACAACTTATACTTGTCATTTTCTTCATCCAATCGCTTTCCGTTATGGGGCCCACACAAGGCTGCGTCGTCGTACGAATATTCCCCCCCCCCCGACAGTAAGAATATTCCACAACCAAACGAATATTCTCCGACAACAATGAGTATTTTATAACCACTTGCTTATTTAAAATATTTGCGCATTTTACCCATAACTAACCACATTAATCAAATCAACCCTTATTATTTCAAAATGATAAATGGAGGAAATTAAATTTCATTTATTAATAATTTGGGGTCTTACAAAAAAGAGTTACAGAGTTGTTAGCGTTGGTACACACAGATGTATGTGGACCTATGACAACAACTGCACGAGGAGAGTATTCTTATTTTATTACATTCACTGACGATCACTCAAGATTTGGATATGTGTATTTAATGAAATAAAAATCTGAATCATTTGAAAAGTTCAAAGAGTTCAGAAGTGAATGGAAAGAGTATTAAGATTCTTCGATCTGATCGAGGAGGAGAATACTTAAGTGGTGAGTTTCTCAATTGTCTCAAAGAAAATGGTATAATCTCACAATGGACTCCACCAGGGACGCCACAGATGAATGGTGTATTTGAAAGAAGAAATCGAACATTGTTGGACATGGTTCGATCCATGATGAGCTTTACTGACCTTCCAGTTTCCTTCTGGGTATATGCCCTAGAATCGGCTGCATACCTACTTAACAAGGTACCTACAAAATCCGTCCCCAAGACCCCATATGAGTTATGAACGGGGAGGAAACCAAATCTTAAGCATGTTAAGACTTGGGGTTGTCCAGCTTATGTCAAAAAGTTTGAAAATAATAAGCTACAGACTAGATCTGACAAATGCAGATTTGTGGGATACCCTAAAGAAACATTGGGGGTATTATTTCTATCATCCAACTGATCAAAAGGTGTTTGTTGCAAAACATGCTGCCTTCTTGGAAAAAGATTTTATCCTTGAAGGGGTCAGTGAGAGTAAGATATATCTTGAAGAGGTTCAAGAACCACAAAATACTACAGATCAAAGTGAGGTACCTAACCAAGTAGAGATTCCTTCTGTACCACACCCTATTCGTAAATCTGAAAGAGTACCAAAGATACCTGATAGGTATGAACTTGTCATAGAGGATGACGATGAGGTAAGCATCATAGATGATGATGATCCATTGAATTACGAACAGGGTATGAGTAGTAAAGACTCAGAGAAGTGGCAAGATGTCATGAAATCCGAGATGGACTCCATGTATGAAAACCAAGTATGGACTTTGGTTTCACCACCTGAAGGCATTAAGCCTATTGGGTGTAAATGGGTTTTTAAAAGAAAGACTGGAGCAGACAGCAATGTAGAGACCTATAAGGCCCGACTGGTCGCAAAAGATTTCAAACAAAGACAAGGAGTTGACTATGATGAAACCTTCTCACCAGTAGCAATGCTCAAGTCCATTCGGATTTTGCTTGCAATTGCTGCTTACCATAACTACGAAATCTGGCAAATGGACGTGAAAACGGCCTTCTTCAATGGGAAACTTGAGGAGGATGTGTATATGACACAGCCAGAGGGATTTGTTTCAAAGGTTGGAACAAATCAAGTCTGTAAGCTACAATGATCCATTTATGGATTGAAGCAAGCTTCTCGTAGGTGGAACATCCGTTTTGATGAGACAATCAAAGAGTTTAATTTTATCAAAAATGAGGATGAACCATGCGTGTACAAGAAGATTAGTGGGAGCACTGTTTCATTCCTCGTATTATATGTTGATGATACCATCCGCTACTACTATAATTAGCAAACGTTGTAGATTTTATGTTTCTAATCATGTCCGTTCTTTTTTATTTTGAATTATATAGATAGTGTATGTCAATTTTTGTTCATATCAACTGCGCGCTTGCTATGAATCATTAATTTTCATATATATATATATATATATATATATATATATATATATATATATATATATATATATATAATCCAATCAAAAACCACTTATTACCACGAAAATTAATTAACTAATTGTATGCATAAAGACACACACAACACACGTGTATATAGTTAATTAATTTTCGTTGTCGTAAGTGGTTTTTGATTGGATTTTATATATATATATATATATATATATAGAATAAAGATCAGGTCCGGACTCCCGGACGGGAGAAAATCCGGACCTGAAAAAATTTTTTTTTTTTTTTTTTTTTTTTGTAGAACAACTAAAAAAAAAAAAAAAAAAATTTATGGAAGTGAAATTTTTCCAAAATAAAGTGTTTTGGGTGTGTTTTTAACACCCACACCAACCAATGTATGTACAGTCTGCCCAGACTGTACAGACATGTTTTGTTATAGGCATCCAAATCACGCCCAAAACACTGTATAATGTAAAAATTCCAATTCCATAAATTTTTTTTTTTTTTTTTAGTTGTTTCAAAAAAAAAAAAAGCAAAAAAAAAAAAAAAAAAAAAAAGGTCCGGATTTTACACCTGTCCGGGAGTCCGGACAGGATCCGGACCCTATATATATATATATATATATATATTAATGCAGTCACTTCAGCTTAGTGCCTTGTTACGATTGGAAGAATGCTTGCTTGTGATACCCATTTGCCATCTTGTAATCCCCAACTATTTTCAACGAGAAAAAATCTTGAGCAATCCATATAATGAACTATATAAAGGAATAATAAAGCTGCAAAACTTTATAAGTTATTTTTCATACAAGGTAAATGAAATAATGTACCTTTAACACTTTATTTAGAGAATTAATATTTTTAATTTCACAAGTTTTTCTTTAACATGAAATGAGTGTAGACTCATTTACTGTTAATGTGAGATAGAACCTTGTGAAATTTGCATTTTTCTGATAGTAAATATGCATGCTGATAAACGACTGCCTATGAATCGGAATTTGCTTGCTATCTGAAACTTTAATTTTAATTTGGATTACTATATAATGAAAAGTATTATTTTGATTTTTTAAAATTAGTTTTTTTTTAAAAAAAATTTAAGACTTATTTGATTCATATAAGTTATGAAACTGTAACTCCTCCCCACGTTTCAAAATTAGATATATATTCATTTTTAAAATGATGATTTTTAAGTATAACACTACTAAAAAAATGGTCATTTGTGATGACCTAAATCCATAACAAAAAGTAGAAAAATCATCACGAAAGGTTTACGTGATGGCTTTAAGCATCACAATGGCCGTCTTGTATACTCCCATCATGAAAGGTTTTACCTGATGGTTTTGGCAATCACGTAAACGCTTAGTGTTTTTGTGATGATTAATACAATCACATTAACATATAATCTATTATGATTGTCAAAGTCATCACAAAAAAATAAGACTTTAGGGATCAAATGTAAGAACGTGAATCTCTATTTACGTATAATTTATTTCACTATATTAATTATATCTATATTAATTGTATTAAATGATACTTGTAGGATTCGAACCCTCTCCCATTTGCAAACTAAATAACGAGTATTACCACTACACCAAAGTCCAGATCATGATTATAATTTTAAAACAAAATATAAAAGGAAACATATATGAGTTGACTTACTAAAAAAAATTACTTTCAAATAAGATTTGGTGATTGCAATGGCAGTCACAAATATTCTATAATGATGGTAAAATTAGTCATCACTAAGAGCCATCATATATTGTATTGTTTTGTGACGGCTTGAAAATTCCATCACAAAATACCTTTTTTTGTAATTGCAAATAAAAGTCGTCACAAAAATCTAACTTTTTAATGATTGTCACGACCGTCATAAAATATTATTTTGATTATTTCTTATATTAAAATATTAGTGATAGCTTAAATGCAATCACGAAAAGGGTATATCTATAAGTGATGACTTAGTGCGTCACAAAAAGAAAATATTTATTTTGCATGAAAAAATTAGTGTGATTGACATGGCCATCACAATTATAATACATTGATGGCAAAATTAGTCATCACTAACAGCCATCATATATACTATTATTTTGTGATTGCTTAAAAATTTCATCACAAATTACTATCTTTTATGATGGTTTTTAAAAACTGTCACAAAATTTCGTCACGTATTCTTGTTTTTCTAGTAGTGTAATTTTATATTGTCAAATGTACACTTTATTAGTAGTAATGTACTTAAAAACAATAACAAAAAAATGTATAAATTAAAAATATCGTGTCATTTTATAATTCTAAATAAAATTATATTTCTACTTTTGGAATTATTAAAACGAAAAATATATCTCTTATTAATTGTGAAACAATAAATTTTTAAAACGACATGCAACTCTCATTTTCTGGAGTGTATAAAAATGAAAGCCTTCAATCTACCTAGTATAAATATAATTAATGCCATGCTAAATTTTAATGTAACATCATTAAATATAAAATACATGACATTAATTTTTTTGGAGCAGATTAAAAGCTGGAAAATAAAATTTTAATTTGGAACAAATAATTTAATTCTTTTTGAATAGTTTATAGTAACATTTACGTATAGTATAACTAATTAAAAATTTTTTTTTGAAGAACGATCAATTAATTGACTGGAAATTTTATTAATGCAATTCAAATAAGGGAAGAATAATAAAATGAATTTCATGTTAGATATTAATTAAATGGGTTCACTTCTTTTTTTAGCCGTTGTGCTATGCTATCCATCTTTTTTGTCCCCCCTCCACCTCTCTGGATCAAATGATTAAACTTATTAGCTTAATTAAGATCACATAATTAAAGATAGGAAAGTAAAACGTATCTTGAGACCTAAGATTAATTGATTGACTGATGTGACTGTACTATTCTCCAGGTCTACTACCACTTCCTTTATACTACCTACGGTCTTAAATTAACCATATATTTTGACTTTTTATAATTAATTCCCAAAATTTTAAAATTTAAAATTGATATAATTTCGTTCAAGTTTTAAAAATAATAAAAATATTAGTTAATAGTATTTTATAATTAGTTTACAATTGTTATATTTATTTAAATTAAAATTAAATAATTTTATATTAATTTTAATTTAAATTTAAAATTTTGTAAATTAATTTTAAAAAATTAAAATATATTTTTAATTTTAGTACGGATGAAGTATCGATGAAGTACTATAAACTTAGGAGTTAGGATTAATACTTTCAAACTCTATTTTTTAGATAATTGGATGTACTCTCTCCATCCGTTAATTTCCAAAAGAATGGTTAAAAGTAAAATATATATATATATATATATATATATATATATTTAAAAAAATGAGATAAAGTATATAAAGTTAAGATTAATTATGTCATTTAATAGGATCTATAAATATAACAAAAATACTCATCATTTTATATAATTTTATAGTTCGCTAAAAATAAAATTTTTAAAAAAATATTTTCTTCTATTTTTATTTTAAAATAATATGTGAGTAAATTTTATTTTCATCAATTTATGGGACGGAGGGACTAGTTTGGTTAGAATGAAACATAAGTAGCTAGCTAGCTAGCTCACAAATCAACACGTGCAGAGACTGTGTTGCATGCTAGTTAGAGTTTATCCATCTTAAGAAATTGCAAAAGTAAAGTGTAATATATATAAGGTCTACATCTACAGCAACCGATTGTTGGGGAACAACCCTTTTTTTCAGCCGCTATAGCTTGTACCGGCCACTTAATTTTTTTTTTTTTATAAGTCGTTACAAGCTGTAGCGGCTGGGAAAAAATGGGTTGCTCCCAACAACCGGTTGCTGTGGATGGAATCCCATATATATATGTATATATATATATACATATATATATATATATATATGGGATTTCATCCACAGCAACCGGTTGTTGGGAGCAACCCATTTTAACGGCTTATAAAAAAAAATCTAAATGGCCGGTTCAAGCTGTAGCGGCTGGGAAAAAAGGGGTTGCTCCCCAACAACTGGTTGCTGTGGATGGAGACTCTATATATTATGGTTTCATAATTATAAAAAAATTAATATGTTTAATATTTTTACAATAATAATTATAATATTAATATGTTTAATATTATTTTTTTATTATTATGTTTAATATTAATATTTTATTTTTATTATTAGATCTGTTAATAATAATAATAATATGTGAATATTAGAATTATATTTGTAACTTGTAAGAAAAGTGGGAAGCCTGTCGGGGACATTTTTGGAATTAGCTGACTGCCGCTACAGCCTATAGCGGCAGGGAGAGAAGAATTAGGCATAAGACTGCCGCTACATCCTGTAGCGGTAGGGAGGAAATTGGTTTGTCACAGCAAACGGTTGCCACGGATGATCTCCCATATATATATATATATATATATATATATATATATATATATATATATATACACGCACACCACGGATCAGGTCCGGACTCTCGGATCTGATCAAATCTGGACCCTATTTTTATTTTAGTTTTTGTTTTTTTTAAAAACAACTAAAAAAATTAATATTTTATGGAACTGAAATTTTTCCATAATACAATGTTTTGGGCGTGATTTAGATACCTATATCAAAAAATATATGTACAGTCTGCACAGACTGTACAGACCTGTTTTGTTATACGTATCCAAATTACATCTAAAACATTGTATTATATAAAAATTTAAGTTCCATAAAATATTAAAAAAAATAGTTATTTTAAAAAATTAGTTGTTTTAACCAACTAATTAAATGTAGTTGAATGGTGGAGCATGAGAATTCTATAATTTTTGAAGCACATGAATATGGTCGCAACAAACTGGACGGTCAATTTTGCATTATACTCCATTTATTTCAAAATTATAAATATATATTTATAAAAGAATGTGTTTTAACTAAAAACTTAATTCTTTTAACTTATTCTAGCATTATATATGGTGGCTGCATGTATAGAGAAAAAGTAATTGAGGTTGTGGTTGGCATATCAACTGATGGAAATTAAAATTGGGTTGAATAATTAAAGTTGTATGATTTTTGATACGCACTACATCAAGGATAAGGGCCGCCCTGCTAGGTTAGCTACCATGATTTTGAAACAATCACTCACTCAAATGACAAAAATATTACAGATGAGATAGAGTATGAAATAAGTGTGGTAATTATGAGAATTTAATAATATTATAGATAATTAATATTATATTTAATGTTATATAATTATTTTCTTAATTCTTGTGCACAATTTTAAAACGATATATATTATGGGACGGAAGGAGTATATAAAACTGAACTTCAATAAGAATCATGTACTCTCCCTGTCCTTTAATATAAATCGTTTTAGAGAAGTATTTGTGTCTCTTAATATTTATCGTTTGAGAATTTCAAGTAAACATTAAGTATTTAGTTTCTAATATAATCCCAAGTGATAAAAATAATTTTGTTTTTCACACTATTTTCTACTCCCTCCGTCCCATAGTTATAGACTGATTTTCCATTTTGAGATGTCCCAATATATAGACTACTTACTATTTATAAAAATTTAGTTGGTTCA
The DNA here is from genome assembly GCA_020205505.1 of Panax japonicus. Taxonomy (NCBI): domain Eukaryota; kingdom Viridiplantae; phylum Streptophyta; class Magnoliopsida; order Apiales; family Araliaceae; genus Panax; species Panax japonicus. Next base: position 7,353,069 of record CM035109.1, on the reverse strand, counting down.
TTGTTTTACTTTTATGCCTATTATAATAAATATTCAACCATTACTCCTTTTTTGAAGAAACAACATTCAATGTCATTATTTTTATTACCACATTTAATGTTGTTGTATTCTCTTTGGTTAAACTTATATGCTTATGGACTTTAACAAGTCAATCAATGAAGTTGAGAGTTCTATTGTGATAAGTAAGAAGTAATTAACTTATTCATTAATTCCATATTAAGGGGTATATGTGAAAAGTTTATGTTAAAAATTGTCACTAAACTGATTTTCCCAAAGTATGTGTCAAAAGAAATCAGCATATAACTATGAGACGGAGTGAGTACCCAATAAATAACATACTATTTTTCCAATACAAAGATTATATAAGCAATCAATATTATATTTAATGCTATATAATTATTTTTTTAATATTTATATACAACTTCAAAACGACATATATTAAAGGAGAGAGGAATATCATTATTACTCTTGTTTATTTTTTTATTCTGATGGTTGTATCAATTGGATCATGAGTTATTTAATTTGCACATGCTGCCATTTCAATTTTATGACAATTCTTTTAAGTTCTCATGTGTTTTTTCACATTAAGTATAATAACCAGATAGGGAGATGATCATAAAATTTATTTTTTATCATTTTCATTAATCCTCTATAAGATTAAAATTAGCAAAACTTATTGGCAACTGATAAAGAATGAGTGTATTTATTTATCCAATTATATCGTGTATCTCGTATACATTATAGTCAACTTTCAATTGCCAATATAATACAAATTGGAATATATGTAATGAATCTAGAACCACACACACACACATATATATAGGGTATCCATCCACAGTAACCGGTTGTTGGGAGCAATCCCAAAAGGTTGGGCCAGGTTGTAGCGGTTTGGCCAAAAGGGGTTGCTCCCCAACAACCGGTTGCTGTGGATGGAATCTCATATATATATATATATATATATATATATATCCCATTTTCAAAGCAATTAGTAATTTGGAACTTATTAATTAAGATCATACATAAATGAGAATAATACATTGACTTCGACCAAGTTAACTCTAACTCAACTCAACTAATTAGTCTTAATCCAAAACATTAACTTTGAGAACGTTAAACAAGAAAAAACCCTACATTAATGGTTGCATCATTAATTAACTAACTAACTAACATATATATATACACGCATCAACCAGAAATATATGGTAAATATATGAAACTTGCTACAGCCTCTAACCAATCCTCATCATCATCATGTTTAATCTGCAAAATTACATATAGCACTATATTAATATTATCGTAATTAAAATGATAGTAATAATGATTAATGAAAGTGACTAATCATTAAAAAATAAATTACCTTAAAAGCGTCGCTATAGAATGAATCTTGGTGCAGATTATTATTGTTTTTCATTGCTGTTTCATCTTCAGATGCTTCATTGTTCTTTGCAAATCTCCCACGAACTCGGACTCTCTTATCGGCTAAGGTTTTCCGACATGCATACTTTAAGAGAAGAAATATTTTAGTAAATTAGTTTATCAATATTAAATTATAAAAAAAACGACATATCTTGAGACTTTTGTTTCTAGTGTATCTGCATTTATTTACATATTAATTGTATATATATATATATATATATATATATGTGAAGAAAGAGAGATGGAAGATACCTTGATAGTTTTGTTAAAATTCCTTTGATTTCTCTTCTTCAAATACCTGAGGATTCTATCCTTCCTTTCTTCTACTGAATACCTCCCAATCTTCATTGCTGGTTCTTCACTACTTTCTTGTATTGCCGGCTTGCCTTGAATTTCCTACAATAAGTATTTCAATTCATATAGTTTGTAAGATCATACCATATGCCATGTACTTTTTGTTTACCATATATAGTGATTTAATGCTCCATGCACTAAAAGCAATTATATATTCCTATATCCCAAATTGAGTGTCATTTCATTTTAGAAATGATTTTAATCTACACAATTAATCTATGAAAAAGTATATAAATTAAGAAAAATACAATATTCATGTGGTGGGATTAATTCCGACTTGGTGAAAGTGGTCAATTATATTTCAGTATAAGAATCAGTTGCATGAGTATAACAAAGGGTAACCGAGTGTTATATAAATGTAACTTTTTTTCTTTATGAATTTGATCGATGTTAATTAAGAGTAATGCTAATGATACAAACTATTTTACAAACATTTTATAAACTGCTGATGTGATATACTCCACCTCACTATATTGATTAACAAATTATTTCAATATAGTCTTCGGCCCACACAATATAGTGAGGTGAGTATGACACATCATCAATTTGTAAAATAGTTTGTGTTTATAGCATTATTCATTAATTAATGCGTGTCAACTTCATGTAATCTAAATCCTTATATGTGGGTTACCCACAATGTCTTGAATTTCGTTTGACATACATAAACATGACACTTAATTTGAGACGGAAAGAGTAAAATATATACTTACCCAGCTATTGGTGGCAGGTGTATAATTTGGCCAAACATTTGACACAAAAGCACTGCATTCCTCCCCAAACTCACAAACCTCTTGCTGCTGATTTCCACCTGCAAATCCGATATTAAACTCCGGCAAAGCAGTCATATTCCAAGCACCATGACTCTCAGCCTCAGGGAACGACATAGTTGAAACTGATGACGACGAGATATCGGATTCCGATGGCACCATATAATTACCGGCCACCCCAATATTATCAAATAATGGAAAATTTTCTTGGCACCACATTGCTAGGCCACCGGCACCGCAGTCTCCAGCGGCCACTGGAGCCGGGAACTCGCAGAATCCGTTAGACAAGTTGTTGTTGTAATTAGAGTAATACTGAGGAGTGAAAGCCATTGAAGAAATTATAGGCAAACTATTGTGGCTCGGCTTGTTAGAGTTTGTAGAATGTAACTTTCTATTTATAGGATGTTATTGTGTCTTTTTTAGTTAAGAAAATTCCTTGCAACTTTTGTTGGGGCAAAGTCCCTGACACACAGTGTACTGCTTTGGGCAAGTGGTTGATGGACTACTGGACCAACATGGCAAATGACAATAATGGTATGTACAATATAAGAGTACAAATAAATTGGAAAATAGTTATAATATTATATGATTTTCTAAATATCTCAAGTTAATGTTAATGGTGTTATAATTATGTCATTGGTGTATTACATGATTTAATGATTCTTGTTGAATTTGTATTCCACTTTATTTGTCTATAAAAGATAACTTATTAGATGAAAGAAATGTCAAAGGATCGAGAAATTCTTAAAAACTTCTATATTGCATCTTTTTATTTGTTCAGTTTTATAACACGTTATTAACACGAAACTTTAATCAACTGAGATGCTAAATTTAAATTTTTACAGTTAATTATTATATTATTGGTTTGACTTTACCGCTAATAATATAATTTTATTTTTATAACTGGCTTAACTTTGTAGTCGATTATATTTCTTAACTTTTAAATTATATTCATGTTTTGACGTCCATTTTTAAATTTTGTTATTTATAGTGGTATCATCCATCATTGTTGATTTTGCAAGACTTGGGGTGAATCTTTTTACCGCGGTTTATTAACTTATGAGAATAACATGACTACGTGTACTACCGCATGCTTGGTGAATACCTCTTCGTATTCATTCTTTATTACTATTTTGTAAAAAATAATTAATTTGTCTACGTGGACTATTGCATGCTAGGTGAAGATCCATTTAATTTGCAATTTTGTACATGTATTTTTTTATTATGTGTACAGTAATACTTGTATATACATTAATAATTGCATACCTTCTGGCTAAAGGGATATGCTAATAATATAAACGTTTATATATTTATGTTGTATTTTATCACCGCTTGAGGTGGTGACTTAGTGGTGGTAAGCCAGACATAAACCTTCATAAACTTGAGTTATCATACATGAAATTATTTATTACATGTTTAAATAAATAATAGAAATTATTATGTTTTAACCCAGATTAGATTACAAACCTAGCAAAAATATATTTTCCAATTTTGAAAAACCTGGAGACAAATATTTGGTTTGGGCACTTGATGTAGAATTACAACTTAGGACAAATGGGTTAGAAAAGACCATTGAATTAGGAAACACAACAACTACGGCACAAAATGCAGAAGGCATAATATTTTTCCTCATCATCACATTGATGAAGGATTAAAAACTGACTATTTAACCGTCATAGATCATTCGACCTTACGGACACAACTAGAGAAAAGATTTGATCACCAAAAATTAGTTGTTCTCCCTATGCCAAATTTGAGTGGCTTAATTTAAGACTATAAGATTATAAATCAATTACAGAGTATACGTAATACCTGAAAAAAATAACATTTAAATTCGTATTTTTAAATAGTTTTATTGGATTTTGTCTTTTATTTGGGTCAAACTAGTCATTTAATTTATGTGAGCTAATAAATATTAAAAAGTGATGGATAAATTAATTTAGTAAAATTGAGCCTTAAAATTAATTGGGTTTAATTTATATATTGGTAATATTAAATTCTATTATAATTAAGAAAATTAATAAGATATCTTAATAAATAAATAAATATCTAAACCTACCTCTGATACGAACTGACTGAGAAAAAAAAAGGAACGCAGCCGCTGCTACGGAAGAAGAAAAGGGGGGGGGGGGAATTGGATTGCACTTTGTGTGAGATAAGAAACAAGAAATTTGATATCAGGGTACAAGTAAGTATGTGTATAGGTGTTTTTTTCACTACTAAAAAATGGTCATTTGTGATTGCCAAAATCCATCACAAAAAGTAGGAAAACCATCACGAAAGGTTTACGTTATGGTTTTATGCATCACAATGGTCGTCTTGTATACGCCCATCATGAAAGGTTTTACGTGATGGTTTTGGCAATCACGCAAACACTTAGTGGTTTTGTGATGATTAATACAATCACATTAACATATAATCTATTGTGATTGTCAAAGTCATCACACAAAAAATTAAGACTTTAGGGATCAAATGTAAGAACGTAAATAGAGATTTACGTATAATTTATTTCACTATATTAATTATATCTATATTAATTGTATCAAATGATACTTTGTAGGATTCGAACCCTCTCCTATTTGCAAACTAAATAACGAGTATTACCACTACACCAAAGTCCAGATCATGATTATAATTTTAAAACAAAATATAAAAAGAAACATATGTGAGTTGACTTACTAAACAAAATTACTTTCACATAAGATTTGGTGATTGCAATGGTTGTCACAACTACTCTATAATGATGGTAAAATTAGTCATCACTAAGAGTCATAATATATTTTATTGTTTTGTGGTGGCTTGAAAATTCCATCAAAAATATTTTCTTTTTATAATTGCAAATAAAAGTCGTCACAAAAATCTATCTTTTTAATGATTGTCACGACCGTCATAAAATATTATTTTGATTATTTCTTATATTAAAATATTAGTGATAGATTAAATTCAATCACGAAAAGGGTATATATATAAGCGATGACTTAGTGTGTCACAAAAGGAAAATTTATTCTGCGTGAAAAAAATTGGTGCGATTGACATGACCATCACAATTATAATACATTGATGGCAAGATTAGTCATCACTAAGAGCCATTATATATACTATTATTTTGTGATTGCTTAAAAAGTCCATCACAAATTACTATCTTTTGTGATTATTTTTAAAAACTGTCACAAAATTTTGTCACGTATTCTTGTTTTTCTAGTAGTGTTTTTACAATCTCAAGTCACTGGTGATAACTGTGAATGTAAGAATTGATAAAATATGTATTGTTTTCTACTGTTGTATATATTCATAATTTTATATGATATATATCAAAGGAATTTGAATTAGGATTATTAGTAGAATATTGTATTAGTAGTATCCTGTATGTGTATGTATGTGTGTGTGTGTGTATATATATATATATATATATATATATATATATATATATATATATATATATATATATATAAATTGCTCGTGCCTGAATGGACGGCGAAACGAAATCCTCTCTCTCTCTCTCTCTTCATTTCAATAATCTCACTTTTATTTCCTCTATCTCTTTCTTCCTCTTCCACCACCCTTTCCTGACCAAATCAATTAGAATGAATCTAAAACGTCTATGTGCTTTTCCGCCCAAACCAATTATAATGAATATGAACCGTCCTTGTGCTTTCCCGCCCAAATTCAAAATGGGTTCTATCTTATATATATATATATATAAGTCTAGCAAGTTTGGTTGCACGGACCACGGAGGGGAAATCATTAGATTGTGAATACAAGTTTTTGATTAATAATAAAAAAAAGTCTTGGGTCAAATCTCAAGTTCGAATTGAATTAAATGCATGAAAATAAGGCCTTAAACCACTAGCTCAATAGTATTTTCTTGAGTTATCTAAGCCTAGGCTCACTCAAAAGGTCATGACTTGAATTTACTATTAGTAGTAACTTAATTCTTTATATACAGACAAAAAAATTCCCATATCTTACGATGTGGGAGTAGGGTGTTACAACCTCTCCCACTTAAATTTTGACATCCCCGTCAGAACCAATCACACACACGATCCACAAATATTTGTCTTTCTAGACATTATGGGATAATACCAACTGGTTTTGTGTCCCCACCTCCAGAACTCCCACTCTCCATTGTGAAATAATACCATCAGCCTTCGTGTCCTCACCTCCAGCAACCCGATCAGATAACCCGACCCGTGCTTCCGAGAACAGATACCATATGAAACAACTCGGGTCAAATCTCGAGTTTGAAACAAATCTCGAGTCAAATTCCAAGTCTGAATCGAATCAAATATATTTTATATATCCAAATTTGGTCTTAAACCACTGGCCCAATAGTATATTCTTGGGTTAACTTAGCCCACAGACTCACCCAAAAGGTCATGACTTGAAGGTACTATTGGTAGTAACTTAATTCCTTATAATACATTTTGGTACTCCCATGATGGATTGCAAACGGGGTGTTGTGTTCCTCCATCGTGATTCTATGCTTCAAGTCAGAATCGTTAGGAACATAAAGTCTGGAGTTGAATCTAAGTATTCCTTTTTCATCGATTCTCGCTTCTTGAATAGCTCCTTCTTGCACTTTCTTCTTCATACGTATCAGCTCCAGGTCCGTAGCTTGAGCAGCTTTACCTTTATCGATTAAAGTCGGTTCTACTCGTATATTCGCCATCATCATGTGGGTCCCTGGAGTCTTTAATTCTACCTCCATCCTTTGAAAGTCATACAGAATGGGCCTTTGTATTAACAATATCGTACTCGTACTCGCATATGATCTTCTACTCAATGCGTCAGCTACTACGTTCGCTTTTCCAGGATGATATTGAATAGTGTGATCGTAATCTTTCAATAGTTCAAGCCAACGTCGTTGCCACATGTTGAGTTCTTTTTGGGTGAAGAAATATTTGAGGCTTTTATGGTCCGTATAAATCTCCACTTTCTCCCCATACAAGTAGTGTCTCCAAATTTTCAACGCGAATACGACTGCTGCCAACTCTAGATCATGAGTAGGATAATTCCTCTCATATTCTTTGAGTTGTCGTGAGGCATAGGCTATGACTTTCCTATGTTGCATGAGAACGCATCCTTACCCTTTGCCTGAAGCATCGCTGTATATAAAAAATCCATCCGTACCAGATGGTATTGCCAGAACAGGTGCCGAAATGAGTCTCCTCTTGAGCTCTTGGAAACTCTTCTCGCATTCCTAGCTCCATACAAATTTTGTATCTTTTCGAGTCAACTGAGTTAACGGAGTAGCGATTCGAGAAAATCCTTCCACGAATCTCCGATAATAACCAGCTCAGCCCAGAAAGCTACACACTTCGGTCACCGACTTTGGTTGCTCCCAACTTTGTACTGCTTCAATCTTCGCCGAGTTGACAGATATTCCATGTTTTGACAACACGTGCCCAAGGAATGCTACTTCCTCAAGCCAGAACTCGCATTTCTTCAGCTTGGCATAAAGTTTGTTTTCACGAAGCCTTTCAAGTATCAGCTTCAAATGGTGCTCATGATCTTCATGGCTTTTGGAATAGATGAGGATGTCATCAATAAAGACAACAACAAACTAATCCAAATATTCCTTGAATACACGGTTCATCATATCCATGAAAGCAGCAGGAACATTAGTCAATCCAAAAGACATGACTAAGAATTCATAATGCCCGTACCGAGTTCTGAAGGCAGTCGTTGGAATATCCTCAGTTTTAATCTTCAGCTGATGATATCCAGAATGAAGATCAATCTTTGAAAAGAATTGTGCTCCTTGCAACTGGTCGAATAGGTCATCAATGTGAGGTAGCGGATACCTATTCTTGATGATGACATGGTTTAATTCTCGGTAGTCAATACAAAGTCGCATACTCCCGTCTTTCTTCTTTACGAATAAAACAGGAGCACCCCAAGGAGATGTACTAGGACGAATGAAACCTATGTCTAACAATTCCTGTAGTTGGACTTTTAACTCCTGAAGTTCAATAGGAGCCATTCGATATGGGGTTTTAGAAATGGGTTTTGTACCCGGCTCAAGGTCAATAAATAATTCAACATCATGTTCTGGGGGTAGACCGGGAAGTTCTTCAGGAAATACATCAGAAAATTCTCTAACAACAGAAATATTATTCAAATCTGACTTGTCTTTGTTCAAATCCATAACATGGGCTAAGAAAGCTTGACATCCATTTTTTAATAAACGAATAACTTTATGGCTTGATATGATAGTGACTGATTTTAGTGGTTTAGTTGTTTGAATTCGTATGACAGGTTGGTTAGGAATATGAAAACTAACAACCTTACGAAAATAATCAATTTTGGCATGCTGAGTGGTTAACCAATCAATTCCTAAAATCACATCAAAAGCAAGTATCTTTAAAGATATAAGATCAACATGTAATGTGATAGTGCCAACTTGGATCATGCAAGATTTATAAACTGTAGATGTAACGAAGGTTTCACCCAACGGAGTTTCAACAGATAAGTCAAAGTCCAATTTCTCCGAAGTCAAGTTTAAACGTTGAGCATAAGCAGGAGAGATAAAAGAATGGGTAGAACCGGTATCTAGTAAGGTATAAACTTCGTAAGAGTTCAAGATTAGCTTACTCGTAATCACCTCGTTCGGGTTCCTCGCGTTTTGGCCAGTCACGACAAACGCTCTTCCAGGAACCGCTGATTTCGATTTATCCGGGACAGCCCTTGGAGTCACCATCCCCGTTGAACTTGGTTTTGCTACAGAACAATCCCGAGCTATTTGGCCTTCCTTTCCAAAGTTGTAACATACCTTGGATTGTTGTGGACAATTTGGGCTGATATGTCCCTCTTTCCCGCATTTGTAACATCTAACTGGCGGTCGTTCTCCTCCCCTAGAATTTGTTGTTGGTGCTGGTGCTGGTGCTTCTGTTGATGTCTTCCCGATATTGATGAATCTCCTCTTTTTAAAATTTCCACTTGACTCACTTCTCCTATTATCATGGCCACGATGACCACCCGAGTGGTTGCCGCCTTTGTTTGTATTTTTCCCTCCTCGTTGGTTATCATCGCTCTAATGACTGTTGTCACCGGTATGACCCTGGTTGTGGTCCCTCGGTTGAACATACTCATTATTTCACTCTAATAATTGAGCTCTATTTACAACATCTGAATATAAAGAAAATTTATGAGATATAAGATATTGCCGAATCTCGGGCTTTAGACCTCTCAGAAATATCCTCGTCATTCGTTCCTCATTTTCGACCAAATGAGGTGTAAACCTGGATAACTCTGCAAACTTCGCCTCGTACTGGGACACCGTCATGTTATTTTGTTCCAGTCTGATAAACTCCACCTCCTTCATATGACGAATACTTTCAGGAAAGTACTTATCATTGAATAGTTTCTGAAATGTTTCCCAAGACATGCTGAGTGCGGCTGGCTGGGTACGCTTCACAGACTCCCACTAGTAGTCTGCCTCACCGCGGAACATAAAGGTGGCGAATGAAACCTTCTGTTCCTCCGTGCATCCCAAAACATCGATTATCTTGGTAATTTGCTTGACCCACGTTTCCGCCATAATCGGATCCGGCTTTTCCTTAAATTCTGGTGGTTCCAACTTCTTGAACTGTTTGGCTGTGACAAGCCGCGCATTGCTATCATTTCCACCCGTATTTTGTGCACGAGTCTCTCTCGTCTATTTTGTATGAACTGTAAAAAGCTCCTAAACATTCCATCATTCATCGTTTGCTCGGTAGTGTTTTTTACAGGAGGAATATTGCCTTCTTGTTGCACGTTCTCCTGGTTTGTAACTAAAGGTTATTCCACAGTCTCATACACTCCATTGTTAACGTTCTCAGCGGCCATTCTTAAATACTGCCATAAAACAAGGGTTAATTAAACAAATTAACATATCACATAATATCCCTATATTATGACTGACCAACAAATAAGCTTAGATAAGAAACACTAGAAAAGATTTACTCATCTCTCCTCTCCTAGTTCTATTCCCTGATCTCCGCCAGAAACCATATCCCTAAGCTCTGATACCAACTATGACGCCCCCAAAATAGGTATACAACACCCATTCTGAGTCGCTAAATACATGGTACAGAAAGCAAACTACAACTTCAATAATACAATTGTCGTGCAAAATACGACAACACATATTGTGAGTTTAAATACAAATATTGTCTTCTAGACAATATCCACACTCAAATAAGTCCTCGTTACAATTATTCAAACATTATTTTACAGAAATAGTGAGGACTGCTAAAACATCTTTCTAGAACCATCACTCTGTACCCCGACTAGTTCCTGTCATGTTCTCACCTCCTTAAAAAAATAAAACAAAAAGGAAAAGGGTGAGCTCAACTAGCCCAGTAAAGAATATTATGACTAAGATAATATACAAAAAATTATCGTTAGTCTTCAACAGGGAAAAATCTGATAAAATATAATAGCCAACAAGTTTTAGATCAACAACTGCAGCGAAAACAACAATCCATTAGAAGAGTCAAGTAGAGAATGAGTTCTACTATCTTCTAAGATTTAAAAGTCCATCATCAATATTTTATCCCTGTAACAACAATCAATATACATATTTAATCAAATATTCATCTTTGTACTACAGGCCAAAAATATTCATTTGTATCACCAGTTGGTCATGTTCATCTCAATACCTGTTCATCTTTGCACTACGGGCCAAAGATATTCATCAGTTAATCATTTATTTTTGCACTACAGGCCGAAGATATTTAGTAATATCATCATTTAGGACTGAGGATGATGAAAAATATTTTAAAGAAAACGAATCCAGTGAAACGGAAGGACAAATAGTAGGGGTTCGTATAACAGTTTATCCAAGATCAATAATACTTCATAAATACCAATTTTGAAGCAGAATTCAAAAATAAAGATCAAAACATGGATACAATCAAAGATAGTAACCATAATAGACATCTCAGACAAAAAGACAAAAAGAAGAAAATTTCATTTTTTGATGAATAGTGCTGTATTCGTGAATAGTACCGTATACGTGAATAGTGTCGTATACGTGAATAGTAACCCCAACACAAAAAGTTCCAAATTCGATAAAAATTCAAATCAATACTTCGGCATAATGATATTGAATCAATAATATCATATATGAAGAAAATAACCTCCCTTAACTCTAAATATCAGTACTTCTGATCGGAATATCGGTATAAGGTAGAAGGAAACTTGCACTGATGAATAGAGACTCATAAAGTATCTAAATACTCACAAAATACACTCAATAATCTAGAGAGAGAAAGAGAGAAAACTTGTTTCTGGTGTGATTTTCAATTCTAACTTAGCCCTCTATTTATAGGAAAATGTTAGCAGACTTAACCTGCAACCTGATGGCTTTACCTGCTACTATTCCCACCCACCACATTTAAAATAAATTCAGCACATTTCTTCACCAACCACAAGTGGGGCCCACTCAATTCTAGAATTTTCCACCAAAATCATTTATAAACCTAATTTCTGAATCAGTCCCCTCTTAAAATTCATAACAAATCATACGTTCATTTTTAACGGTTCAAATTTGTGGTCATATACTCAACTTATATATGTATAACATATCTAAAAATTACAACGATCCAACGGTCGGATTAAAAATTATAACCCACACAATATATCTCAAAAATACTGGTTTAATTTTTAATACATTCATTCCGACAAAAATACTGATAAAACACCTCAACATTAACTCCTTCATTTTTAACCACAATAAATATATCCAACATTTATATCCACATAAAATAAATATTTCCTTATCATATGAATCAATAATTAATTATTCACAAATAATATTACAGAATCACATTTATGACAACCAGGCCGTTCCCAGAAAAGAGGGGGCTTTCCAATAAGAATTTCTCCTTATTGGTGCACAATTAGGTGACCAAACCTCTCATTGACAGAACTTTCTAGACATTGCCAATAATGCTATCTAATAATATGAATTATTGATCTGATAATGGGAAATACTGTGCAGTGACAATTATTGAAACAACAATAATATAAAATATCAACGCAGAAATTATTGAATCAATAAAATACAATATTGAACAGTAACTATTGTAACAATTATTGAGTAGTGCCTTCTTACGTAAGGATCAATAATTCATCAATACTGTGCATCCACACGTATTACTGTATTTGAACCACCGAGTATTCCAACAGTGTTAACGGTAACAACTACGCCGTTATTTATAAAAACTCAAACTTGTCGTTTTCTTCATCCGACAGTTATTCTGTTATAGGGCCCACAAATGACTGCGCCGTTGTACGAATATTCCCCGACAACAAGAATATTCCACGACCAAACAAATATTCCCCGACAACAATAATTATTTTATAATCACTTGCATATTTTGTAAAATTTGCACATTTCACCCATAACCAGAGAATTATATCAAATTAATACCTTATTATTCATAAATATAATTAGAGGAAATTCGATTTTATTTATAATAAGTCGGGGTCTTACATTATTTAATAAAAGACTAGTATACAAATAATCAAGTATGTTTATGTATTTTTATTAAGAAAACACAAAGTGTATTTACCATCATTATTATATATGTTGATGATTTGAATCTTGTAGGTACTCCTGAAGAACTCACAAAAATTGCTACTTATTTAAAAGATGAATTTGAAATGAAAGATCTTAGAAAAAAAAAATTATGTTTAGAAATACAAGTGGAACATTTAGCATCTGGAATTTTTATTCATCAAGCCACATATACTAAAAAGATTCTTAGTTGTTTTCATATAGATAAAAATCACCCTTTGACTACCCCGATGATTGTTCGATCTCTAAAAGTTGATAAAGATCTATTTCGGCCTCTAGAAAGTAGGGAAGGGAAGAAGTTCTTAGACCTAAAGTTTCATACCTACGTGCAGTAGGCGCTTTTTGTATCTTACAAACTATATATGACCCGATATTACTTTTGTTGTCAACTTGTTGTCAAGATACAGTTCTTCTCCGACTAAGAGGCATTGGGATGGAATCAAACACATTTTGAGATACCTTCATGGAGGTATAGATCCTGGGTTATTTTATCCAAGAGATTCAACGTCGCGATTGGTTGGATATGCTGATGCATGATATTTATCAGATCCACATATATAATAGGAGATCACAAACAAGTTATGTATTTACATATTTTGACACGACTATATCCAGAAAATTCACAAAGCAGACCATGACAACTATATCTTCAAATCACTCAACGATTCTCGGAATACATGAAGCAAGTAGAGAGTGTGTTTGGTTGAGGTCAATTGTTTAGCATATCCAAGAGTCATGCCCAAGAGTTATGCTGATTACCATCAATAAAAGACATTTCTACAATTATGTATGAGGATAACGCTGCATGAATTGCTCAACTTAAACGAGGATACATAAGGGAGATAGAACAAAACATATTTCACCTAAATTATTCTATACACATGAGCTGCAAAAGAAAGATGATATAGATGTGTATCAAAATCGATCATGTGATAATCTTGTCGACTTATTCACAAAGTCACCACCAAATGCAACGTTTACAAAACTTGATAATAAGATCGGAATACATCGATTGAAAGACTTATCACGTACAACATTTCATCAAGGAGTAATGAATTCATTTTAAGGGGGAGACTGTACTTTTTTCTTTAGTCACGGTTTTTCTTTATCCCAATGAATTTTTCTTGACAAAGTTTTAATAAGGCAGTCAATTAAAGTATAATATATTTATGTAAGAAATATGTACTCTTTTTTCCTTCGCTAATTTTTTTACCACTGGATTTTTTAGCAATGTTTTTAATGAGACATAAATCTTTTATCTTAGGAACTCAAGAGGGAGTGTTATATGATATTTCCTAATCATTTCAAATAAAACTAGGTCATTGGTCTAGCCTATGATTTGATGATTCTTATTGGCTTTGTATTCTATTTTATTGCCTATAAAAGGCAACTTATTAGATAAAAGAAATGTCAAAATAGAAATTTTTTAAAACTTCTATCTTGCATCTTTTTATTTGTTCAGTTATATAACAGAAACCATTAGAGAAGTTGTTCTAATTAGAGTAATATTGAGAAGTGAATGCCATTGAAGAAATTATAGGATAATTATTGTGGCTCTGCTTGTTAGAGTTTGTAGAAAGTTAAAATATGACGCTTCTATCTTTTTAAGTTATAATCCACTTTTAAAATCGTTCCTGAAGTTTATTTTTCGTCAATTAAATTCTTATAGTGATATTTTTTGTCGATTCCGTTCTTTTTACCCGATTTGGATGTGACCCGACCCCACTCGGCCTATTTGTCTTTAGCCGATTAGACATTTTTTGCACTTTTTGTCCCTCCAAGTTATTCGATTTTATTTTCTTTTTTTTTTAAAAACTTTATTTTCAAAAAAATAGAAAATTTTATTTTTTTTAAAAATAAGTAAACTTTATAAAATATAGATTCAAAAAATAACACTTTATTTTTAAAAAAATAGAAAATTTTATTTTTTAAAAATGTTTAAATTTTCAAAAAATATAGATTTGAATAAATAAAACAAAAAGTATAAAATAAAATAAATTTAAAGTAAATGAGTAAAGTTTCATAAAATAAATTTACACATCTTTAAAAAAATAAAAAATTTATATTTACTTTTTTCGAATCTGTATTTTATAAAACTTTTCTTATTTTTTTAAAAAAATTAAATTTTTTATTTTTTCTAATTTTTTTGAATCTATATTTTTTGAAACTTTACTCGCTTTTTAAAAATATAAAAAATTCTATTTTTTCTGAACATAATTTTATTTTTATTTTTTGAAACTTTACTCATTTTTAAAAAACATAAAAATTCTATTTTTTCAAAAAATAAAATTTTAATTTTTTTAATCTATATTTTATAAAACCTTACTCATTTTTAAAAAAATAAAAATTACTATTTTTTTGAAAATAAAGTTTTATTTTTCCGAATCTATATTTTTCAAAACTTTACTCATTTTTAAAAAAAAATAATTTTTTCTGAAATTAAAGAAAATAAAATCGGGTAAGGGACAGAAGTGCAAAAAATGTTAAATCGGATAAAGACAAATGGGTAATATCGGGTTACAGTCAGATCGGATTATAAAAACTAAATCTATAAAAATGCCACTTGAATAACTTAATTAACGAAAAATAAACTTTTGAGACAAATTTAAAAATTAATGACAACTTATAGTGACAGCAGTGTTTGTAGAAATGTAACTCTTTCTATTTATAGGATGTATAGTGTCTTTTTAAGTTAAGAAAATTCCTTGCAGCTTTTGTAGGGGCACAGTCGCAGACACACAATGGGCTGGCTTTGGGCAAGTAGTTGATGTACTGCTGGGCCAAAATGGTCAATGACAATAATGATATATGTACAATACAAGTACAAATAAATTGGAAAAAAAAAAACAGTGTAATTTTTCATATTTTTTATTATTTTCAAAATAATATTCTATTTTAATTCACATAATATAACTGTGTATTATATTAATTGCGCTATACATGTAAAGTTAGTGTTGGATTACTCTGTAATATTTTTTTGGTGTTGCTCAATTACATGTTTGAACCGATTATTAGTTTTTACGGCATTTGTGATGGTAGTTTTTAGTGTAACCGATTATTTTTTGGGCTATAGCGACGATTTCATCCGTCGTCATAGTTATTTTGGGCTATAGCGACGAGTGAACCATCGCGACAGCCCAAAAAATCCGTCACCATAACTCTACTGGTGTAATACACAACTATATATATATATATATGTAATGATGTTCAACATCTCGACTAATAGATTAGTTCTAATCGATATTATAGAACAAATTAGACCAAAAATGAAACTTGAATCTCATACTTGAAGCCAGTAGCCACTAACCTAGGTTTCAAATCCAAAACGAGTCCCACCCACCGCAAGAATCTCATACTTCAAGCGAGTAGCCACTAACCTAGGTTTCAAATCCAAAACGAGTCCCACCCACCGCAAATTAGAATCATAACAAAGAATATTATTTAGGTTTTCTTTTATTTATTTTTCTCTCTTTTATCTCTAGTCAAGAACCCTAGTCTCTATTTTAGATCGGGGAGATAACCTCCCCTAAATCTCTTATATTTTGATATAATAAATTATTCTCCTTGTAGAGTTTATTTTTTTCTTTTTTGTGGGATTTGTTAGATGATTGATTTTTTTGTTAGATGATTGATTTCCTTTCTCCGTTTCTTGGTTCTTGAGACTTTTTTCCGTGAGCGAATTGTTGAAAATGGATTGTTCAGATTTGGATGTAGGTTATCATACAGACTTGTTCTTTCCATGTCTATGTTGAAGAACGGTTCATATTCCTTTTTTCTGATTATCTGCTACTTGTATATAAGATTATACTATCACTAATTCGTTACCAAACCCTTAAAATATGCTAAATTGAGTTAGAAAAGTATAGGTTAAAATGACTTAAACGAGCTTCCACACAAACAAAGTCTACAAATTTTATAAACGCACTCTTTATTTAAGGAAGAGAGTCAATTATAACTAATGGCACACTTATTTCACAATAAAATTGGGGAAAAAAAGGAGTATATAGTGTATAGAGTCTTGGATTGGATACGTACAATACATAACCAAATTTGAGAAAGTGTGGGTTTTGGCATAGTTAAAAAAGAAGTTTGAAGAATCTCCTAACAAATTAAAGGTAAATGTTATTCTTTCCTGTTTAAGCTGTACACCATATATATAATGGAAAATTTAATTTTGATTAATTGATCAATACAGTATCGATACACAGGTTGAGAAATAATATCTCTCTCTGCGTGTCAGTACTATATTGATCAATTGGCCAACTTACCATTGAATTAACTCCGTCTAATTCTATTATAACTACAACCATATAATTAACTACTTAGGATCTGATTAGCATGAAGTTCATTTTTAGGTAAGTTAGTCAATTGATCAATAGAATGCTGACACATATAGAGTATCGTCTGCATGTCAGCACTCTATTAGTCAATTGACCAACTTACTCAAAAATAAATTTCATACTAATCACTTCCTAAAACTACTATTACTAGTCTAAGTCTATAGCTAGCAAAATAAATTAGTCTGACCTACGTAGTAATAATAAGGTATAGACTAGGAATCTCACATGCACATGGAGATGGAGTACTTTAAATTTGCATCAAAGTACAACATATATATCTCTTAATATTAACAATCCATTTCCCACCTTTCATTACATTGCATCTAATCCATCTATCTTGACTTGATTCTTTTGTTTTCTTTGGTCGGCCATAATGCTAATTAAATTTTATCTCATTGCATGTTTTTTCACTTTGAATCATAGTTTAACTTAATAAATGATTTAGCAAGGTGATATGAAAAGAAAATTGATATATTTTTAGACTTTATATGTTAATTTTTTATTTATTTTTTGTTATATTTTTTAGACTTTATATTTTTTATTTTTCCTGGAAATATTTTTAATAAATATTGGTAAATCATGTTTTCTAAGGGCAGAACACAATCAATATTAAGTTTTGAAAAATAATATGCAAAGTCCATAAATATTTGATCAAGTTGAATTGTGGCCAACGTAGAAGTATATGCGATAAGATATAATAAATTAAAGTGAGACATTTTTTAATTTCTACATATCTTACATTTCCACGTCCCGCCCAGACCAAAATGGGGAGAACAATTTTGACTCTGACATGTCATTGTGTGTGTATATATTATTATTATTATTTGATTTTTCTTAATTTTATTATGTATGCACTAAAATATGATTAATTTCATATATGTATTATAGTAAATCTAACTAAAATTGATTTTTTATTTATTTAAAAGATTCACAAAATATTAATCCCCAAAGTGAAATAAATTCTCCGTGAAGGTTTAAATTTCCCGTGGGAATGTGGATGGTTATTAAGTCTTAATCCCCGTGGAGAATGGGGCGTGTATGAAGAATTTTTATGAAACCGAAAATGGGGTTAGAATGTATAATTTTCGCCCCGCCATGTCATATTGTCATTCCTAATTATGTGTATGCATATATATATATATATATATATATATATATATATATATATATATATATATATATTACAATTATAATTCGGTCTAAAACTTTCGCAAAATATAACAAAAAAGTTTTTTTATATCCGATAAAATTCGCATAATAAACCGATGTTGATATAGCAAAAAGTTGCGTCAATTGAACATTAACTTAATTTTATCAAAGTAAGAAATACAACTTTTTAACTTATCATACTGATTATACATAATAATAATAATAATAATAATAATAATAATAATAAAAAATTGCATCAGATACTCGTCATGTTTTTCTGATGTACTCCCTCCATTTTTAATTATATAATTATTATTGACTTGTGAAAGTCAATTTAAAATATTTTCTAATTCAAAATTGAATTGACTCATTAAAAATTATGAAACAATAAAACTTTATGAGTAATACTTTTTAAGATAGTTTATTGTATTCATTATTGTATTGATTAAAATTAAAAGAATATATATATATATATATATATATATATATATATATATATATCAATTTTGAGCTTAAAAATCTCGTAAGTGAACTTTAAAAAGTCAACAATGATCAAATAATATAGAACGGAGATAATGTTATAGATTTCTCGGTGATTGAAACTGAGAAAGACTACAGGATCATATCTATATATATTTGCTATAGGGAAACACTATTTCTACACGTGTTTTTGATATTTCTGTATATTCCCTCTCGCATGAAAGTAGAACTTACTCTAAATTAATTTGTTAAGACTCATCAACTTTTCTTTTAATCATCTCTCTAATTAACCAACAATAGAATACTAAACTTACTCAAAACAGGAACATTTTCACAAGTACAAATATGTAATTTAGAGGGAATAAATAACATGGAAATGTAACAATTTTCATGAATCTTGTAAGCCTGGAGATTTTTCAGTATTCTTCTGACTCGAGCTTTATCTTTTCCTACAAAAGGGGAAGCAAAAAATCAGATTAAAGAGAATGCAAGATAAGATATTGCATACACTGCTTCTGGGTATCAGGTCCCCTTTAATTTATTAGCAGTTTCTCTCTTCAATACCCTCTTTCAATCCCATCAACAAATTTAGCCAGCCAAACTAACCTTTTGCCTTTTATGACCAAGCCACTTGCCTAAACCAAATATATATATTTATGCTCAGATCATTAATCAGGCTAAACATTAATCAAGAACAATAAAATCACAGCATTTGGCGACAAATCGGGATTTGTGGGTAACAAAGAAACAATTTATAGCAAATCCCAAAGCATTTCTTTACTAGCTTTTGCCTCTATGGATCGGTTTCATGTGCCAACAAGCTCATGTTGGTGCATGTTGCCTGCAGGAACTGAATCAAAATCTGATTCTCAGGCGCATAAGATCACTGCATGTAGATTTTATATCTCTAGCTTTTCTATCCTTTTACCAATCTGGATTTATTCTTGTTCTACATAGTACACTTTCGTCGTTTCTTGAAACAAGATGATCAAGAACCTCTGTTATATATTTGTCCCTACTTTCATCTACAAGTTCAATATTCTAACATGCTATCAGGTCGGCATGCTACCTGATTCTTTCAGTCAAAGACTGGAAACATTATTCTCCTACGTGTGTTATGAATGATTTGATTAAGCTCTAATTACAGTTATAAACATGAATGTACGTGTTAAAATTAGTTGCATACCTGTTCAGCTTTCCGCGAAAAACATCCATCAATCATTTCCTTCAGTTCAGTAGGCGGCACCCAACTAACTAAACCACCTGTATTCTGCATTACCAACACTAACAGCAAATTCAATTATATAAAGATAAAAAAGTCTTCAAGATTTGTAATAAATAACTACAACAAAAAAATTGTACAAGCAA
This sequence comes from Panax japonicus, assembly GCA_020205505.1. Lineage (NCBI taxonomy): Eukaryota > Viridiplantae > Streptophyta > Magnoliopsida > Apiales > Araliaceae > Panax > Panax japonicus. The sequence continues at coordinate 7,332,631 of CM035109.1, read as the reverse complement.
AGCAGAGCTCATTGATACAAATAGCTTAAATTCATTGTACTGTGTCTGTGTACAAAAAAATAATACAAGTTCAGATCTCCTTGTGAATAAACCAAGAAAATCGTTGGAAAGGAAAAAGTACTTGGACTTGTTCAATAGTCACCGTAAAATAAAATCTAATATATATTTATATATGTTCAATAAATACCCATCAGGTAAAGGGTATATATAACTAAACAAATAAGATTATTTACAATGACTGGGACTTAAATTGGACAGAATAAATACTATAAGCAATTGAGGATCTGCTGGTGGTAGGCCATCTCTCCAATAGTTTTGGCAGTATGAAGTCATTTGCATCACTTTAGAAAGGACCAAATTTAAACACTCAACCCAGAGATCCATAATTAACTTCCAATGTATAATCTCCTATTTTACTGCTTTTGCACCTGCACGTGGAAGCTGGTTTTGGACTTTTGGTATCAAGGTTTCAAAGGACATCTACAGGTACTGTAACCACCAGAGACTTTACAAGAATCACAATGTCTTTTCTTCATCCAAAAGGATTATGGCAGACATTACATGAGTCGATCAAGTTATTAAAGAGCCAAGATTTGTAGTTCATAGTTTCTCTTTTCCATTTACTTAACTGATCGTACGTCAACAGTTCTCACACGGAATCTGTACTGAGGTTGAGACTCTTCATCATCTTCATCATCGTCATCTTCACTGGAGTCAACTTCGACTCTATCCCATCGTGAGTAATCAAGACGTGAATGTCCTTTTGGTTTTGGTATTGTTTGCCATCCTGAGGAATTTTGTTCAGATGATTTCTTGAGGCTCTGATTTTGAGGGGTAACTTTTTCAGCCTTCTGACTAAGATCAAAAGTTTGGAGGGTAGTGACTTCAGTTCTGGGAGATTCTCCCTCATATTCAGTATTTTGATTTCTTCCTATTACAGCATCTTGTTCTAGTTCCACTGCTCCCATTTGCTCCTCTTCCTCTTTTTCTGGTTCTCCTCCTTCGACTTGCTCTTCTTCCTCTTCTTTTTGTTCTCCTTGATCCGTGTCTTCATCCTCTTCTTCTAGCTCCATCTCAGCTTCAGGTATTGGTGCAAGTGACTTTCCTTAAACAAAGATAAAGTTTCTAATTAAAATAGATAGGAGAACAAATATGCTATAATAACACTGACCTTTTCCATATTATTTGATCATTATTGACTTTTTAAAGTCAACTTAAGAGATTTTTAAATTTAAAATTGACATAGATTTTTAAAATTTTAATAAATACAATGATGAATATTGTAAACTATCTAAAAAGTATTACTCATTCTAAGTTTTAATATTTTATAATTTTTAATGAGTCATCTCAATCTTAAGTTTGAAAATGTCTCAAATTGACTTTTAGAAGTCAATAATGATCATATAATTTGGAACGGGGGAGTATTAAAAATTGCTAAATTCTTGTTTCAGTTACTGTAGTCCAAATAATTCCTTAATAATAACCTAAAAAATGTCTTGAGAAGGTGAAATATGGCTGAGGCATTTCTCATTTTGTGATACATATATATCACCTTTCGTTCATATCTTATGTGGCAGACTGGCAGTTAATTTAAAACCATTCATGTGTAAAAGAGCCCACACACTTTAAAATGAAGGAGCCCATATAAAGTATCATGCAAGGGTGATATAAAAGGTGAAGTAAAATAAGGTGATTTATTTCATTTCTCATGCCGATAGTAAAACTAGTTCTACAACAACATTTGACGAAGGGTGGGGAGAGAGAAAACATCAAAACATGTAGTAAAGATGTTGTGTGATCACATTCTTAGGATAGCAATCAATGAATTCATTTGGGCCAAGAAGCAGAAGAGAGTACTACAATTACTGGAATAAACCAGCAGCTGTCAGAAGTTCTTTTCAGTGACTTTATCAGACTACTACAATCTCAAGATTGTAAATGCTGAGAAAGTTAAACCTTAGCAGTAGGATCTTGATATTTAGTTTGAAACCTAAGTTATTCTTAAACAATAAACAATAACAAGCCATTACATATGTGGACAATTGACTAGGGTGTAAACCTAATCATTGGCATCAATACACAAAGTTTTAACCTTGAAAAAAATTGGGAATTGATATTCCCACAAGTGAAAATGTTAGTTCCACAAGATCCTCTCTCACATGAGAGTGAACACCACTTACTATTCATGTGAGGAGGACTTGTGGAACTAACATTTTTACTTGTGGAAATATTAATTCCCAAATTTTAATACATGTATGATATATTACAAGATTTGCCACTGCACTAATCAATGACCTCTCCTTCAACCATAAAATAAAAATCAAAATCAAAATTACAAAACTAAGGAGAAAGAATATAAGATCGAATACCAATAAACCTAAAAAGAACACAAACTAAAAGATAAGGAGAGAGAGGATTACCAATTGTGTCTTCAGACGGGCGTGAAGGTTTTGATACACTTCTGATGGTGGATTCAAATCAATAAGCCTGTTGACATCAAAAAGTGCCGAGTGATACTCCTTAAGAGTGACTAGAGTTTGAGCACGTAACATTAATGCTCCGGTGTGATTGTGGTCAAGCTCAAGCACTGAAGTACATTCCTCTGCTGCCTAATATTGTAGGAGAGTCGGTCAATATATAGGAAGACTTTCCCAGGAAAAGTAAAAACAGTTTCGTTTCTTTTCCGGTAACAATTGGAGATACATATATCAAAAAGAAGAATAATTACCAATCAGCAAAATAAATGTATGACTACATATATACATATACACATACATATATAAAGTCATGTATAGTATGTATAGAGAGAAAGAGGTAATAATCATGAATACATATATATTGCTTCAGTAAGTTTGTTCTTTAGCAGAACAAGGAGTGAGCTGAAACCCCTCTTTTAGGAAGGATTCTAATGATCAGAAAACGGAGACAGTTGGGCTATTCTTGACAGGCTTTATGCTTGGAAATGGAGAGATGAGGGAACTGATAAGGTGCTGCGGAAAGATGGGAAATAGGAAGAAAATGTATGTAAACTGACGTTTTTTGTGCAAATGCGATGAGGAGACGGTTGAACACTTACACATTTACATCTAATCTGTCCAGCTTACTTTGGACTTCTGAAAAGCTTCTCTTTTGGTACAAATTGTTTGTGTTTTTGTGTATACAATTTGTATACTTGGGATTCAACCCCATTTTGACAATTCCAGATATAGCAGTTATTACTTATCAAAAATAAAAGTGGGAGCCATAAAAGACATTGATCTTTAAAAGTACATACAGTTGAACTTCGTTATTTTTTATTTTTATTTTTTTTGTAGGTCGTATACCTGTGCACACATGATTATGCATAGAGCATTGGAAAAACTATAGGGGCCTATATGACCACAAGCTTTTCACCCATATACAACCCCTCAGATCAAGAGGATACACAAAATAGATACGTATGCACCCAAAGAGAACTCACTTATAAAATCCTTGAAAGAAACTAAAGAAAAAGCTTTGTCTTTCAAATAGGAAAACCGCTCTAAAACAATTGAGATCTTCACAATCGATATCTATTAATAAGTTTATCCTCAAACCAGCAGTTGTTTTGCTCTCTCTAGATAGTCCACCACATCAATTCCCAATTTTGAAAACATTGGTTACTCACCCAGATCCCTCGTGAAGCCTTAAGAAAGTTCATCAATCTTCACCGATCCCAGCAGCTCCCAAGAAGACCAGAGAAGTGCAAACAAAGCTCTACAACGCCCGAACCACCCACACTGTAATAATAGGTGATCTAGCATCTCCTCCACCTTCCAACGCATACGAAGCCAATTCAATGTGAATTCTCCCCTGCATCTCAAGTAATCCTGCTTCAAACTCAACCTAGAGTTGCAGTTGACAAGGAGAAGCACACCAGATACTCCTCCACGGGAAATCTCATCACGGCATAGCTGAATCACAACTTATTAGAATTTAACTGTGAACTAACCACTCACATCTGTCTACTCTACTGAAAGCCATTAACCTGGGCAGCAGGTGGGTCAATATCAGATAAGGCCGTCCAAAATCCACAGGTCATCAGCCTGATCTAACTCACTCTTCAAAGTTTTTTTAAAGATAAGAGTGCCACATATACCTCAGACGCTTCAAAGCTAAATTGCTGTGTTAGACAACAAATTTGGTGGCTTAGGCAGGTCCCTAGGTGTCCAACTAAATCAAGGTGGTAGAGCCAGAAGGACAAGATAGTCCACTCTCGTCTCTGCATCTAAATCCCCATGATATAAATTGGGAAAAATCTCAAAAAAATCTCCCTGGCAAGTATATTTCGAAAATACGAAAACTGAACCCTCCCAACAAACCAACCTAAAAAGGTATGTTTCACGAAGGAATCCCGCCATTTTCCAATAAGCTTTCTATAAGACAACCCCATACAGAATAGTCCCTTCTAAGATAATTCAATTGCGGGCATGTGCTCAATGCTCGTGAAGATACAATTTTCTTTCTTCTTTTTTCCTTTTCACTTTTCCCTCTGATTTTCCGTGATAAAAATAAGCATAAATGATTAATCTCTATAGAAACACACAAAATAAAAATAGAAAAAGGGAAAGGGAAAAACATCATATCCTAGATGAGCTCTCAAGTAGGAGATACCCACCCAAATTATAAAAAAAGGTTCCAATACTGAATGTTCCTGGATTAATGTTGTTTATCTGCTAGTTCCTTTTTAATGAGGTTCTAATAAGCCATTTCAAAGATTCAACATAAATCAAAAGGAGGAATGAACCATTTGGACGAAAATTCAGTAAATGTTACTATATTCTAACTCAGATAACGTGGCAGAAAACTAAGCAATAGGCAAGAATCTACACCTCATCTCAACACTAAATCTCCCAAAAATTATAAACTATTTCCATGAGGATACATGTGAAGTTGAAGTCCCATTTCAGCCAAAGATGAAAATGAGAACTAATATGTACGAGAAGGGTCTAAAACTAATGCCTTAAGATTTTGGATTGGAGTTGATACAAAAAATGTGTGTCTAGGCCTTCCCTTATGTGCATGGACTGGAAGGGCTCCCTGTTCTCTCTCAAAAGTTTCATTGTGCTTAATCACTGTGATGTAAAATATATAATGTCCAAGTATGAGTGTAGATCTAATTGAAGTGAGCACAGTCTTGCTTCTTTAGTGCCAACCACCTAAACCTATAACCTAAAGCATAGCCTAGATTAAATGTAGAGCCTAGATTAAATGTATGTGATCTCATATACACATTTAAAGCAAACATTTTTCCTTCTAGTATTTGTCACTTAAATTACAACCCACCAAAATCCCCACCAACCACGCACACAAGGTAATCCTATAGTAAACTATGAGTCATGGTCCTCATGGACCAAGGATATCATTGCTTTTACAGATTATTAGTCTCATATAATATATTTGACGAATAGTCCAATTCAAAAAATACACTATATAATAACACTTGAAAAACCCACTTGGTGTGAGAGTATGTTTGGAATCACTTAAAAAATGTGATTAGTGATTCTGATAACTGCTTCCACTTGTAATTAGTTTTATAAAAATAGTATGTGTTTCTAAAAAAATCAATAAAATTAATAAAAAATTTAAAATTTTTGGTATTAAAATATTTGCTAATCACTTATTTCAAGTGTAAATTACTAAAAAGGAATGTTTTAAAAAATAAAGATAGATACTCAATGTAATTATTAAAATAAATAGGGATAGTTTAGTAATATACTTGGTCAAACTTGATTATTAGATTTGGCAAATAAGCAGAAGTTCCAAATTGGAGCTTCCGATTATTTCCATAAAACTTGATTGTAAGCAGTTTTAAAATTAGGTTACCAAACACTTTTTGCTTTTTAAAACTAATTATAAGCAAGTTTGACTGCTTATAAGCGATCCCAAACCCTCTCAAACATAACTAATCTGCTTATTTTCCATCATCATAGTTAAAAACTAAAATAGCTAATCCCTTATAAGCTTCTATATGGCTAACCTTGAAAAACAATAATATAAGATAGATTTTGATGATCAACATCACTATTTTATTGGAAAATCCCCCAATTAAACAACTAATTCTTAATGCCTTAAGATTTTTCTTTGGAGTAGATTTGAAAAATGTGTATCTAGTGTTCCGTTATGTGCATGGACTGCAAGGGCTCACTTTTCTCTCCCAAAAGTTTCAATGCTCTTAATCACTATGACGAAAAACATATAATATCTACATTATGTAGCTCCAATTGAATGGAGCATGGTCTTGCTTCTTTAGTGCTAATCATGAGTGATGGTGAAATACCCGTGTTGACACGAGTGGAAATGGGCGCAAGTGTGGGATCCTAGTTGAACCCTTCATTTGTCGATCGAACACTTCGAGTCACCAATAGGTGATTGTGTACCACATAAATCATAACATTTCAAAATTGAACACAAACTTTTTACTTTTTTCACTAAATATGTGATATGAAAATGTTCACTTAAATATACACCGATAATTATCTTTTATACTCAAATTAACCAAAAAATTTAGATATTTTTCACTAAATCTCACATGCCATTAATCTAAACAGCATTACTTGTCATATCCACACACCTGTATCTGAAATTTGGATCCTTTTACGCCATGTCCACTCATCCTATTATTTTAGAAATAGACAAGTCTTACACCTAGACACTACCAACACCCGATTCCCATATCCAAGTCCATGTAACATAGCCTAAAACAAAACCTAGATTAAATGTATATATGATTTCATACAAACATTTAAATAAAACATTTTCCCTTCTTCTACTATTTGTCAGTTAAAACCCCACCAAAATCCCCAGCAACCATGCACACAAGGTACTCCCGCAGTAAACTATGTGTGGGTGGCCCAAAGAGATCATTGCTTTTAGGGTGACAAATAGCCCAAATCAAAAAGACATGATATAACAGGACTAAAAAAAACCACTTGAGACTCAGACTGTAGCGTAACTAGACTCCTTACTTTCCATCATGAAAATTAAAATAGCTAATCCCTTATAAGTTTCTATATGGCCAAACTTGAAAAACATCAGTATAAGATAAGTGTCAATGATCAAGACCACTTTTACCCACAATTAAACAACTAGCAGACTCGATAGAGATTCTTGTATACAAAAAATTAATAATTTAACAATAATTCTCCATGTAAGAACCCAATAGAATAAAGGGCAAATAAAATAAAGGGTAACCTTATTGAAATGATGAAGTTTAAGATAGCAAGCGGCTCTGTTGCTGTGAAGAGCAATCTTCTGGGGTTTAGTCTTAGCCATAGAAAGCGCTTCTGTGTAAAAACCAAGCGCTTGCAAATACCTTCCTTCCCGGTACATCTGGTGCGCTCTCTCTATCTTGTTTATTGGCGCTCCAGGTGCCATATTTTCTCACTCCCTCTATATATATATAATTAACAATAAATATGTATATATATGCAATAATTAATTGCAAGCTCCGACAAATTCAAATCTTAGTAAATAAAGATACAGCTGAATTGAATATGAGATTTGAGAATCAAAAACAAGGTTTTTGACAGGTAGTGTAGATCAAAGAGAAAACCAACAAAATTAATTATGCAATTATTTCAAAATACTGGAATGGCATATATATGTGTGTGTATAGTACAATACATGATTACAGATAAGAAATCAAAGAACAGAAGCTTCAACGAGGAAACCTTTCGACAAACAATCTCTCTCAAATTGAAGCGGGAGGGGCAATAATTGGGAGCTACTGGGCCTCAAGTATTTTTTAATAATTCAAATTTCACATAAAATGCCAAAATCTTTTTCAAATTTATATTTCGACCCGGAATTTCGCTCCATAAACTACGGGTTTGGTCTGGTCTGGTCTGGTCTTGGGCCTAACATATATTTTAAGTTGGAACAATTATATATTATAATACATTTATGAAAGTAATTACAAAAATCATACACCTATAAAATAATTACAAAAATATTACACTTTTCCATATTTATTTACAATAATAGTGCAATTAGGATTCCTTAATTTAAGGGATTAGTATTAATGGGCTGATATGGCAAATCTGGTGATTTTTTTTAAACGCGTGAAATCTTCTTCTTCTTCCTTCTTTTTCTCCCAACTCCCATATCCTTTGTTCTGGTATTTCTCTCTCTAAAATCTTCTTCTTCTTATTCTTCTTCTTATTCTCTCTGCCCTTACTATTTCTCTCACTCCTCTTGAAGCCACTCGTCGTCAACGGACTGAATCTACTTTTTCAGACGATGGAACCGCCTCCTTTTGGAACCTACCATGCGATATGTACATGGTTGAAGTGATGTTGTCATACTATGAGTCTTTACTTCTCTGGCGACATTCATTCGATACCAAATTGACAGTTTAAACTTGCATATTGTCAAAGAGATGGCAGCACATCTGGGCAACTCTTCCCCATCTGAATTTGTACAAATATAATTTTGGGAGTTGCGCTAAATTTTCCCTATTTCGTACTTTAATTTTGTTGGATATTCATAACAATTTGTTATGATTTGTGAAAATTGTTATGATTTGTGAGTCTGTAATGTTTGTGAGTCTGTAATATTTATTGGAGTTTATGTAAACTGGGTTGGATATACATGTTGTTTCTGTTTTGGTTATCATTATTAAAACTTGTTCTGGTTACTTTTATATAACTATTTGGTTACTTCTTTATTATGTTTTGGTTACTGTTATCTTATGGTTTGGCTACTATTATTGTGCCATCGATGTAGGATTTTGGTTACTTTTATTTTTTTATTTTGGTTAATATATAATTGTTTAGTATATATGGATTGCCTGAACTGAGTTTTATTACATGATATTACTTTTTTGGTTACCATTAAAACTTATTCTGGTTACTATCATATAATTATGTGGTTACTGTTTTATTATGTTACATTATGATTACTGTTATTTAATGGTTTTTGACTACTATTATTGTACAATCAATGAGGTATTTTAGTTATTATTTATTGTTTCTTTTAAGTTGTGTTTGCTACATTGTTTGAGATGTACAGTTAGTAACCAAATATGTATATAAAGGTAACCAACTATTATTTTTGATAGTAACCACAGAGTTACAAGCTTGTTTCAGGACATATATCAAATGTGAAGTGTACATGTCATAGTATAATTGGGTTGCCTAAACAAACAATATCACCTTCATTACATGATGCTGGATACACATGTTGTTTTATGTTTTGGTTACCATTAAAACATATTATGGTTACTGTTATGTAACTATTTGGTTACTTATTTATTATATTTGTTTTACTGTTATTTAATTATTTTGACTACTATTATTGTACAATCAATGAGGTATTTTAGTTATTATTTATTGTTTCTTTTAAGTTTTGTTTGCTACATTATTTGAGATGTACAGTTGGTAACCAAATATGTATATAAAGGTAACCAACTATTATTTTGATAGTAACCAGAGAGTTACAATCTTGTTTCAGGACATATATCAATTATGAAATGTACATGTCATAGTATAATTGGGTTTCCTAAACAAACAATATTACATTCATTACAGGATGCTGGATACACAGGTTGTTTTATGTTTTAGTTACCATTAAAACATATTATGGTTACTGTTATGTAACTATTTGGTTACTTATTTATTATATTTATTTTACTGTTATTTAATTGTGTTTGACTACTATTATTGTACAATCAGTGAGGGATTTTAGTTATTATAAAGGTAACCATTTTAGTTTTTGTTAGTAACTAAATAATTAAAAACTTATATCAGAACAGTTATCAAGTGCTTAATGTACATGTGAGGGTTCCCATTTATCTAGCTGATGGATACTTTTAAATTATATAGTTATAAAAGTTATTTGGAAATGGTCTATGCTAGTTGGTAACTAAATATAAATATAGAGGTAACCATTTTATTTTAGATGGATATCCAAATTTATATAAAAATATTTCAGAACAGTTACAAATTGTTCAATGTATATGTTTACTTTATATTGATAACTCATGATGAAATCAAAAATTAAAATATTAATCAACATCAATTTTGGTTACTGTACACCATCAAAAATGTTACCAACCATGTGGTTAATAGTTACTAGCAGTAAACAATTATATATTCCTATAAACAATTAAATTTGTTGTATTGGTTACTGTCAATAGCCATTGTCTAACAACTGAATAAACATTATAAAGTAACCAAATCAATATTAGACAGTAACCAAATTACATAATTTTAGTAACCAGAAAATAAACCAAATTTTTACATGCAATTTTGAAGGCCTAAATGATGGAATTCGAACAAAAAACCATGCAGTTCACCAGCAAAGCCAATGAAATTAGGATCTAAAAACGCCAAAATCCGACACTCCAAACTTGACAGAAATTGTCAAATTGTCACTGCAACCAAATAAACATTATATTGTAACCAATTAAATAGTATACAACAACCAATATATATAATCAGATTAGCAGTTGTATGAAGGTAACCAATGTATTCACTGAGTAACCACCAATATAAAAGAAACAATTATAAAACTGAATAATAGTATAGAGTAACCAAATAAACACCTTACAGTATCTAAATACATATTATACAGTAACCAAGATATATGTAATTAGTAGCCAAGATTATAAAAAATATTTTTAAATTTATTTTATAACCAAAATAATCAGTAATGACTTTGTTACAAATTAAAGACTAACAGATGTATGAAGGTACCTACCAATGTAGTTAATCAGTAACCATATAATCACTATAAAACACAGTAATATAATGCAGTAACCATGATAATATTACACAGTAACCAAGTCAGCATTATATAGTAACCAAATCCAAATTAGACAGTAACCAACATATATTTATTTAGTATACACAAGATAATACATTCTGCATTGCATTTTTATAGTAAAAAACAACTAGTATAATTTGTTTGTTACCAACTAAAGGCAAATTTTTGTAAGAATGTAACCAATGTAGCAAACAAGTAACCATTAATATAAAAAACATAAGTAGAAGTGTACATTAATATGCTTCAGCAACCAATATTACAGTAACCAATTAATCATTACAGTAATTAAGTTTTCATTAGTCAGTAACCAAGTCAGCATTAGTTAGTAACCAAGTCAGTACTATAATTTTACAAAGTAACCAAGTCAGCATTAACAGTTGTATAAAGGTAACCAATATATATAATCAGATTAACAGTTGTATAAAGGTAACTAATGTAGTTAATAAGTAACCACCAATATAAAAAAAATAATTATAAACTACAATAACATTATACAGTAACCAAATAAACACCTTACAGTATTTAAATACATATTAGACAAGTAAACATTAATATAACCAATGTAGTTAATAAGTAACCATTAATATAAAAATATAAGTATAAGTATAATTAGATTAATGCAGTAACCAGTTCAGCATTAATGAGTATCCATTATATTTTTACATAGTATCCAAATCAGTATTATTCAGTAACCAAAATAATGTTAAACAGTAACCAACTCAGCATTAGTCAGTAAACATATACATATAATTGTTCATACATAGGTAACTATATACATTTAATTGTTCAGTAACCATATATAACCATAGGAATTTGTAGTAACCTTAGGTAAATATATATATATATATAATTTTTATATTGATACACCTCAATATTAGACAGTAACCAATACAATATAGTCAATGAGTAACCTCAAATATATAATAATATAAATCAGAATTAGTTAGTAACCAATATATCAAAGTCAATATTAGTCATTAGCTAATTCATCATTTTTCATTAACCAATTCAGTATTGTTCAGTAATATTATACAGTAACCATTATAATTTTAAACAGCAACCAGATCAGCAATATGCAGTAACCACAATAAAATTACCCAGTAATCAAATCATCATGAATCAGTAACCAATATATTGTTACATAGTAACCTAAGAAGCATTAGACAGTAACTAGCTTATCATTAGATATTATAATGTTACAAAGTAACTAAAACATCAGTAGACAGTAACCAACATAGCTTCATACAGTAACCAAGACAACATTAGACAATATAATGTTGCAAAGTAACCAAGACAGCATTAGACAGTAACCAACATATTGTCATACAGTAACCAAGATATCATTAGACAGTAACCAAGACAGCACTGAACAATATAATGTTATACAGTAACCAAAACAACAATAGACAGTAACCAACAGTTGCATAAGAGAGTAACCAATGTTTATGATGAGTAACCATTAATATAAAAATTCAGTAGAACTCGTTTGAAAATTATAAATTAATCAAATAAATAGTTAGTGATCAGTTTATATTTATTTAGTAACCATAATCTAAAACATATGAATGAATCAACCAAACGCTATAAGAATTTGTATTAACCATTTTAATTGTGAAAAACTTAATAAAGGTAACCAATATACATACGAATATCGTACTAACCATAGGTAACTATATGCATACGAACTTTAAACTCACATACCTCAGAGTTCAGATTTGTATCGAAGTTGCTGTGATATTGTTTTTGGTTACTGAACTTGAAGTTGATGATGATTTTGTATTCTATTTCGTCTTCTCCGATCTTAGATGTTACCGAAATTGAACTTGAAATTGTTGTGATCTTAGTTGTTGATGATGATTTTGTATGTCGCGATCTCAGAGGTGAGTCGAAAGGGAAACGTCGATCTTGTATGCAACAATCACTGCAGTATTTGGTTACTGATCTTGAAGGCGTTGATTTTGATTGTTATTTTCGATTTTAGAGATGCGTTGCGACAACCGGCTTCGTCTTCTCAGATTACGAGTTTAGTCGCGACAGGAGGCTTCGGTTTCGTTTTTTTGTCTTCTCTGTCGTTGATCTGTTGTTGAGATTTCAAAGTTGCATGATTTTAGGGACGGTTAATTTCAATTATGAAATTGGATAACTGACTGGATAATGACACGTGATTTTAGGCGCGTTATATTGCTTGTGTTTTATTTTTGTAATTATTTTGTGTATGTTTTATTTTTGTAATTACTTTCTAAATGTTGTATATTAGTGTAAAGAACCCTTTTAAGTTAGCCATAAGCCCAGTTCGCACTACTTACTAGTTTCATTTTTTAAAATAAAAATTAAAAAAAATCTAGTCAATTTATGAAATCAGAAACTCCACAATTGATATGTGAATTTATTTATTTAAAATTAATCCAATAGTTAATAGTGTGAACTACTCTTGATTAATTAATGAGAAAAGTTAAAATAAAAAATAGTATTCTTTATTTGCTTTGTATACCTTTTTAAATTGTCACGGATTAGGATTCCCTCCATTATAACTTTCACTCACTCTTGATTAATGATAAGTTTTTACTTCTTTCCTTTCAAAATAAATATCTTATTTATTTTTTTACACAATGATTAACGGAAGGATATTGTTAAATCATAACAAAAAATATTATTTTCAGAACAAAAGTGTTGCTATAGATTCTATACAACGATATTTTTATTGTGAAAATAATAAAAAAATATCGTGAATTTAACAATTCTCTTAATAAAAATATTATTCCCCAATTGCTTTATATACCTTTTAAATTGTCACGGATTAGAATCCCCTCAATTACAACTTTCACTCGCTTTTTTTTAATCACATTTTGTTAAAAATAATATTTATATTGTTAAATATGTATTGAGTGAAAAGTATAATGAGAGGGATCATAATTAAGGGTGTAAATGAACCGAGTCAATCCGAGTATTGAGTTGCTCACGATTTGGTTCACAAAATTTATCGAGTATAAAATAAGGTTTGATTGAGGCTCATTTAGCTAACGAGTCGAGCACGATTCCGAATCGAGCCCGAACAGTTTGAACTTTTCGAACGAATATGATCCGAGTATCAATAGAAAATTATAATTTAAGGAGGTTCGAGTAATTTATCGAACTTTAAAATGTGCTAATATTTGACTCATTTATATTTTGAGTCGAGCTCGAATCAAACTTTTAATCGAACGAGTACGAATAGAAACTATTTGCTCATTTTACAGCCTTAATCATAATATTAAAATGTCAGTAATTTGACCAATTATACCTCTCTCACTTTCACAAGTATAACAAATTTTAGTTTTAAAGATATCTTAATTATTCTTTTTCACTTCCTTATAATCATTCTCTCTCTTCTCTCTCTCTAAATGTATTCATCAAATTTTAATTTCATTATATAATTGTTCACTATGTAGTGTAGTTATTATTTTTATTTATTCATTCAATTTGTTATGTGTTGGACCAAAAAAAAAAAGAATGAAAAAAGTGATCCATCCATCATACAAGCCTTTTCTCACATAAATTTTAACTTAATTGATAAGAAAATCCGGTTAATATCTAATAGCTGTCACAACAGACCCAGCCCAATATTGCCTGCATTGTCGGATAATATAATTAGAAAAGCCTTATCACCAACTATCTGTCTGCATGAGTCTTACACGTATCTTCTAATTCATTGTATAATCTGTGTGCATGCATCTTACACATATTCAAGTACATAAAAATAATGATATCACTAATATCTATTTATATCGATAGGGATGTTTAATACCCAATCTCAAATCCAAAAATATGAAAAATATTATCAGTATATAAGAAATTACGTTATTAATAATTATATGTTTTGTTATGAATTTTAGGTGAGTATGTGATGGATTAAGATGATTCAAGAAGATAATATTACGTCAGTAATTTAAGGTTTTATTTGAATAGACTTGATTCAATTTGGACTTAAGATTTGACCTAAATTTGATCCATGTTGTTTTATATAGTATCGAAGTCAACTCTTAAAAGCAGTGGCGGAACCAGAACGTATATATAGGAGGGTCAAAAAATACATCACTAAATTTTTTTTTATTTATTGACGCTTGAAGAGCTTCTTTCGGTTGTATGACTGAGAGGAGTCAACTGTTTAGACTATTTGCAAAAAGAAACACCTTTACACAACCAATTAGATTTCAAAATACAAGTAAAAAGGAACGAACAGAATCCATATATAGTTCTGTGGTGGAACTATATATTTCATAATTATTAGAAAATTCATATGTTATTCAATTTATTCCATAAAAGTGAATTATTAACATTAAGAGAGCAATACAAAAATTTAAAAAAAATAATGAAAGTTCAAATTTATATAAGTTTTTCCATAATTATAAACCAAATAAACTTAACTCATTTTATAAAACTGTTACCATAAAAAATTATAAAATAA
The DNA here is from genome assembly GCA_020205505.1 of Panax japonicus. Lineage (NCBI taxonomy): Eukaryota > Viridiplantae > Streptophyta > Magnoliopsida > Apiales > Araliaceae > Panax > Panax japonicus. The sequence continues at coordinate 7,317,402 of CM035109.1, read as the reverse complement.
AATAATCAACGAGTACATATGCAATTTGAAACAATCCCGGGTCAAATCCCGAGTCCGGAACAAATCTCGGGTCAAATCCCAAGTCCTGAATCGAATCAAATCCATCCAAATAAGGCCTCAAACCACTGGCCCAATAGTATCTTCTTGGGTTATCTAGACCACCACAGGCTCCCAAAAGGTCATGACTTGAAGGTACTATTGGTAGTAACTTTATTTCCTTATATGCAAACAAATTTTTTCCCCCTATCTTTCGATGTGGGACTGGGGTGTTACAAACTCCCCCACTTAAATTTCTGACGTCCCCGTCAGAACCGACCACACACACGGCCCAAAGATCTTTGCCTCTCTAGCCATTATGGGATAATACCGGCTGGCTTCATGTCCCCACCTCCGGACCTTCATCTCTCCATTGTGGGATAATACCACCAGCCTTCGTGTCCCCACCTCCGGCAACCCGATCGGATGACCCGACCTGAGCTTTCGAGAGTCGGCTCTGATACCATATGAAACAACCCGGGTCAAATCCCGAGTCCAGAACAAATCTTGGGTCAAATCCCAAGTCCGAATCGAATCAAATCCATCCAAATAAGGCCTCAAACCACTGGCCCAATAGTATCTTCTTGGGTCATCTAGCCCACCACAGGCTCCCAAAAGGTCATGACTTGAAGGTACTATTGGTAGTAACTTTATTTCCTTATATGCAGATAAATTTTTTCCTCTATCTTTCGATGTGGGACTAGGGTGTTACACAATTCCAATTTACTCTATATAAAATTATAATTATTAATTTTATTGATGCTGTTTTTATTTTTCATATATTTGCCTATTGTGACAATTTACAATTAAAAATCTTTCATTCCTAAAAATATTTAATTGCCCAATATTAACAAATAAGTATTTAAAATAAAGAAAAGAGTAGTCCATTAATACCTATAACTAGATTAAAAAAAAGAGAACCCGAACTGCATGATATCAGGTTTAAATGGTGTAAAACTCGTCCGTCCCTTGCTACCTCATACGATGACATACGATGACATGGCGCAAGTGTGTAGAGTAAATCAATGACCTGTACTAATGTACATATGTAGCTCCACACTACCTCCGTTCGTATATAATAAACTTCCCAGGTATCTCCACCTCGGGAAACTCAATTCGTCGTGATACTTCTCTCTCCTCCATTCCTCCGGCAAATCAAACCACCTGAACTCCGATTTCCACCGCCACAGAATCCCCCCTTATTCCGCCTGGAGCTCCTCTGCTACCGGGGGTAGATGTCCCCGCCCGCCCCCTAGTTCTGACTCTGCTTAAAAGCTCGGGTCGGGTCATTATGGGATAATACCGGATGGCTTCGTGTCCCCACCTCCGGACCTTCATCTCTCCATTGTGAGATAATACCACCACCTCCGAACCTTCATCTCTCCATTGTGGGATAATACCACCAGCCTTCGTGTCCCCACCTCCGGCAACCCGATCGGATGACCCGACCCGAGCTTTCGAGAGTCGGCTCTGATACCATATGAAACAACCCGGGTCAAATCCCGAGTCCGGAACAAATCTTGGGTCAAATCCCAAGTCCGAATCGAATCAAATCCATCCAAATAAGGCCTCAAACCACTGGCCCAATAGTATCTTCTTGGGTCATCTAGCCCACCACAGGCTCCCAAAAGGTCATGACTTAAAGGTACTATTGGTAGTAACTTTATTTTCTTATATGCAGATAAATTTTTTCCTCTATCTTTCGATGTGGGACTGGGGTGTTACACAATTCCAATTTACTCTATATAAAATTATAATTATTAATTTTATTAATGTTGTTTTTATTTTTCATATATTTGCCTATTGTGACAATTTACAATTAAAAATCTTTTATTCCTAAAAATATTTAATTGCCCAATATTAACAAATAATTATTTAAAATAAAGAAAAGAGTAGTCCATTAATACCTATAACTAGATTAAAAAAAAGAGAACCCGAACTGCATGATATCAGGTTTAAATGGTGTAAAACTCGTCCGTCCCTTGCTACCTCATACGATGACATACGATGACATGGCTCAAGTGTGTAGAGTAAATCAATGACCTGTACTGATGTACATATGTAGCTCCACACTACCTCCATTCGTATATAATCAACTTCCCAGGTATCTCCACCTCGGGAAACTCAATTCGTCGTGATACTTCTCTCTCCTCCATTCCTCCGGCAAATTAAACCACCTGAACTCCGATTTCCACCGCCACAGAATCCCCCCTTATTCCGCCTAGGAGCTCCTCTGCTACCGGGGGTAGATGCCCCAACCCGCCCCTAGTTCCGACCCTGCTTAAAAGCTCGGGTCGGGTCATCCGATTAGATTGTCGAATGTAGGGACAGGAAGGCTGGTAATATTATCTCACAATAAAGAGAGGGAGGTCCGGAGGTAGGGACACGAATTCAACCGGTATCAATGGCTAAAGTGACAGATCTGTGGACCGTGTGTGTGATTGGTTATGATGAGAAAATTTTGTCTGTATATAAGGAATTAAATTACTAACAATAGTTCGTTCAGCCATAACATTTTGAGTGAGCTTATGGTAGGTTAAGATGACCCAAAAAAATATAATTGGGCCAGTGGTTTAAGGTCTTATTTGGATGAATTTGATTCGATCCGAACTTAAAATTTGACCCAAGATTTATTTCGAACCCAAGATTTGACCCGGGTTATTTCACGTTGAGTAATTGATATTTTCACATTTTAAAGTTATAATTTTATAAAAAATTCAAATAAATAATAAATAGGAGTCTACATTTATATAAAAAAGAAATTGTAAAAATATTAAATATTAAGTATGAAAATATCAATTTTCTATCTATATTATAAGCGTGTGATTTTTTATATTATTTTTTATATTTTTGAGAATTAGTAGTTTTATTTGTTTTCTTTCTTTCTTTTATTAAGAGGAAAATAAATGTTACCTTCTTAGTTGTCGAGCCAAAAATGTAATTTGGATGATTGATATATATATATATATATATATATATATATATATATATATATATATATACACGGTCCGGATCAAGTGCATACCCCTTATCTTACTCACTCGTGCTCACCCCCTTTAGGCGACGATTTCGGTCATACAACCGTCATTTATACTTTTAGCGACGCTATATGTTGTATGTCGCTAAAAATATAGACGACGGTTGTATGACCAAAACCGTCGCCTAAATGGGGGTGAGCACGGATGAGTAAGATAAAGTGTATGCACTTGATCCTTGATATATATATATATATATATATATATATATATATATATATATATATATATATATATATATATATATATATATATGGCTCACTCTTTTTATTTTATTTTATTTTATTTGTTTTTGTCAATTTCCTAGTCCTAGTTTACCATTGATAGTTTGTTTCTTTCTACTTACTACTTTCCATCTTGATGGTGATTTTATTCTTTTAATGGTAAGAATTTTGTTTTGATGAGTAAATACTTATTTCCTTCTCGTATGGGTAATAATTTTGATTAATGAGTAGATACTTCTTTTCTTCTAATGTTCATATGATATAGTAATATATAAAAGTCGAAACTAGAAAATTCTTTTTTCTTTTTGTGATTAAAAAAAACTGGTGCTTGAACCGGTTAAATGCACAAATTTAAGATAATTAATTTTTATAACGGATACTAAGCTTATACATTAAGCAACAAATATAATTCCTTGAAAGTAATAAATTAATTAAAATATAATGTAAAATTGGAAATTCAATTTTTTTTATTCTTTTCTTTCCAAATTTAATTTCAAACATAGTGTAGAAGAGAAGAAAAAGACATTATGTAATGTAATTTAAGATGTTGGGAGTGGTTAGCATAAAGTTAATTTTGGTCAATTAATCAAACACAGTGTCAACACACAGGGGGAAGTGACTTTTCTCTCTGTGTGTCATCACTGTATTGGTCAATTGATTCTAAGATGATGTTCTAAAAAAAGACTAGAGACAATTTTCACCCTAAACTTTACACAAATATTAACGTTTTCACCCCAAACTATAAAAAGTGTCAAAGTACACCCCAAATCTCAGTTATACTTAACAAAAGATACACTTTCTTCAATTAATCGGTCAAAAGTTATCTGCCAAAGCACACGTGTGGATCTGGAGGGAGTGTTTAAGTCGGAAGTGGTTAACGTGAAGTTCATTTTTAGATAAGTTGGTCAATTGATTAATAAAGTGTTGAAACGCAGGCGAAATTCTATGTGTGAGTATTTTATTGCCCAATAGACTAACTTACCAAAAAAATAAACTTCATACTAACCGGATCTGTAAAACCCCAACTTTTTGAATAAAGATGAATTTTTTATATTATTTTTGAATATTATGGAGTAAAATTGATATAATATTATAGTTGTGGTTAATATTTATAAATTTTGCAAAGTATGCAAGTTGTTGTATTATATTCGATTGGTCGGTAAAATATTCATTTTAGCAGGAAATATTCGTACAACGGCGCAATCATTGGTGGACCCCACAACGGAATTATTGTCAGATTGAGAAAACTGATAAAAATACTTTATGAAAATAACTGCGGAAGTTTTACCGTTAACTGTTAAAACACCCGGTGTTAAAAGTACAGTAATACGTGTGGTTGCATAGTAACACACGGTATTGATTATTGATGCTTACGTGAGAAGTCACTCAGTTTTGTTCAATTATTGCTATAGTAATTATTGTCAATTTTGATTATTATTTGGACCCCCCCACTTTCCTTTTTAAAAAAAATTATCGGTAGAAGTTATCTCAGTTTTCGTTTTATATATATATGAATACATACATATATATATAAGTACTATATATATATATATATATATATATATATATATATATATATATATATATATACATGGAAGTTTGACAAAATGGGCAGAGGGAGTAAGGAGAATTCACGGGTCTTTCACCCGTGATTTTTTTTCTTGCACATGTTATATATAATATATATATATATTTTATATTTTATTTAAAAGATTTTGCTTTAATTATGGACCGTCCGATTAAAAATAAATCAATCTGGACCGTTCATGAGTTAGTTACTATGCAGTCCATTTTTCTATAAATAGAAGCTCATTCCTTCATTATTTCTTACGAATTCACTGAAAGTCTAGAGAGATAAATTATAAAAAAAACTATAGAAAAGTATTCTGCTACTTCCCTACTCTTATATTCAATTTATTTTACGGTAAGGGGTGTTATTTCTTTTGTATTCATGAAGAGAACTTCTGTTATTCCATTATTTATTATTCTGCTGGAATAACCAGTATACGCGGACTACCCTATACTTGGTGACATTCTTCTATTATTCTGTCTTTATTATTATTCTGTTAGAATATCCTGTCTGTGCGTTTTACGCCGGACCTGATTCCATCTTTATTATTATTCTGTTGGAATATCCCGTCTGTGCGTTTTACGCCAGACCTGGTTCCGTCTTTGTTATTATTCTGTTAGAATATCCTGTATGTGCGTTTTACGCCGGACCTGGTTCCGTCTATATTATTCTGTTGGAACATCCTATCGGTGTGAATTTCGTCTGACCTAGTTTCGTTACTTATTATTCTGTTGGAATAATCTGTCTATGCGAAGTACCGCATGCATGGTGATTTCTTTTGTTATTCTATTCGTTATTATACTCAGTTGGTTAAAGTTTTGACTTCTATACTCCATGAAATTAGTGGAATATCCTTGATATTTGCGCTTCATCCAGTATCTTTTCATGGAAATATTCTTCTGAACATTCTTGAATTTTACTCTACAAAGCAGTATCATGTTGACAATTTGGACGTTATTGATTCATGGATAAATTAATTCTTGAACTTGTTTTATTGAATTCTTATATCATTGTCATCATCCTCATGTTTATATTATGTTGAAAGTCATCTGTGGCCTGTAGTGCATAGATGGACTTGGTATGATTATGACCAAGGATTATTCGGTGTAATCATGACTGTAATGTTACAAATGATGTGGAAAAAGTCCTCATTGGCCCGTAGTGCATTGATGGATAGTTGTTGGCATGATCATGACCATTAATGAATACACAATTATTATTGGCCCGTAGTGCATGAATAATTGTGGTCATGATACTAAAGAATATCCTTGGCCGTAGTGCAGGGGTGATTCGATGATGTGGAATATTTATTAAGCTGAGTCTCAGCGATAACAATGATGAAAAACCTTTTAAATCATAAAAGATAGTAGATTTTATTTTCTACTGGACTCTTTTAATGGATTACTTGTTCCGCTGCAGTTAAACTTGATGTTTGTTATATTGTATCAGTTTAACACTGTTTAAGGCTAATGATAATTTATTCTGCATTATCTTAGTCATAATATTTCTTACTGGGCTAGTTTAGCTCACCCTTTCTTTCACTGTTCTCTTCAGGAAATGAGAACATAGCAGGGACTAGTCGGGGAATGGAGTGACGGTCCAGGGGATAGCATTAGTAGTCCTCACTATTCTGTGAAATAGTGTTTTAATAATTGTAATGAGGACTCCTTTTGAGTTTGTATAATCTCTAGTAGACAATAATTATATTCAAACTTACAGTTATGTTTTGTCGTATTGTACACGACAGTTGTATTAGTAAGTTGTATTTGTATTTTGTACCATGTATCTGACGACCCAAGATGGGTGATGTATACCTAATTTTGGGGGCGTCACAGTTGGTATCAAAGCTTAGGGATATGATTCCTGGCTAAGATGTGAGAATAGAACTAAGAGGGGAGAGACGGGGAATTCTTTCGCTAGTATGACCTACCTAAGTTTATTTGGTATTTGATTGGTCGTCAGAGTATATGGATAATATGTTACATGTCAATTAACTTTTGTTTTGTGGTAGTATCTGAAAATGACATCCGAGAATGTTGAGAATAGCAATGGAGCACAGGCGACCGTTGATTCACCACATATCAATAATCAGGATAATGTGCATCAGGAAGGCAATAATCCTTATGCAAACAATAACACTGACCAAATGATGAATGATGGATTGTTCAGAGGCTTTATGTAATTCATGCAACAGCAGGCGAGAGCGACTTCTGTCCAAAATGTAGATGGAAACACTGGAAACTCTCGGGCGGTCACCGCTAAACAGTTCAAAGAGCTGGGACCACTGGAGTTTAAGGGAGAGCCAAAACCACTTATGGCGGAAGCATGGATAAAGCAAATCACCAAGATATTTGATGTCTTGGGATGTTCCGAGGAGCAATAGGTTCCCTTTGCAGCCTTTATGTTGCGCGGAGAGGCAGATTACTGGTGGAAATCGGTAAAATATACTCAACCTGCCGTACTGAAGATGTCTTGGGAGAAGTTCCAAGATCTGTTCAATGATAAATACTTTCCCGAAAGTATTCGTCACATGAAGGAGGTGGAGTTTATTAAATTAAAGCAAAACAATATGACCGTGTCGTAATACGAGACAAAATTTGCGGAGTTATCCCGGTTTGTGTCCCACTTGGTGGATAATGAAGAGAGAATGACGCGAATATTTTTAAGAGGTTTGAAGTCGGAGATACGTCAACATCTTATTTCTCATAAACTGTGTTTGTATTCAGATGTTGTAAATAGGGCTCAGTTTGTGGATCGCGATAACGAGTCAACGCAACCAAAAGAGAGCAGCCAACAAAATGATAATACCAGTGAGAGCAGTCATCGAAGCGGTGACAACAAGCGTGGAGGGAATCAACATGCCAGAAATGGTAACTACTTCGGTGGTAATCAGGGCCAAAATAATAAGAATGGACATTTCAAGAAGAGGAGATTCAACAATGATGGAAAAACGTCAGCACCAGCACCCGTTGTTAAGGAAGGAGAAAGACCACCTATCATATGCTTCAAATGCGGAGGGGAGGGACACATCAGTCCAAATTACGCGATGCCGTCCAAAGCATGTTATAATTGTGAAAGAGAAGGTCACTTAACCCGATTTTTTCGTTCACCGAAGACAAATTCAGCTAGGATGGAGGCACCAAAGGCTGTCCCAGAAAAGTCAAAGCCGGAAGTGCAAGGGAGAGCTTTTGTTGTGACCTCCCAGAAAGCAAGGAACCCGAATGAGGTCATCACGGGTAAGCTTATCATAAACTCTAGCGAAGTCTATACTTTTTTTGATACCGGTTCTACCCATTCTTTTATTTCTCCTACTTGCGCTCAACGATTAAATTTGACTCCAGAGAAATTAGATTTTGACTTACCTGTGGAAACTCCATTGGGAGAAACCTTCATTACATCCACTGTTTATAAGTCTTGTTTGGTTCAAATCGGTACCCTCATATTACCTGTCGATCTTATTTCATTGAAAATACTTACATTTGATGTGATTCTAGGGATTGATTGATTAACTACTTATCATTCAAAAATTGATTGTTTTCGTAAGGTTGTTAGCTTTCATATTCCTAATCAACCTATTATGCGAATTCAAGCGACCAAACTATTAAAATCAATCACGGTCATCTCAATCTATAAAGCTATTCGTTTATTGAAAAACGGATGTCAAGCTTTCTTAGCTCATGTCATAGATCTAAACAAAAATACGTCAGCTTTGAATTATATTTCTGTTGTTAATAAATTTCCTGACGTATTCCCCGAAGAACTTCCTGGCCTACCCCCAGAGCATGAAATTGAATTTTGTATCGACCTTGAACCCGATACAAAACCTATTTCCAAAGCCCCATATCGAATGGCTCCTATTGAACTTCAGGAGTTAAAGACCTAACTGTAGGAATTATTAGACATTGACTTTATTCGTCCTAGTACTTCTCCTTGGGGTGCTCCTGTTCTATTCGTGAAGAAGAAAGATGGGAGTATGTGACTTTGTATTGATTATCGGGAGTTGAATCATGTCACCATCAAAACTAGGTATCCATTGCCACGTATTGATGACCTGTTTGACTAGTTGCAAGGAGCCAAATTCTTTTCAAAGATTGATCTTCGTTTCGGATATCACCAATTGAAGATTAAAACCGATGACATTCCAAAGACGGCTTTCAGAACTCGGTACGGGCATTATGAATTCCTAGTCATGTCTTTTGGATTGACTAATGCTCCTGCTGCCTTCATGGATATGATGAACAGAGTATTCAAGGAATATTTGGATCACTTTGTGGTCGTCTTTATTGATGACATCCTTATTTATTCCAAAAGCCGTGAAGATTATGAGCAACACTTGAGGCTGACACTCCAAAAGCTTCGTGAATATAAGCTTTATGACAAGTTGAAGAAATGTGAGTTCTGGCTTAAGAAAGTAGCATTCCTTGGGCACGTAGTATCAAGTCATGGAATATCTGTTGACCCGGCAAAGATTGAAGCAATTCAAAGCTGGGAGCAACCTAAATCAGTGACCGAAGTACGTAGCTTTCTCGGTTTAGCTGGTTATTATCGGAGATTCGTGGAAGGATTTTCTCGAATCACTACTCCATTAACTCAGCTAACTCGAAAAGATATAAAGTTCGGTTGGAGCAAAGAATGTGAGAGGAGTTTTCAAGAACTCAAGAGGAGACTCATTTCAGCACCTGTTCTGACAATACCATCTGGCTCGGAGGGATTTGTCATCTACAGTGATGCTTTGGGCAAAGGGTTGGGATGTGTTCTCATGTAACATGGAAAAGTCATAGCCTATGCCTCAAGACAACTCAAAGAATATGAGAGGAATTATTCTATTCATGATCTATAGTTGGCAGCTGTTGTCTTTGCATTTAAAATTTGGAGGCATTACTTGTATGGGGAGAAGGTGGAGATCTTTACGGATCATAAAAGCCTCAAATATTTTTTCACTCAAAAGGAACTCAACATGCGACAACGACGTTGGCTTGAACTGTTGAAAGATTATGATCATAACATCCAATACCATCCTGGAAAAGCGAACGTGGTAGCTAACGCATTGAGTTGAAGATCATATGCAAATACGAGTACGATATTGTCAACACAAAGGCCCATTTTGTGTGACTTGCAAAGGATGGAGATAGAGTTAAAGACTCCAGGGACCCAGGTGATGATGGTGAATATACGAGTAGAACCGACTTTATTTGATAAAATTAATGCTGCTCAAGCTATAAACCTGGAGCTGATGCGTATGAGGAAGAAAGTGCAAGAAGGTGCTATGTCGGAAGCAAGAATCGATGAAGAAGAAATACTTCGAGTCAACTCCAAACTTTGTGTTCCTAACGACCCTGATTTAAAGTATAAAATCATGATGGAGGCGTACAACACACCGTTTGAAATCCATCATGGGAGTACCAAAATGTATCATGATCTTCGACATACATTTTGGTGGGGCAATATGAAGAGAGAGATAGCGCTGTTTATCTCAAGGTGTCTAGCGTGTCAACGAGTCAAGGCGGAGCATCAAGTACCAAAAGGTCCATTGAAACCACTTGAAATTCCAGAATGGAAGTGGGAACACATGACCATGGATTTCGTTACTGGTCTTCCCAAGGTTTCTCAAGGCATAGATGCGATTTGGGTCATTGTTGATAGATTGACCAAGTCTGCTCACTTCTTACCAATACGAGAAACTTATAAACTTGAACGTCTTGCTCGTATGTACATAAACGAGATTGTAAGACTGCATGGTATGCCAATATCCATAGTTTCTGATCGAGACCCAAGATTCACTTCACGATTTTGGGTTAGTTTGCAGAAAGCTATGGGCACAGATTTACGATTTAGCTCGGCATATCATCCTCAGACGGACGGACAGTCAGAGAGGACTATTCAAACTCTTGAAGATCTATTAAGACTCTGTGTTCTTGATTTAAAAGGAAGTTGGGACAAGTTCTTACCATTGGTGGAGTTTTCCTACAACAACAGTTATCAAGCAAGTATTGGCATGGCTCCATTCGAAGCGTTGTATGGAAGAAAATATCGTTCTCTAGTATGCTGGGATGAGGTGGGTGAAGCAACGTTGTTGGGACCGGTAACGTATAAAAACCTCACAAGATCGACAAAAGAGTTATACTGATCTTCATCGAAAGGACGTAGAATTCGATATAAGAGATCATGTGTTGTTACGTGTTGTTCCATGGAAAGGAGTTACGAGATTTAGAAAGAGAGGAAAGCTCAATCCTAATTCATCGACCCATTTTTAATCCTTAATCGAGTAGAAACTGTGGCCTATAGACTCGTTTTACCGCCAAGTACGTCTCGTGTTCATAACGTTTTTCAAATATCCATGTTACGTAAATATGTGGAAGACCCGAACCACATTACTGAGTTAGAACCGGACGAAATAGTGGAAGATTTGACGTATGAAGAGGTTCCTGTTCAAATCTTGGATAAGAAGGAACATATTCTACGCTCCAAGGTTATACCTCAAGTCAAAGTTTTGTAGAGAAATCACGATGTTGAGGAAATGATTTGGGAGTTAGAATCTGAAATGAAATCAAGGTATCCTTACCTCTTCGATATACCAGGTACGTACCTTAATTTCGAGGGCAAAATTTCATAAGAAGGGGAGATTGTAAAACCCCAACTTTTTGAATAAAGATGAATTTTCTATAAATATTATTTTTGAATATTATGGAGTAAAATTGATATAATGTTATAGTTGTGGGTAATATTTATAAATTTTGAAAAGTATACAAGTTGTTGTATTATATTCGATTTGTCGGAGAATATTCGTTTTAGAAGGGAATATTCGTACAACGACGCAATCATTGGTAGGACCCTACAACGGAATTATTATCGGATTGAGAAAACGACAAAAATACTTTATAATAATAACGACGAAAGTTTTACTGTTAACTGTTGAAACACCTGGTGTTAAAAATACAGTAATACGCGTGGTTGCATAGTATCACACGGTATTGATTATTGATGCTTACGTGAGAAGTCACTTAATTTTGTTCAATTATTGCTATAGTAATTATTGTAAATTTTGATTATTATTTGGACCCCCCACTTTCCTTTTTAAAAAAAATTATCGGTAGAAGTTATCTCAGCTTTCGTTTTATATATATATGAATACATATATATATATATATATATATATATATATATATATGAATACATATATAAGTATTATATATATATAATATTGTTAGTGGAAGGTAGGTGGGTGGGTGGGTGGGTGGAGGGGGGGGGGAAATTAGGGTGGATGGTAGGAGTATTATTATTATTTATATATATATATATATATATATATATATATATATATATGGAAGTTTGACAAAATGGGCAGAGGGAGTAAGGAGAATTCACGGGTCTTTCACCCATGATTTTTTTTCTTGTACATGTTATATATATAATATATATATATATATATATATATATATATATATTATATTATATTTAAAAAATTTTGCTTTAATTATGGAACGTCCGATTAAAAGTAAATCAATTTGGACCGTTCATGAGTTAGTTACTATGCAGTCCATTTTTCTATAAATAGAAGCTCATTTCTTCATTATTTCTTACGAATTCACTGAAAGTCTAGAGAGATAAATTATAAAGAAACTATAAAAAAGTATTCTGCTACTTCCCTACTCTTATATTCAGTTTATTTTACGGTAAGGGATGTTATTTCTTTTGTATTCATGAAGAGAATTTCTGTTATTCCATTATTTATTATTCTGCTGGAATAACCAGTATACGCGGACTACCCTATACTTGGGGACATTCTTCTATTATTCTGTCTTTATATTATTCTGTTAGAATATCCTGTCTGTGCGTTTTACGCCGGACCTGGTTCCATCTTTATTATTATTCTGTTGGAATATCTCGTCTGTGCGTTTTACGCCAGACCTGGTTCCGTCTTTGTTATTATTCTGTTGGAATATCCTGTCTGTGTGTTTTACGCTGGACCTGATTCCGTCTATATTATTCTGTTGGAACATCCTGTCGGTGCGAATTTCATCTGACCTAGTGCAGGGGTGATTCGATGATGTGAAATATTTATTAAGACGAGTCTCAGGGATAACAGTGATGAAAAACCTTTTAAATCATAAAAGATAGTAGATTTTATTTTCTACTTGACTCTTTTAATGGATTGCTTGTTCCGCTGCAGTTAAACTTGATGTTTGTTATATTGTATCTGTTTAACACTGTTTAAGGCTAATGATAATTTATTCTGCATTATCTTAGTCATAATATTTCTTATTGGGCTAGTTGAGCTCACCCTTTCTTTCACTGTTCTCTTTAGGAAATGAGAACATAGCAGGGACTAGTCGGGGAACGGAGTGACGGTCCAGAGGATAGCATTAGTAGTCCTCACTATTATGTGAAATAGTGTGTTAATAATTATATGTAGGACTCCTTTTGAGTTTGTATAATCTCTAGTAGACAATAATTGTATTCAAACTCATAGTTATGTTTTGTCGTATTGTACACGACAGTTGTATTAGTAAGTTGTATTTGTATTTTGTACCATGTATTTGACGACCCAAGATAGGTGATGTATACCTAATTTTGGGGGCGTCATAAGATCCGTTTAAGTGTTTACCATATCTTCTTCTACTTCCCGAGCCGGAACAAACTACAAAAGCTCAAATTGATTCAGTAGCATACATGCAGCTTAATTAGATTATAAATCCAGAAAATTAGTCTAGTGGTTGTAGGTTGAGATTCTTTCTTGTCTTCTGTGAGTAGGGTTTTTTTTATGGTTTGTGGTTGGATCGTGTTGTTGGTTGGATTATTTAGGATTTCGAAGATGGTTGCTTGCGGTGTTTGTTGTGGCCGAAGTGTTGTTGGTGCCTTGGTGGTCCGTGTAAGGATCTTCTTCAGTCATCCTTACTGGGTTTTCTCCTCGAAAATCATTATATCTTTTCCAATTTTAAAATATGATTTTCATGTGATGTGATTTCTTGGTCGGATTTCGATCTGGAGTGCTTTTGGTTGATGTCTTGATGCTTATTTTTAGATCTGATCATCTCTTTATCTGATCTGAAATAGGTCTTGTCGAATAGGTGGTTTCGGTTCTCAGAAGGGGCTATTGAGATCCGTGTGTTTATTTTAGTCTGATTTCTATGTTGTATTTAATGTTTTTATTTTGTGTTCATGCTCAGATTAAGAATGATTGTATATGTTGTCTCCCCTTTTGTTTATTGTTTATTGTTTTGGTTTGGGGTGTTCTCTCTGCTGGAATTATTGGTTCTTGTTGCATTGTTTTGGTTTTAATTCTGGTGGATTGGTTTATTCGTTTTTATCTATTCTAGATTTTTTTGTTGCCCTACTTATCTTTTTCTCAGTTCAAAATGGTTTCAATGATGGTACTGTTTATTAGTACTTTATTAGTACTGATTTAGGATTTAATTGTGTTGGTTCGGACTCCCTTGTTGATGACTATTTACTGGTGGGTTTCGCTAGATTTTTGAGAGTTTATGCCGGAGATTGACCGACATCTATGGTATCAGTTCCATACATACTACTAAAGCTCAAGTTGATTCAGTCCAAGATCGCAAACTCTAACCCAACTAATTTGGGATTTTTATCTGATAACCAACACGAGTAAATAACCAACCGGTATATAATTAATGAAAATTTGATATAAATGTAAATTACCAAAAATATCTTTGAATAATAAACATTACAGGCTTAGTCGATCACTTTTGATCGATTAACAGAAGAAAGTATGCCTTTTATTAAGTATAATTGAAATTTGAGGTGTATTTAAATACCTTTTTTAGTTTGAGGTGCGAACGTCAACATTTATATAAAGTTTGAAGTACAAATTATCTTTTCGTCTAAGAAAATGTTATTAAAAGCTTGCCTTTTTAGTTGTGTGGCCAAAAACGGTAATTTGGACCATTGACATATATATATATATATATATATATATATATATATATATATATATATATATACGGTAAGGATCAAGAGCATTCTCCTTAAATAGCATTCCTCCTTAAATAACATTCTTTTATTAAAACTACGTCGTTTTGGAGGGATGCGGTGACATTTTTTTAAATACGCGATGACATTGTATTTACAAAAATACCACCGTGTCTCTCCAAAACGACGTAATTTTAATAAAAGAATGCTATTTAAGGAGAATGCTCTTGATCCTGACCGTATATATATATATATAGAGGCCGGATCCTGTCCGGGAGTCCGGACAGGTTTAAAATCCGGACCTTTTTTGTTTTACTTTTTTTTTGAAACAACTAAAAAAAATTATGGAATTGGAATTTTTACATAATACAGTGTTTTGGGCGTGATTTGGATGCCTATAACAAAATATGTCTGTACAGTCTGGGCAGACTGTACATACATTAGTTGGTGTAGGTATTAAAAATACACCAAAAACACTGTATTATGGAAAAATTTCAGTTCCATAAATATTTTTTTTTAGTTGATCTACAAAAAAAAAAAAAAATTGGGTCCGGATTTGATCAGGTCCGGGAGTCCGGACCTGATAATTTATATATATATAGGGAAATGATCCATATCTAGTACTTGCTATGGATCAAAATTGGGCAAATAGCATCATATCCGTCCGTTCTATGAAGCAAGGGCGCAAATTAATTTTTAATTATAGCCTTACCCCAGTTCATCTAGCGTACCTGAATTTAAATTTAACCCATACGCTAGTTGAACTAGCTTAACTGATGAATCAGGATTTTCGGACTAAATTACCCCAAGCCAACTGGCGTAACAACAGTCCAAATTTGCAGGAAGTTGAGGCGTAACAACAGTCCAAATTTGAAGGAAATATTCAACGGATAAAATCTTAGCAAGAGTCCAAATTTCTTGAAATTCCATATCAACTTGACAATTACTATAACAATCCATTATCAGATTAAATAGTAAGGCAAGAAACCTATGGAAAACCATACCAGATTTTGCTAATCAAGAACAGATTGATGCAAGAATTGGGCACTGACTTCAGCACAACTATAGCAGTCTTGTCCGAAAATTTCATACGCAGTATAATATGCCTGAAAAAAAATACATAAACTAAAGCAGTATTATCCTCTAACTTAAACTGTCACCCATGGGGGATAGAAAGCCATACCAGAATCACCCAAAACTGGAAGCCTAAAAAAACACAAACTTAAATACACATTGATTAGAACGACATCCACATTAACGTACATACAAAAGATTGAATCATTTTGAAACTGATAACCGAGTTACTAAATCAACGTATTACAAATCTAAAGTTTGTTTGTTACTAAATATATTTTTCAGGAATGTCCCTAGCTTTGCACATCTTAAGCTCATATGCTATTCTAAACCTAAAGTTATAAGCCTCGTTAAGAGTCCACATCGGTTCCTCCATGATGTTTATACGATGCAAAAAGATATCCACGTACTTTGCAACATATATGCCACAATCGTCTTCGTTCCATTGTCTCGGTCTATTCACACAGGCTTCAACTTTCGGCTTCGATTTTGGCTACTTTGCTGTAGGATTTGCTTGACGAAGCAGCAAAGGAATTAAATCCACCTATAAACAATAAACCCATTACTTATAAGTCCGAAGTAATAGTAATTACATGTCTTTTTAATGACATGAAAAACATTAACTTTATTAATGAACTCACCACAACCGCAAAGAAGTTTTGGTATAATTGTGACAATGGCATTAATGGTTTGTCATCATATAGTGGGTCAAGTAGCATAACTTTCCACTTGCTGACACTCCAAATAAATAAGAAAAAATGACTGTTGGTTTCGTTGAAGACTGGAACGAATATGTAATCACACTCATGTACTGGGGCACCAACTGTAAGATTGATGTAACTTCTTAGAAATTTTCATATGGTTGGCATGTCTACTCCGTCACTTGGTTAGTTTTGGGTACCTAACAACGCAAAGTACGTTGACATAAAATAAAATCGAGCCCATCTTTGGATACCTTCTTTACGCATTTTAGCTTCTCTGTCTCGCAACAACAACAAATAAGCATCCAAGACATGTTCCCATAACCAACCATTGGGTCTCAAACAGTTAACATCTTTAAATTCAAACTTGTATAGACCTTCTAGATGGCTATGAGGAAAGTCTGATGGGTCGTGAGTTGGACTAAACCAATGATAATTTAGCCAATTGATTTTTTCCATCTTTAAGTACTTGAAAAAGTGAGTAGAAGGGCCAATGCTAGGCTAAGTCTCTTGAACTCTAGGTTGGGATCCTGTAATGTCAATCTCTATCTGTCCAACTGTAGGTTGGGATCCTGTCATGTCAATCTCCATCTGCCTAACATGAGGTTGCGTTGGATTTAAATTGATTGGAACACCTCTATAGTCATTCATGAACGGCTGGTATAATGTATTGAACCATGTGTCATACATGGTTCTCAACTCAGGTGGATGCCCAATTGACAACAACTTTTCAAATATAGCTTTTGCACTCTCAATCTACAATTAAATTAAAAAAATATATTAATAAAACAAGATAATCAGTTAAAAAAACAAAAACATTAATAACTATTATAAATTGATCTACTTACAGTGTTTACAGCCACATATTGGTCAATGAATACCCGTGGCTCATAATCTTCCCCTTGACGCCTGTAGGGTCGAGTATGGTATATCCGTCGTCGAGTAATTTCTCTATACCATGTCATATAATCCTCGGTAGATATATGCTACAGAGCCTCCAATACTTGTCCTTCTAAACTCTTCATGTATGCATCCCACAATCTAATATAGCTGGCCCTATGATTTTCAAAATTTATTCTCTCAAATAATTTATGTTCCTTCCGCAATTCCACCATATTTTCAGCATTAGATGGATACGATTGCAAATATCTAAATTGCCTCATATATCTGTCAGGCATTTGGAACTCAACTATGTCGTAATGTATCAATGGTATACGAGCGGCTCCACCTAACCTTGCCTCAAAAAAATCCCAAGAAAAACGTTTATCAAATAACTGATATGGACGCCACACCCCATCTGTTTCCAACATATTATCAAACTCTCCTCGGTAAAACAGAAGATGGTGATGTGGATCAAAAGAGGAGTATGCCCAGGATAATGCCCTAGATATCAACTTCTGGGACATAGGCTTAGGGGTTGGACGACCAATGTTGCACCGTTCATGAGCCCACATCGTAAGAAGGGTTGCACAACCTGTGAATTTTTTCGTTGTTTTGCGAGTAGCATCATGCAAACCCCTATACAAATGCCTTGAAATGGCCGCCCCCAAGCATATGTAACTACGTCTTCCAATCTTTCCAATAGCAACAAATATCTAGGATGCACAACATTTTTAAGCTTGGTTGGAAACAAAATAGCGCCACACAAGTACAATAGATATGCCTTAGTGTTTTTTACGACATCATCTGGAGTAGCATTACCAGGTAATTGACCATATCTCTGTCTTAACCAGGGCAAACTTATGCCCCCCTTTTATAGCATTGTTCCCACTCATCTACTACAACTTGTTGCCCAAAAACCCTTATAACATAGTTTTTGGGACTTTCTAATTCTCCGCAAGTCAAAGCTTTTCCTAATACGGGCAACCCAAATAAAAATCCCACATCCTCTAAAGAAATGCTAATCTCTCCACAATTTAAGTGAAACGTATTTGTTTCACTTCTCCAACGTTCAACTAGAGCAGATACAAGAGATGCATCAATCTTTGACACTATAGCTTGATGACAAAATATACCAAAACCTACTTGTTCCAGCAAATATTCTTGTTGTTCAGTCAAGTTCCATTCAGTTAATTTTGCAGACATTTAACAAATTTCTAACACACCCCTATCTTACACATCCAAAAACATAAAAACATAAATCGTCACAACATGAATGTTTCTAACAAATGTTTAACAAAATGAAAGTTGTTATAAATAAATAAACTTACAATATTTTGCCATAAGTCTGACGATACGTGATTTTCTTGGTCCCATAACACAATAGGATTAGCAGGTCCAGGATTAATATCCATATGTTTCCTACAAATTCATCAAAATGTCGAGTATTAAATAATATATAAAAATTCCCTTCAAAACAATCTAGGTCTTCATGACATAATTGAACTAGATAAGTAAATAGTGAAAATCATGAGAATATTCACATTTTTAATTCAACTCTGTTATGTAAAATTCAACTCTAAAAACCTTAAAAAGCTTGTTGTGAAAATATTCCAGCTACTTTATCTGAAAGCCACATTTACATTTATCTTGTAATACGACAGTATAACCATTTGCATTCAATTACTCACCAACCTTCTTTCTAAATCTAAAACCTTAACTTAAAATCTTTTATCACTGAAAACCCTAAAAAGCTACAATAGTTAACTACATGTTAATTAAATCCTGATTTTTGGAGGTCCATCATCAGTTCTACATAACAGAACAACTGATGAATCGCACGAAAAAGGAGGGTCAGATTGGAGGTTATATGCAAGCATGTAGAAAATTAAAGTAAAAAATACCTGGTCAATCGCTTTAGGGTTTGGAAAATTTGACAGATGAATCACACGAAAAAGGATATAGGCTCGCAATCGGTCAGAAATCGCAGTAGGAGTCGCTCGAAATCGCAGCTACAGGTGATCGCAGTAGGGTTTGCCGGTTTGGTTTAGAGGATTCACTCGAAATCGGTTTAGGAACTGAAATTGCATTAACCGTCTAGCTTACGCAGGTGTTCGCAGCAGTCGTGGGGAGGATTTAAGCTCTTCAACAGTCGGCAGCAGTCGGAGGGAGAGAGGGAAAGTCGGAGGGAGATAGGGAGGAGGGTTTGGGTAATTACTTTTTCGTTTCCAGTAATTTTAAATCAGGGCAAATTGGTCCAGCGATTTTATTTTCAGTGTACGCTACACCAAGTAGCGTAAGTGCCTTTAATAAATTTACCGTACGCTAGACGGTTTAGCGTAAGCCCATTCAAAATTTTTAATCTGCGCCCTTACTTCATAGAAGGGACGGATATGATGTTATTTGCCCAATTTTGATCCATATCAAGTACTAGCTATGGATCATTTCTTATATATATATATATATAGGGGAATGATCCATAGCATCTATTCTATTTGCTATAGATCAAAAAGTGGCATATAACATCTTAACCATCCGTATAATTAATGAAGTGCTGTGATATGTTTTGGGTAAACACCGTCCGCTAGTAAGTATAGCGGACGTATTAATGATAAATTTTGTACGCTTATGCCCCCAATTAGCCAAGGCAAAAACACAACAATCCGCTGAACATTCTAGGGGACAAAGGTAAGCAATCGTCCCTAGTTCTGCGAATTGGGCGAACCGCTAGAACCCTAGAAGTGGTCATCTGCAAATCGGCTACAATTTCGCAAGATTCCAAAACAATACAGTGATTGCATTCGTCCCTAGTTCTGCGAATTGTATGAACCGCTAGAACCCTAGAAGTGGTCATCTGCAAATCGGCTACAATTTCGCAAGATTCCAAAACAATACAGTGATTGCATTCGCCCCTAGTTCTGCGAATTGTATGAACCGCTAGAACCCTAGAAGTGGTCATCTGCAAATCGGCTACAATTTCGCTAAGTGGAACCTTGTTCTTCCAAACAGATTTCGCAGGTAAGTTTGTAGTTTAATCTCCAAAATCTGAAGGTGATGCGATTCGC
Organism: Panax japonicus; assembly: GCA_020205505.1. Classification (NCBI taxonomy): domain Eukaryota; kingdom Viridiplantae; phylum Streptophyta; class Magnoliopsida; order Apiales; family Araliaceae; genus Panax; species Panax japonicus. The sequence continues at coordinate 7,296,885 of CM035109.1, read as the reverse complement.
CATTAATTCTCTTGAACCCTAGTTTCATCCTGTATATTTTCCATGTTTTTTTTAGTTTTATTTATTGCAATCTACTTCTGCAAGTACATTTGATTATCTCTTATTCCCCTGTTTTTTGTTTGTTTGTATTTAATGATTTGATAGTGTGATCTTCTATGCTCCATAGTTTCTGCAGTTCATGTTATGTCTTTTTATGAGTTTTTTTCTTCTAATATTAACATTAAATACATTCCTGCAAATATACTATTGCATTTACAATCTGCAAATACATTGAACTTTACAGTAAGTTACCTTTGCATTGCATAAGCCTTGCGATATTTGATCTCGATATGGACCCAGCTGTTATTAGTTGAGCTCTAGCTAGGTGATGACTTACTGTTGGGTGTAATATTGGATAAACTACATCATACTCTTCTGCATGTTTAGTTAATGTGAGATTATTTATTTTCTTATAATTCCTTTGACAGGAACTATATTTTGACCCTGATATTGGTGGAGAACCAATGAATTTTTATGATGTTTTCCTTCACAGTCAAGCTCTTGAAGGCATGACATATCCATGGTAAGTTGATTTTTTTAGTTTTCTTTACACTAATTTTTTCTGTAGCTTGACCGAATTGGGGGGACGTCCGGTAGCTTAATGACCGGTAATGACCGGTGCCTCTCTTATTTTTATTTATTTTTTTGGTTTTTTAACCACAATTATGAGAAAAATAAATAAAAAATAATAGAACAAGTTTGAAAAAAAACTGTAAAAGAAAATATATTTTTTATTAAAAAAACACTGTAAACTGACAGTGTTTTTTTAATAAAAAATATATTTTCTTTTATATTTTTTTATTCAAACTTGCTCTATTTTTTTATTTATTATTCTCATTATTGTGGTTAAAAAACCAAAAAAAAAAATAATTAAAATCATAATGCACCGGTCATTACCGGTCATTATGGCACCGGACCGCCCCTTGATCCAGCTTGACCCAGTAACTGACTGCAAGATGCAAAAGATGGAAATCTTATCACGTAATATGTCGAAATCTGTGGTTTCATTTCTTCAGTAGTGACATGCCTTTATGCGTTGTCAATTTTGATGTATTGGGAAGATCACCCTGGTGAAGCAGTGCTAGTCTTTCTGCTGGTGCAGAGGGAGAAGGCATGGAGGAGGGTGGTGGGATTGGCCATTTCTGCTGGGGTTAGTATTCTGGGGATGTGTGCTAGTCTTTCTTATTTTGATACCTATAGGCGTGCCAGACTTCCTGCTAACCTTGTTCAGGCTCAGAGGGATTTGTTTGGGGCACACACATATGAGAGGGTTGATTGCCCCGGAGCATTTCATACAGAGTGGACAAAGCTTGCCCAGAAGAGTGCTAATGGTGTTGCTGCTCTGAAATGAGGCACTATATTATCTGTCAGTTACTTGCTTTTGCCAAGTGTTTTCGTGTTTCTATCTGGATTTGAATTGTATCCCTGACTGAGGATTCTTGGATAGGAATGACAATTGTTGTTTAGCCTCATATTGTTATGTTATGTTTTTGATAAGTGGTGCCTGTCTTTTGAGTATTACAGCCTTCAATATATGCAAATGATTAGCTCCGATTGCAATTTATTTCATGGACTTGATATCCCTTGCATAAAACAACTTCCACCGATTCCATTATAACATGTTTGATTAAGAGATTATTCAGAAGCATATTAGGCAGAATTTGGACTAGTTTCATCTTACTACACGTTTGCAGTGTTTGTTTGGAATAGCTTCCAAAGGCCAATAGGAAAGAAAAATGACAAATTCTGGAGAACACAATTTTTGAAAGTATTACCTAATTGGAATTCTAATTGTAAAGTTCCTTATTGGGCCAGACTTAATGGGCTCCTCCATTGGGTTGTGATTATTCTTATCCTGGTTGATCCGGATGTTTTAGGCCCAATTACTTATTATTTCACTAAGTCCATTCGGATTGGATCCGGTCACGTGGGCCATCTCCATTTTTTGGGCTTACTTATCAAATTAGCCCATTATGCATATTTTCACTTAACCTAGCTTTGACTGGTAATCATTACTCAAAATAATAGTTGACTATTATGTCTGCCACCTTTCTATATGACATTAATAAGGATGGGACTGGAAGGGGGGCGGAGGCAAGGTGTGACAACAAATATGGAGGCTGGGTGCATGCTTTCGGCGGAAATGACCGGAAATGGGGGAAAAGATGTCAGGAAGTGATGAGTGGCACGGTAAGCCGGAATTAGAGTTTGCATGGAGCTGTGATCATAAGGAGGAGGTAAGTAACAAAATATTACACACACCACATAATTATTCTCTTGGACACTAGACATTATCATCCTCTTGAGTTAACCTTGTGAACACATATACTTACTCTCACGCCTGAGCTATCCCCCGGCGGTCCGGCCGTCAAGCTTGTGGTGTTTGTTGTGTTTACTGTGCAGGATCAGGACGTCTTTTGTGATTGGGACGTGGAGAAAGATCCTGGCGTTAACATTGGCGCTAGAAAGAGGTGTTTGCTCTAGTGTCCTGAACATTTTTCAATCACAAACCATATTTGTCATACGTCAATATTCATGGTGAAGAGTAGAACACCTACGCCCGAAGGGCAACCCATGGCGGTCAGTGAATCGATACCGCGAGTGTGCGTCAAGGATCGTTTGGGACCTGCAATAAGTGTTCATGCCAGCACAGCGTCCAAACGATCACATGAAAATTTCCGGCCAAAGGCTATGAGCAACATCAAGCGTAAGCTAGTTTTCTCGATAGAGAAGGGGTCTGGCCGTGATCAGAAATGGGTAGAAGGCACCTCGCTTAGAACTCGATACCGAAACGACCAAGACGAAAAAGCCTCGCGACTAGCTAAAATGGCAGATGAAGCGGATAGGGCCATGGAGGCACTTCTGAAGCAACGACAGGATATAACTGAACAAATGGCTCGAATGACAGAAATGAGAGACGAGGAGTTCAGTTATGTTCAATCTGAAGAACAGGGTCATCGGAGGGGAAAGGAACCTGCTCATTCAGGGCGAGAATCTCTGGGTCGAATTAGGAAAAAAAGAAAATCCCGAAGCCCTACCCCTCAAAGATCAAAGATGACATATCACCCTACTAATTCTAGAGGACAGGGGCGAAGCGAACGAAGAGGTCGATCCAAAGATCGCACCCCTGAGTACACGAGGAAAGCACTTGTTGTTGCCCATTCTCATCATAGCGCCCGGTTTCAGAGGCGAAGTTTATCAAGAGATCATACTCCCGAGAGTTTACTGAGGGTACACCACCCTGTAGACACTCGTCATCGAAAGAGTCCCTCTAATGTTGAAGGTTCTATTGAAAGAAATCGGTTTGCTTAGAAGAGAAAGGAGTCACCAGAAAAAGAAGCATCGTCTCAACCAGAAGGCGTGGAGTATCTGGTTAAAGAATTAAAAGAACTTCGGAAGCAGTTTGCCGAAGTACAGAGAATAAAAGATACTCCGAGAAAGAAGGCATCTCCTTTTTCCGCGAAAATTCTTAAAGAAAAAGCTGATCCCACCAAGAAGTTGCCCCATATCGAGAGTTATGATGGATCGGGGGACCCTTACGACCATAGTCAAGCGTTCGATCGGCTCATGGATTATTATGACTTTAGCGACGCTGCTAAATGCCATACTTTTGTCACAACGCTTAGAAAGGATGTCCGGCAGTGGATGGGAACCTTGCCCTCGGATTCAATCTCGTCATGGGAAGACATGTGTAGTAAATTTCATGCTCGCTTTGGGAGCAATAAAAGAAGGGGAAAACTAACTGGTTCGTTGGCTCAAGTTCGGCAGTTTTCTAACGAGTCTTTAGGCCAGTATGTGAAACGGTTTCGTAAAGCCGTCGGTCAAGTAGCAGACTTGAACGATTTACAAGCTGTGGGACTATTTCAGAATGGGCTAGATTTGGTCAAGTCTGAAAAGTTGGTAAAGAAACTAATGTTCAATCACCCGAAGAGTCTCGCTGAAGCCTTTGACAAAGCCGAAGGCTATATTGTGGTGGAGGAGGCTATGAGCAGCCTCAAACGACCTTCTTCGGAGCGGCTCAGGGAGACAGATCAGGACAAAACTGACGGAGATCAGAAGAAGAATGAAGGGAGTAAAGACCGTTATGAGAGCGGGTCGAAGAAGTATAATAATTGGAGACAGGGTGGAGGACGTTCGTCCGCGCCGGCCCAGAGGGTGAATAGGACGTATACAACACTTAATGCAGACAGGGCTGTTATCTTGGATCAAATTAAGAATCAACCTATCTTCGAGCCACCTCGAGATAATATTAAGCCCGGAAAAGGAAATCCTCGCAAATATTGTGATTACCATCAGGCTTCGGGTCATGATACGAATAATTGTGCCAGTTTGAAAGACTTCATTGAAAGAAAGGTACAAAGTGGGGTTTTAGTTCAGTATGTGGCTGCCAGAACTAATCAGCAACAAGACCGAGGGCCTGTCCCCGCATCTCAACCAGTTCAGCAGGCGTTGCCAGCTTCGGGACAACCTGCAAGGCATGTGATCGATGTCATCACTGGAGGTACTTCTGGCAAATTAATTGGAAAGAAATGCCGAAGTTATTTGGATTCGGTCATGTCGGTGGCGGGATCCTTCCCGAAGACCGGTAGATCCTATCCGAATACAGTAATCTCCTTTACTGATGAAGATTACCCTTCGGAGGTCATCGAGCCGCACGGAGGATCGTTAGTGTTGATTGCCCAAGTGGGTTCAGTAGATATGAAACAGATGATGGTAGATAATGGGTCTTCTGTAGATATCCTGTATGCCCACGCTTATCAAAGGATTAATCTGGACGAGCGAAAGATGGAGATAGGGCAGGAGGCTCCTCTATACGGTTTTAGTAATGATCCAGTCAAGGTTGCTGGGACCATTGAGCTACCCGTCATCTTCGAAACGGCCCCTCAGCAGGTAGAGATTATTTGTAAATTTTATGTTGTACATGTAGATTCTGCTTATAATGCTATTTTGGGGAGGCCCACTTTAATTGCTTTACAAGCTGTGACCTCAATACCTCACTTTAAAATCAAATTTCCTACGGCTCATGGGGTTGGCGAGGTGAAAGGGGATTTGGATTTGGCCAGAAGGTGTTACAGAAATGCTGTGATCACTTCGGGAGTAGGAGTTTCGAAGCAGAAGCAAACCATGGTGATAGAAATCGAGCCCTTTACTGAGAGCAGTTCCGAACCATTAGTCATGCCAGCTGAAGAAACAGACGAGATAGAGCTCATCCCGGGCAAAGTGGATAAAGCAGTGAAAATAGGTTCGGGTCTACCGAACCCCTCCGAACGAACCTCATGGAGCTACTGAGGTGTTATGTTGATATCTTCGCATGGGAACCTCAGGACATGCCTGGAGTAAGCCGGGATATCGCTGAGCATCGGCTAGAAGTAGATCCGTCAAAGAAACCCGTTAGACAGAAGAGGAGGATCTTTGCGCCTGAACGACAAAGGATCATTGATGAGGAGATTGCAAAATTGCTGGCAGCTGACTTCATCTTTGAGATTGACTACTCGCAGTGGATGGCAAATGTGGTGCTGGTCCAAAAGCAGAATGGTAAATGGCGAGTCTGCATCGACTACACTGATTTGAACAAGGCCTGTCCGAAGGATTTTTACCCGCTGCCTCACATCGATCAACTCATTGATGCCACTTCGGGGTATGCTTTATTAAGTTTTATGGATGCATTCTCTGGGTATCATCAAATCTCCATGTGTAAAGAAGATATACCGAAGACGGTGTTCATTACGCATCGTTCGGTATATGCCTATAAGAAAATGACTTTCGGCCTCATCAATGCTGGAGCCACATACCAGAAGATGATGAACCATGTCTTCAGATATTAGTTGGGCAGGAATATTGAGGTGTACGTAGACGATATGATTGTCAAAAGCCTGTTGGTGCATAAACATTTAGATGATTTAGAGGAATGCTTTTAGACACTTCGTCATCACAATTTGAGACTAAATCCCACTAAGTGCACCTTCGGTCTGGGGGCTGGCAAATTTTTGGGTTATCTTATCAGCCGAAGAGGAATTGAAGCCAATCCAGAGAAGATTCAAGCGATCCTGAACATGAAGACTCCTCAGTCATTTAAAGATGTTCAACGTCTGACTGGAAGGATTGCAGTTTTGCGGAGGTTCATGTCCAAGTCTGCAGAGAGATGTTTGCCGTTTTTTGATACTTTGAAAGGGCCGAAGAATGCAAAGACCTTTCAATGGACTTCAGAGTGCGAAGACGCCTTTCAGAGCATCAAGTCTTACTTATCTTCGGTGCCCTTGCTAGTGAAGCCCGTTCCTATAGAGCCTCTATATTTGTACTTAGCAGCTAGTTCTTTGGCGGTGGGGGCGGTTTTGGTACGGGAAATTGGGGGTAAGCAGCACCCGGTTTATTATATAAGTCATGACCTTTGGGATGCTGAAACAAGGTACCCAAATATTGAAAATTTTTTTTTTGCTCTAATAACTGCTAGTCGAAAGCTTAGGCAATACTTCCAGGGTAGATTGGTAATAGTATACATAGATCAGCCTTTAAAGAAGGTTATGGGAAGACCAGAGGTATCGGAGAGACTAGCTGCATGGACGATGGAGTTGTCCCAATTTTTTATTGATTATCATCCCCGAACCGCCATTAAAGGGCAAGCGTTGGCTGACTTTGTGGTTGAGTGTTCGTTTTCTGAGGCTGATGAAGTCGTGGCCGAAGCTGAAGGGTCAGACATGGTAGTTGCAGTTCTTCAGCAGAAGGAAGGCCTATGGACGCTGTATGCAGATGGGTCTTCTAATACGGACATCAGTGGAGCCGGGATTATTCTGACAAGTCCGGAGGGATTCAAGGTGCAGCAGGCCATCAGATTTCAGTTTAAAGCAACCAATAATGAAGCTGAGTATGAGGCAGTACTTGCCGGGTTACGATTAGCAAAGAGTTTTGAGGTACAGAGAATAGTCATCTTCAGTGATTCTCAGTTAGTCGTTAAACAACTCTCTGGAGAGTACGAAGCTCGGGGCCCGAGAATGATCAAGTATTTGGCGGAAGTGAAAGAACGACTTCAGTATTTCCAGTCCTACGAGTTTCAGGGGGTCAAGCGTAACAACAACTCCATTGCCGATGCGCTCTCCAAATTAGCCACTACAGATGTTAATACCTTTGATGGGTCGGTTTACTTAGAAATTTTACAACATCCTAGTATTCATCATGAAGTGGTGATGTGCGTCGACCGAACCAACTGCTGGTTAACTCCATACTTGGAATATTTGGCAGATGGCGTCTTACCTTCGGATCAGATGCTAGCCAAGAAAATCAAGTACAAGAGTGCTAATTATATTCTGATTGATGGATATCTGTTCCGAAGGGCTTTCTCGTCTCCATTACTAAAATGTTTGACTCCGTCTGAAGCTGAATATGCTCTGCGAGAGGTGCATGAGGGCATCTGTGGCGATCATATGGTTGCTAAGTCATTAGCCTACAAAGTACTTCGTCAAGGGTACTACTGGCCTACCATTTTCAAGGAAGCAACTGAATACGTCAAGAAGTGCGAGAAATGCCAACTCAATAGTCCGATACCGCATCAGCCGCCCGAAGAGCTATATACGATCCTATCTCCCATACCCTTTGCTGTCTGGGGGGTTGATATACTGGGTCCATTACCAAAAACAAAAGGTCAAGTCAGTTTTGTTATAGTTGCCATCGACTATATGACCAAATGGGTAGAAGCAAAGCCACTTAGGTCAATAACGGAACAAGAGTGCTTGAATTTTTTTGAAAGAATCAGTCGTATTCCGTTTTGGAATTCCTAAAGTGGTAATATCGGACAATGGATGTCAATTTGTGGGATCGAAGTTTGAAGCATTTTTGAAAGAACTGGGGATTCAACACAGAAAGACTTCAGTGGCTCATCCTCAGTCAAACGGACAGGATGAAGTGACCAACAGAACACTCCTGAATGGGATCAAACGCAGATTGGACGAGGCTAAGGGAAGATGGCCAGAAGAGCTACTTAGTGTGTTATGGGCTTATCGAACTACTCTGAGGACTACAACGGGGGATTCACCTTTCAGATTGGCCTATGGCACTGATGCCTTAGTCCCAGTTGAAATTGGATCTCCAAGTCTTCGAGTTAGTCAATTCAGAGAAATCTACAATGAAGAGGGATTGAAAGCTAATCTTGATTTGCTTGAAGAAGTTAGAGAAACAGCCCTAATCAAATTGGCAGCCTATCAACGCAGAGTAGCCAAGCATTATAATAAGGGGGTAAAGCTTCGCAGGTTTGAAGTAGGAGATTTTGTCCTCAGAGAAGTTGAAGCATCTACGCCTCAGAATCTGGGAAAGTTGATGCCGAATTGGGAAGGGCCATATGAAGTCATTGAAGTACCAAAGCCAGGGACTTATCGGCTGAAGGCTTTAGATGGGTCAGCAATTAAAAACACTTGGCATGCTAGTAGGCTTAGGAAGTACTTTCAGTAAGAACAATGTCAGTACATCGGAAGTCTGTAAATATTTACATCGTCATCAATAAAAGTTCCCTTTTTCTCTCAAACAAATTTTATCTCTGTTGCCGAACAGTTCATAGGTGTTGGGAGGTTCGGGAGGACTTGCTGACCATTCGATGGTAGCCTCTTCGGCAGGAGGTCCTTATGAGTTTATCAGGCCCTTCGTGGTAGGCAAACGTCATTGGTGTTGGGAGGTTCAGGAGGACTCGCTGACCATTCCATGGTAGCCTCTTCGTCAGGAGGTCCTTATGAGTTTGTCAGGCCCTTCGTGGTAGACAAACGTCATTGGTGTTTGGAGGTTCGGGAGGACTCGCTGACCATTCGATGGTAGCCTCTTCGGCAGGTGGTTAATTAAGACATTGTCAGGCCCATCGTGGTAGGCAATTGTCGACACTTAGACCTTGTCAGGCCCTTCGTGGTAGGAAAGTGTCATCTTTAAGACGTTGTCAGGCCCATCGTGGTAGGCAATTGTCGGCACTTAGACCTTGTCAGGCCCTTCGTGGTAGGAAAGTGTCATCTTTAAGACTTTTTCAGGCCCTTCGTGGTAGGCAAATGTCATCTCTCATTTTTGATTAAGCCTTTCGGGGTAAACAAGTTCCTAATGAAGCAGATCTGTCTCACTCTTCGATAACTAATAAGTATCCCTTAACTTTATTACCTAAATTTTTTCCAAGTGTTAAGTTCGGGATACCTCATTATCTAACCTCACTTTATCTATTATATGTCATACTTAATTGTTAGTTAACAGTTAGAACTGAATCCTTGAAGCGATTATGTATATTTTTTCAGTTGCACTAATATTGAGGTATTTGCATAAAGTAAATGCACCGAAGTCATAAAGGTCGAAATCAAATTTCATTAATATTCAATTTAATTACAAAAAAAAAATAATCTTTACAAGTCCTACAAATTAAAATAAAATTATCTTCAGCTCGCGGCCTCACTTTCAGAATCTAGCAGAGATGGATCTAGTTGAGCAGTCACCATCTTTTCCTTTCCCCTGCTCCGGCATTCTTCATATCCTTCGTAATATACCTTTAAAATCTCTGACCCAAGCTCGTCCGATGTACGATAATCCGCCCGTATTTGATTGATTAGATCTTCGGTCAAAGGAGGATCTCGTTCTTGAAGTGCCTTTATCTTACCACGAAACTTGCGACGCTTGGCCTTCTGAACTTTCTTAATAGATCGAGCCTTCGTCTGAACTTCATGGAGCTGGGTTGACAATTTTTGGTTGGCTACAACAAGATCCTCTTTGGTAGTCTTCAAGGCTTCGGTCTCAGCAACAAAACGAATATTCAACATAGATAATTTTTGTTCTCTGACTTTTGTCGTCTTCAGTTCTTCTCTGACCGAACTCAGCACATCATAAGTTTCTTTCATATCTTCCTTCGTTTGGGCCAATTCCCTTTGAAGACTTTCGTTGGCATGAAGAACAGATTCGCGTTCCTCTCTCTCTCGGGCTAGTGTGGCCTTCAGCATGTTGTTCTCCCTCCTCAAAGTCTCTTCATCAGACTCGGCATTTATATGCCTGGGACGTAAACGCCCAAAGACTGCATTCGCCTACATATATTCAAAAGTATCTAGTCAGTTTCAAATACTTCAGCAAATGAAGAAGTGTTTAATTAATAAAACTCTCACTTACCTTGGCCAGATAACTCATGCCTTCATCAAGAAAATTTCCGTTCGTATGATTATCAAATCGGTGATCATCATTTTCCCGAACGAAGGCATCAAAGACCTGGAATGGGAAGTTGACGTTGTACCGAGGCCACATGGTCGGCTCCCCAGTGGCTTCATCATGAAAATTTTGTGTTAAAGGCCTTGGGGGGGGAAGCCATCTGTTGGTCATGGAGGGGGGAAGGATCCGTGTAGATGTTTTCAGGAGAAGGAGATCGAGCCAGAGTAGGATCTCTAACTGGTTAAGTTGCAGGCGTTGGACTAGGGTGACTGTCATTTGGTCGTCTTCTCTTTCGAGATGGCACTACTGCAGGCTCGGTTATTTCTTCTTCGTTTACAGTTGAAGTCTCCACAGGGTTTGTTGAAGGTTAAATGTTTGAAGAAGGAACCCTAAGCTCATCGGGGGTTAGCGGAATGATTTTGGTTCTCAACTTTTTGATCCGAAGAAGTTGTCTTCGATCATTCGCAAGAAGATCCAACAAACTTGTTCGGGCCAATTGTGGGACAGCAGTTGGCGGTATTAGGTCTACGTTCGGAGGTATTAGATCAGCAGTTGGTGGTACCGGATCTATATTCAGTGATATTAGGTCAGCAGTTGGTGTTGGGCTGGTAGTTGGAGGTATCGGATTAAAGGACGGTTCGGATTTGGAAAGATCTTCGGAGTCTGATGGGATGGAGATTGGCCGAGGCTTTCGGATGGCTCTTTTCTTTTGCCGAAGTTGAAGAACTTTTTTCGGAAGAAGAGGTTCGTCATCTTCTGGTGCGTGGGTTTGAGGCTCCTCAGCTGGTATTTCGGTAGGTGGGTTGAATTTGGAGGAAGCATCCGGTTGTGGAGGTCCGGCATCAACATCTGCAAATTTTCCGGCATTGTCTTCGGAGGGGACTTCATGTTGTAAATAATCGATGGGGGCTTCTACCGGTTTTCCAGCTAACAAATCTTCTAAGTCTTTCATCTCCGAAAGCGACGGTTTGATCAAAGTTACTACAGAAGATTAAAAGTTCTACATCAGAATCCATATCAAATAAATTTCAAATATTCGCAAAATGATTTTGTACTTACATTTGTGGTTATACAACCACGCTTGGTTGGAAAGAAGTCTATAATTCCATTCCTCCCTCGGGAAATTGTCCAGAAGCTCTATTATCTCAGCCTCACGTTCTTCAGAAACATCCCCGAAGTTTGTGGAAATCTTCTCATCTGTGGCCCAGCCCGGTAAGGAAAGGACTTCGGGCCCTTTAACGAAAAACCATCTTTCATGCCATCCTTTGTTGCTTGAAGGAGTATTCACTAATGAGCGTCTCTCGAACCTCTCCCCTGTTTTTGAAGAATGCTTGCTTATGGTTTTAAATCCTTTCTCTCTGGACTGACAAACCTTGTATACAGTGAAGAAGAAGTCGAGCGAAGGTTCGACGCCAAGTTCGTGGCATAGAGCTATGAATGCCAAAATATGAATATATGAGTTCGGCATTAGTTGGGCGAACCCAACACCCAGAAACCCTAATAGAGTCACCACGAAGGCGTGTAGAGGGAACTGGATCCCTTTCTCCAGAATGGTTGTTGTAACAGCCATCCATCCTTCAGGGCATTGATACATTTTTCCCCAGACCTGGGAACTCTCATCTGGTGGGTATCCGGAATGTGGCAACGAGTTCGAAGCCTTTTCAAATCAGCCTCGATAACTTTTGAGGGGGATGTTGGCATGAACGTACAGCTCGTTGTCCCTATAGAATTCGAAAGGACTGGGAGAAAATGTTGTTGTCAGTATCTTCGCAGAAGTCGCAGCAGCCTGACCAGAGCTCGAAGCATCTTTGCTAGAATTTGGGTCTAGAACAATGGAGAAAATAGGTTTCACTAGCAGGGGACGACCTTGTTCAGAATCTTGAGACGCCATTGTTAACAATCCGCAGAGATTACAAAGAAAGTTCAAGAGATAGAAAGAAAGCTTGAAGGTTCGAAATTCGAATTGGCAGGTAAAATTGTCAAAATTGGTAAAGTTTGTCTTTTATATTGACAGTTACACGGTAATCGAAGGCAGCACAGTAAATTCACAGTAATGATGGTGAATTGGAAGAGGCGCTGCCCGGTTTTGGGTCTAAATATCCCAATCAGAGTGGGTTTATATCTGTTGGACTTCCCATTTCTATCTTTGATATCAATTTGGACCGACTTAATTGGGCTTTGATGAGTTTCACTTTGGACCTCTTACGACTTATCATAATTCGTTATATCATGGGCCAATATTATTTATAGTCTTCCATTAAACCCCCTGTTTAATAAAAGACTATGGGGCAATGTTAGGCCATGATCCTTTTCTTTATTGGGCCAGACTTAATGGGCTCCTCCCTTGGGTTGTGATTATTCTTATCATGGTTGATCCGGATGTTTTAGGCTCAATTACTTATTATTTCACTAAGTCCATTCGGATTGGATCCGGTCACGTGGGTCATCTCCATTTTTTGGGCTTACTTATCAAATTTGCTCATTATGCATATTTCCACTTAACCCAGCTTTGACCGGTAATCATTACTCAAAATATTAGTTGACTATTATGTCTGCCACATTTCTATATGACATTAATAAGGATGGGACTGGAAGGGGGCGGAGGCAAGGTGTGACAGCAAATATGGAGGCTGGGTGCATGCTTTCGGCGGAAATGACCGGAAATGGGGGAAAAGATGTCAGGAAGTGATGAGTGGCACGGTAAGCCGGAATTAGAGTTTGCATGGAGCTGTGATCATAAGGAGGAGGTAAGTAACAAAATATTACACACACCACATAATTATTCTCTTGGACACTAGACATTATCATCCTCTTGAGTTAACCTTGTGAACACATATACTTACTCTCACGCCTGAGCTATCCCCCGGCGGTCCGGCCGTCAAGCTTGTGGTGTTTGTTGTGTTTACTGTGCAGGATCAGGACGTCTTTTGTGATTGGGACGTGGAGAAAGATCCTTACGTTAACAGGTACAATTTGAAAATCTACTCCAGTAAGCTTTGCTTGAAGACCTTTTGGCAACTTATTCTTAAGATAAAAAATTTCCTCTGGAATGGTGGTCCACACATCCATTATATTGTGCATAGATCTTTTTAGTCCCTAATGCTTTGCAAGTTTTGTTTGTTATATTCATGCATTGCTTGACGGTTTATTAATTGATAGGGCATATCTTGATTCTTGCACAATTAACAAATGTTTCCATTCTTTCATGCTTTTTTATTGTAACAGGGCTTTAATAGTTTCAAATACAGTGTTTCTTTGATTTCTAAGTTGAAAAATCAGTAGTAAAATGATAAACATGCTTTGTAATTGATGCTGAGTTGGTTGCAGAAACTTATGATGATAGGTAATAAGTTGAACTTCATTTTATTACATCTGTTTGAGTATGCACTACGTGTACATATAGGATTATAGATAGTGTTTAAGATAGGTGATGGAGCAATGGATGGACTTCTCTTGTAAGTTAGCAACCTACTTTGTTGAAATTGAGACAAGTTGATGAATCCAAATTCCAAAGTAATATATATATATATATATATATATATATATATATATATATATATATATATATATATATATATATATATATGGGAAATGATCCGTGGAAAGCGTTAGTTATTAGCACTGTTTGAACTAACGCTCATCCAGCCGTCCAATATTAGAGTTAATGGCCCAGATGAGATCCCAGCCGCTAGAAGGAGTAGCGGCCAGCAATAAATTAAAAAATCATCTTTGCTGGCCGTTAGAGGGAGTAGCGGCCAGTCAAAACGTCGTCGTTTTGACTGGCCGCTACTCCCTCTAGCGGCCAGCAGAGAGGATTTTTTAATTTGGCCCATGGCCCAGCCGCTATAGGGAGTAGCGGCCGACAAAAAAATTTGGCCAATTACTGATTATCCTAATTATTCTCGTACATGCTACTTATTAATTAATAAAATAAAATAATAAAAAATTATAAATATAATTATAAGGATAATTAATAATTATCTTTATACTTATCCTTATACTTATTAACAGATTATCCTTATACGTATTACTTATTAATCAGTAAAATAAAATAATAAAAAATTATAAGAATAATTATAAGGATAATCAGTAATTATCTTTATACTTATCCTTATATTTATTAACAAAATAAGTATGTATAAGAATAATTACTGATTATCGTCTTATGATTTTTAATTATAAATAAAAAATAGTGATTGAATTTATATATTTGAGTAGGAATATAATATAAATTTAATCACTATTTCCTATTTATAATTAAAAATCATAAGACGATAATTATTAATTATCCTTATACATACTTATTTTATTAATAAATATAAGGATAATTACTGATTATACTTATAATTTTTTATTATTTTATTTTACTAATTATTAAGTAGCATGTACGAGAATAATTAGGATAATAAGTAATTGGCCAAATTTTTTTGTTGACCGCTACTCCCTCTAGCGGCTGGGCCATGGGCCAAATTAAAAAAATCCTCTCTGCTGGCCGCTAGAGGGAGTAGCGGCCAGTCAAAACGACGACGTTTTGACTGGCCGCTACTCCCTCTAGCGGCCAGCAAAGATGATTTTTTAATTTATTGCTGGCCGCTACTCCCTCTAGCGGCTGGGATCTCATCTGGGCCATTAACTCTAATATTGGACGGCTAGATGAGCGTTAGTTCAAACAGTGCTAATAACTAACACTTTCCACGGATCATTTCCCTATATATATATATATATATATATATATATATATATATATATATATATATAGTAAATGGATCAGGTCCGGACCTCCCGGACGGGAGAAAATCCGGACCTAAAATTTTTTTTTTTTTTTTTTTGAACAACTAAAAAAAAAAAAAAATTTATGGAACTGAAAATTTTCAATAATACAGTGTTTTGGGTGTGTTTTTAATACCTACACCAACCAATGTATGTACAGTCTGCCCAGACTGTACAGACATATTTTGTTATAGGCATCCAAATCACGCCCAAAACACTGTATAATGTAAAAATTCCAATTCCATAATTTATTTTTTTTAGTTGTTTAAAAAAAAAATCAAAAAAAAAAAAGGTCCGGATTTTAACAAAATCCGGGAGTCCGGACCTGATCCGGACTCTCTCTCTCTCTCTCTCTCTATATATATATATATATATATATATGTATATATATATATATATATATATATATATATATATATCCAGGCCATATGGCTCACTTATTTTCTTTTATTTTATTAGTTTGTCAATTTCCTAATCCTACAATATACTATACGACACCCGAGAAAAATATCAAACCATGTTTTGAAAGTACACTTCAATTATTACTCTTTGTCGACGATTTGAAAAAAAATAATAATTTAATTATCACTTATACCAGAACAAAATTATTAATTTTAATTATAACATTTTTTATTTTAATATTTAAGAATTAAGATTCTCTCCGTTACACATTTTATCAAAATTTTCTTAACACACATTTATCGTTAACCCACAAATAATACATTTAGCAATAATTCGTAATAAACTGATATAGTCATTAAAAATGGAGTAATATTTATATCTAGCTATGGAGAGAATCAAGTAAATATTGTAACTGAGGAATCCTAGTACAGTCATTTCGGGTAAAGAATCCCCCAAGCCATTTTTAATTTGGTAGTTACTTCTTTCCATCTTATGGTGATTTTATTCACATAATGGGTAAGAATTTTGGATTCATGAGGATATACTTATCTCCTCTTTATTCTCATATGGGGTAAAAAAAATTTGATTTTATTACCATAAAGGGTTAGAATTTTATATCCATCCCAATATAAAACATCCCAATGTCTTTATTAGCTGGATCTTGGAATCTTTTTGTAAGCCTGATGTTTGGAAAGTGTCTATTCTGATTTCTGAGTAGTTAGGAGTATGATTTTGACTATATATATATATATATATTGATTTAAATGAAGTCAGGATAATATCAAGATTTGACATGGGAAGTAGGCTTTATATAATAACACACTAGCAAGCTTGGAGTGGTCAAGCAACAAACAAAATCATGTCAATGGCTATTTTCAGTATTGGAATTCTCATTCTCCCTATCTGCTTAATCTTTCTCTACCGTTGGATTCACCGGAGCCGTAAAAGCTCGTTTTTAACCGACTGGCCGGTCGTCCGTATGACACCGGGACTTCTTCTGAATGCTCATCGTGTACACGAATTCGCCACCGATGTTCTAAAAGAAAGCCAGGGAACATTTGAGCTGAAAGGTCCTTTGTTAGCAAACTTGGACTTATTTGTCACTGCAGATCCGGCCAATGTGCACTACATCTTGAGCAAGAACTTTTTAAATTACCCCAAAGGCCCTGAATTCAGAAAGATGTTTGACATTCTTGGCGACGGTATTTTTAATGCTGATTTTGGATTATGGGAGCTGCACAGAAGAACCACTATGTCACTTTTTAATCATGCCAAGTTCCTAAACATGTTGCAAAAAATTATTCGGAACAAAGTCGAGAAAGGGCTAATTCCGGTTCTCGACTTTGTTTCAGGAAAAGGGATCGTGGTGGATTTGCAAGAGATATTTCAGAGGCTTACTTTTGATGGGATTTGCTCAATGGTTTTGGACCATGACCCTTGTAGCCTGTCAATAGATTTACCTTATATTCCCTGCGAGAAGGCGTTCACGATTGCGGAGGAGGCACTGTTGTATAGGCACATAGTGCCTGAAAGTGTTTGGAAGCTGCAGAGTTGGATTGGGATTGGTAAAGAGAAGAGTTTAAGCAAAGCTTGGGATGCTTTTGATCAATTTATATTCAGGTGTTTAACGACGAAACACGATTCAAATGTACGTGAACTTGAAGCCTCGGAGAACACTGCAGCAGAGGAGGAATTAAGTTTGTTAACAGCTTACAGCAAAGCATACAAGGAAAAGACTGGAAATCCGAAAAAGTTCTTGAGGGACACTTTGTTAAATTTGATGATTGCGGGTAGAGATACCACATCAACAGCTCTTACTTGGTTTTTCTGGCTCTTATCCAAAAACCCTTTAGCCGAAATGAAAATTCAAGAAGAAATCAAAGCAACGATGAATCTAAAAGAGGGCGAAAATTGGAGGTTTTTTAGCATTGAAGAGTTGCAAAAAATGGTTTATCTCCATGGTGCTTTATGTGAAGCTTTAAGGCTATTCCCACCGGTTGCTTTAGAGCATAAATCTCCGGTTGAACCGGATGTTCTTCCGAGTGGCCATCCTGTGGACAAAAACACGAAAATCATTCTGTCATTTTACTCGATGGGACGAATGGAGAGCGTATGGGGAAAAGATTGCTTGGAGTTCAAGCCAGAGAGATGGATTTCGGAAAGGGGAGGGATAAAACATGAGCCATCATACAAGTTTCCGGCGTTTAATGCGGGGCCAAGGACTTGTATAGGTAAAGAAATGGCATTTACCCAGATGAAAATAGTTGCCACAGCTATCATACATGCCTACAAAATTGAAGTTGTGGAAGGGCACCCTATAGCCCCAAGTGATTCTATTATTCTGCAAATGAAATATGGTTTGAAGGCCAGTTTAGCAAAAAGGAATGTGTAGTAGTATAGTAGTTAAGAGTTTTCTCTCATGTGAATTATGAAGAGAATTGTGAATGTTCTTAATTAGTTGCAACTTTGTCATGTGTTGTGAAGTTTGTGTAATAAAATAACCAGTTGTTTCTTGCTTGTTTTGGTAGTCAAATTTGTCGACGCCGGGAATTTGTTTTCCTAATGTGTTTGTTGTTTCTATCCTTTGTATTTGATTTAATTTGTTTAAAGGGTGAGTTTTAAAGAAAATAAGACCGACATAAATGCCGAAAATTTAAAAAGATTGATTTTAATGATTGAGCCGAATTAGACAAAGTCGTCAGTCGGTATAGTTTCAAATGGATTTACCAACTCATCCGGATTTTGAAGGTTGTTTTCACAATATGACCCAATATATAACTCCGTAGATTTGGTTTGGAACCCGAGATTCGTGGAATTCGGGGGTTTACTTAAGCGAGTGGAAGGTGTTAGGCATCCCCGACTTATGTGAAAACACTGTTACCGCATCTTGTTGATTTTCCTAAGCATTAAGTGTGTGTGTGTGTGATTTTGGAAGTGCTTTAAATATTTATTTGACTTGTGTTAAGTGCTTTGATTTTAAGAGTTGCTCTAAGCCTTATTTTAACTTTTGAGCGACTTTGTTTTGAAAGTAGTGTTTGTAACACCCCCTTCCCGAAAAGGAAAGGGAGGTCACGTGCAAAGCACAACGAACCTCAAAATAAGTAAACAGAGCACTAATGACTTCAACATATGTAATAATGATATCCACCAATAAATTACTAATTATAATTCTACAACTAGAGTCAAAATAATCAAAACTTAAAAATCGAAACAACCTAGATTGATGGTCAAAGACAAATCTCTCATTACACTAGCCCTGAATCACCCCTGCAAACCTGCCGGAAGAAAAACACAGCATGAGCCAATTGCCCAGTACGGATATAAAGATACAAAAGATATACAACTGAAATACGAAATCAACATAGACAAAATATTGCCTCTGACAAAAATAAAACTCCAAAGATATGAATAGAATATATCTAAACCAACAGGAATAACGAAACAAACAGAGGAGTAAAGAAAATAATGAATTGAAATAACTAACCCAATTAATTAAAAAGAGACGAAACCAACTGAAACGAAACGAACAAAACTAATCAAATAAAATAATAGGCTGAAACAAATGGCTGGAGTTATTTCATACCGAATGAGCTCAGAAATATACCTTGCCACATAGGCAAGTCAAAACAATGCCACACAGGCAAGTCAAAATAATGCCACACAGGCAAGTCAAATGATGCCACACAGGCAAGTCAAAACCATGCCACACAGGCAAGTCAAAATAATGCCACACAGGCAAATCACACATTGGACCGCGAATCCAAATGTATGCAAATCGGATAGGTGTGTTTGGCACAACATCACCAATCCGCAGAACAGAAAACTAGGGTTAACCCATACGCCTCCCACAACAAAACACCAAACGACCCGCTTCCTCCGGAGCCCAAAATGGAGACGCCGTGGACTAATCACACTGCCACGGAAAGTGTCATGCCTCTCGTGCCAAGACGACATGCCTGTGGTACCCCCACAGGTGGTTATAGCTCAGGTATACCCTACAGTATATTCTAACAAAATACCATGTCACAACACATGCGACATAATACCAACAAAAGGGGTTCTATATGTACATGTTGAACCAAATCAAATTATGGTTACAAGGTCTCAAAAGAAGGTAACATGTACCGCTCTACAATTATCAAAAATAAATACTGAACATGATATCCTAATTCAAAGAGTACAATTACAAGTCCAATGTGTCAACTCCAAAATGAAACAATTATATGAATTTCACAAGAAACAATTATGTGAAATAATAATAGAATTTGAAACGAGAAATAAAACGAATAAATCAAATGTAACAAAAGTATCACTGAAAGAGTACGGAATCCGTACCTGATACTTCCAAACCATTTATGGCACACTCCACAAAATCTTACCCTCAAATGCCAACGATATCAAATACGAAACATCATTCACAACCTAAACATATTCACCTCAAATTAAAAACAATCCAAACTAATAATTCCCAAAATAATTCATAATCTATTTAATATACCTTTAATCATCGCCTTTTATCAATTATTAATACTCCAAAATTTATATTCCAAAAAAAAAACTCTTTAAATTCCCTCCGTTCAATTTAAATAATTTAATAAGGTTTTATTACAATCCAATCATTAATAACAATATACTATTAAATTATTATTAAAACTTTTATAACTATGTCGGCAAAATTAATTAATTCAAACTAATATACATAACCTCAATCGATTTATCAATTCCGTTATACGCTTTATGACAAGGAAAAAAATAAATTTTTAACACAATATACTTATATATATAAAATAAAATAATAAAAAAATTAAAAACAAAAACCATGCCTGCAAGAGTTGAAGGCCTAAAAACTATATGAGGTATCCTAATTCATTATAGCAGCTTTTCGCATCACGTTGGCGAATTTTTTCTTTTTATATAGGAAAAAGCTATCATTACTTCATACTGTTCAATCAATTTCGGATATCAATCAAAGATAAGCCCCAATAATTCATTAATACTAGCAAAGCTACAATACGTCAGTACCTTTTTGTTTCATACGCAACAAGTGAATTGGTTGATTTCTCTTCTCCAAATTACAGTATAAAAATTCTTTTCTTCTCTCCTTCCTTTGTTCTCTCTTCACAGCGCAGCCGCCAATCACTTTTTCTTTTCTTTTTGATTTGTACTGCATGTATGATTAGGTTTTAGTATTTATTATTATTTTGTTTTACTAACTCTCCTAATTATAATAGGATTTTACTATTAACCAAATACAAAATAGACCCAATTAGTATAAAAGTCTAAATTAATGTAATCACGTACTTATTATAGTTCACACAAATTAAATACAATTTGACCCAATATAAGAAAAGCCCAATTAAAATATGGATTTAAATACTATTATTATTATTATTATTATTTTACCGGGTATTACAGTGTTGAGCCTCTTTGAACCTATATACGAAGGATTTGATTTAAATAAATTTTATTTTTAGACAAAGTATAGTAAAATAATGTTTTGGAAAATAAGGTTTTCAAATCCTTTGCCAAATAAGAAATCAAGATCCTTTGATACTTTCAGTTATTAAATTTAGATTTGTCTAACCCCGAAGCGTTTTATTTTTTTATAAAAGCTCTTTGTTGTTTTGTTTGAAAATTATTTTGGTGATAATGCATGAAAGAAAGCATCAAAAAGGGTCGGACCATCTCGGGACATGAAAACCATCTCGATAGACCTGATTACCCACAACCATAATTTTTTTCATTATCACGGGGCCTTAAATTCGATATTTCGGGACGAAGCCCTCAAATTCGTTTTAAGGCCTAATATTACATATACAATGGTTTGCGCGGTTTGATATATTTCATTATAAACTAAAAGGTTTATTGTGAGGATCTAATAGAGATCCGGTTAGTAGATCTCAACCCTAGGATTCTTAAGCTCACATTGATATGCTTGAACGTATATAATGTATCCTAAAACCCGTTATTAGGTGATTCATTGATTGAAATTCCTATCACGGATATTTAGGACCCCCCAACACTAGATATAGATCTAGGGCTCTACGGAGTAACTGAAATCAATTGAAAGCATTAAAATGATTAGATCTATTTTAGATCTAAGACGATCTAGCATGGGAGTTTGAGTTTTGAAACTTATGAACCGAGCTAGATCCAGGTAGATTTAGTAACAATACTTGATTTCTAACTAGATATGTACAAATTGGTCGATAAATTAGATAAATTTATCAACCAACATGCAATATACGTACAAAATAACTACACTACTAAAAAAATGATCATTTGTGATGGCCTAAATCCATCACAAAAAGTAGAAAAATCATCACTAAAGGTTTACGTGATAGCTTTAAGCATCACAATGGCCGTCTTGTATTCGCCCATCATGAAAGGTTTTACGTGATGGTTTTGGCAATCACGTAAATACGTGGTGCTTTTGTGATGATTAATACAATCACATTAACATATAATCTATTGTGATTGTCAAAGTCATCACAAAAAAAACAAGACTTTAGGGATCAAATGTAAGAATGTGAATCTCTATTTACGTATAATTTATTTCACTATATTAATTATAACTATATTAATTGTATCAAATGATACTTGTAGGATTCGAACCCTCTCCCATTTACAAACTAAATAACGAGTATTACCACTACACCAAAGTCTAGATCATGATTATAATTTTAAAACAAAATATAAAAGGAAATATATGTGAGTTGACTTACTAAACAAAATTACTTCCAAATAAGATTTGGTGATTGCAATGGCAATCACAAATACTCTATAATGATGATAAAATTAGTCATCACTAAGAGCCATCATATATTTTATTATTTTATGACGGCTTGAAAATTTTATCACAAAATACATTCTTTTTGTAATTGCAAATAAAAGTCGTCACAAAAATCTATCTTTTTAATGATTGTCACGACTGTCATGAAATATTGTTTAGATTATTTCTTATATTAAAATATTAGTGATAGCTTAAATGCAATCACAAAAAGGGTATATCTATAAGTGATGACTTAGTGCGTCATAAAAAGAAAATTTATTTTGCGTGAAAAAATTAGTGTGATTGACATGGCCGTGACAATTATAATATATTATGGCAAAAATAGTCATCACTAAGAGCCATCATATATTTTATTATTTTATGACGGCTTGAAAATTTTATCACAAAATACATTCTTTTTGTAATTGCAAATAAAAGTCGTCACAAAAATCTATCTTTTTAATGATTGTCACGACTGTCATGAAATATTGTTTAGATTATTTCTTATATTAAAATATTAGTGATAGCTTAAATGCAATCACAAAAAGGGTATATCTATAAGTGATGACTTAGTGCGTCATAAAAAGAAAATTTATTTTGCGTGAAAAAATTAGTGTGATTGACATGGCCGTGACAATTATAATATATTATGGCAAAAATAGTCATCACTAAGAGCCATCATATATACTATTATTTTGTGATTGCTTAAAAAATTCATCACAAATTACTATCTTTTGTGATTGTTTTTAAAAACTGTCACAAAATTCCATCACGTATTCTTGTTTTTTTAGTAGTGCTAGTCTAACTACATATAAACACTACATGAAAATAGATCTATTAGATTGAACTATATTTACAATGAAATGTACAAAGATTTGCCTTTTTCACATTGGGGAACTAAGAAACGAGCTCATTTTGACTTGGATTCAAATTATATCACTCTAGAGATTCAATATCTACTATACAAGTGAAATATTTAATACAAAGATGATGTTAAAATGCCAAACCCTCTTCTCTCTCTAGATCCGCCTCTTTCTCTCTAAAAAATCTATCTTTTTTCTTTTCCTTTTCAAATGAGCTGCTGACCCATGATTATTGATCTCGGGCCCAGCCGCAGGTGCAATTGCTGATGGACCCAGTAGGTCTTGTAACCTCAAAATTTGGTCCTTTGGTCGTCCATCCGAAAAAAGTTGAGCTATGTACCCAAATATTCAAAAAACTTATGCTGATTGAGATGAAATGAAATCGAGTCTGAATACGGGAAGATGAAACAAATAGTTGAGAGGTATCTTCCAGTTTTCAATGAAGGTCAGTTGGCTCGTCTTGCACAATTCATAGCAAATGTAGTATAGATCAAAAACCTTGTTTTTGACAGGTAGTATAGATCAAAGAGAAAACCAACCAACAATTGCAAAATACCGGAATGGGAACAAACAATCTCTCTCAAATTGAAGAGAAGAGGGGCAATAATTGGGAGCTATTGTGTGAACTACTCTTGATTAATGAGAAAAGTTTTTACTTTCTTCCAAAATAAATATCTTAATTTTATTTTACACGATGATTAACAAAATTTATATTTTCCAATTGTCTTTTATACCTTTTAAATGGTCACGGATCAGAATCCACTCCGATATAATTTTTAGGAACAAAGAAAAGTTTTTACTTCCTTTCTTTCAAAATAAATATTCTTATTTTATTTTACATCATTAATAAAAATATTATTCTCTAATTATCTCATATATATTTTATTAAAAATAATATTTATATCGTTAAATATGTATTGAACAAAATTATAGGAAAGCCACCTGTCACAACAGACCCAGGCCAATATTGCCCGCCTAGAAAAGCCGCATTTACAACAGTTTCCTTATCGTTATCCCTATTTTGCTGTGTTATTGGGTCATTCTGTAGGATAAGGATTCAATTTTTTCACTATGTACCCAACAGGTTCCTTATATTGATTCTTTAAATTTTGAATTTTGAAATTTTAAATTAAAATTTGAAAGTTTCAACAGTCAAATCATGTTTTTAACGTTGTAACTATTTTTTATTTAAAAGTAATTGTTGTTTGAATTTAAAAATTGCAATTATTTTAATTTAAAAATAGTTATTGCTAGAAATCAAAATGTGCAACGATCATTATGTGTTTATGAGAACTTTATTTTAATTATAAAATAATAAAACTTATAATTATTAGTAATATTTTTTACAAAAATGATCAAAATCAAAATTTAACTGATTTTTAATTTTTTTTATAGTTCTCTTTCTTCTTTAAATCCTTTGTTTAAAAAATAAAAATGAGTGAATTTGATAGCCATATCCAAATCAGCAATTAAGTGAGATAAGATCTTTTAACCAACATAAAATACAATAAATAGGGTGTGAAATGCCATTTTACATAAATAGAGAACGCTCTTTTGATTCCCTCATCCTGAGTAGTCAAATTATATATAGAGATTAAAATAGAGAATTATATAAGGATAAGGAAACTGTTGGATACTGATTTATTGATATATTCTTCATCTATTGGGGAAACTGTTGTGAATGCTCTAATCATCTGTCTGCATGCATGCATCCTACACAACTAAATAGTACTGATATCACCGATATCTAATTTGTCGGTAGGGATGAGAAATTGATATTTCTGCATTTAAAAGTTATAATTTTATTAAAAAAAAGTTCACATAAATAATAATTAGGTGTTTATATTTATGTTAGAAAAAACTTGTAAAAATATCAAATATTAATCATGAAAATATTAATTTTTATCTATATTACTCCCTCCGTCCCAAATTAATTGCTCAGTTTTGACTTTTTAAAGTCAAATTGACCATTTTTAAAACTAATTTTTTTACTATTTTTGCTAAAATATAGGTGAAGAGATTATAATCAAAAGAAAGTATATACAATTTATTACTAATCCTAATTTTTATAATTTTAGAAATATATTTATATATGCTTAATTATTATTTCTAAAAATAGTCAATTTGACTTAAAAAGGTCAAAATTGAGCAATTAATTTGGGACGGAGGGAGTATAATTTGTTCGCGTGATTTTTTGTATTTTTCAGAATTAGGAGTTTTATTTGTTTTCTTTTTTCTTTTATTAAGAGGAAAATAAATGTTATTAGAAAGCATACCTTTTTAGTTGCCTAGCCAAAAATAAATGTTAATATGATGCTGATTTACACCAACCCTAGTCTTCATTAGGCACTCCGGCCTCCGGGTGGTAGTTTAGTTATTACTCCATGTCAACGATTTAAAAAAAAATTAATAATTTAATTATCACTTATAGCAACACAAAATTATTGAGTTCAATTATAACATTTTTTTATTTCAATATTTGGGGACTTGGATCATCTGCATTACTCGTTTTATCAAAATTTTCTTAATACATATTTAGCGTCACAACTCATGAGATAGAATCCAAGATAGAAAAGAATGGGTTTATATACTTGATATTAATCCAATTAGAAATTGAAGCAATATTGGAATCGGAGATTACATGAAAGGAATCCAAGTTGAAAAAGGATTTACTTGTTAGAGTGGTTGGTGACCAAGACAAGGAGATGTGATCCCTAATTTGATTAGAAGAATAAATTATTTCTAATCCATAATAGGAGTGGATTAAGAAGAGTACTATAAATAAGGCTATGAGGGAGTCTTATTTGAGACATGAGATAGAGAAGCTTGGTAGTAAGAAGATACTAAAAGAATAAATTGAGAGAATTACTGTTTGTTGTTCGTGGATATCCACCATCATCTCCGTTCAATTGAAAGCTTGAAGACTTTGTTGCTTGGGGTATTTTTTTGGTGGTGAAGTTAATTAGGTTTCTCAACTTAATTAAAGGTAAATTTGTATTATCTCAATTTATTGTGTAACCTCAAGTTTTAGGACATAAAACTTGAGAGGATTATTGTAAGCCCATTATTAGTGATATAGTGGAGATTCGGAGTTTGACCCGTGATTTTTACCTCTTAATTTTAGAGGGTTTACCACGTAAATTTGGTGTCTTGCTTATGGATGATTATTTGTTATTTTTGTTCTCATAATTGGTTTTGTTGATTTCATATTTAATTGCACAAAGACGGAAAAGTAATTCCTGGGATATAGATTATTTTTGGCGTACTTTTTCCAACAGTGGTCTCAAAGCTTGGTTATTTTTGTGGTTTTCTTGTGCGAATTAAATGGAGGATTGGACAACAGGTTGCATGATTAATCTCAAGGCTACAAATTATACAATTTGGAAGCCAAGAATGGAGGATTTGCTTTACTGCAAGGATTTATACGAGCCAGTTGAGAACGATGGAGTTAAGACCACAAACAAGAGTGACGAGCAATGGAACAAGATGAACAGGAAGACTATTGGTCTGATCAGGTCGTGGATTGATCAACGTGTGTTTCATCATGTTGCCACAGAAACTAAAGTCTATGCTCTCTGGCAGAAATTGGAATCCATATATGAAAGGAAGTCGGCACAAAATAAAGCTTTTTTGATTAGGAAGCTTGTGAATTCTAAATCCATGGATGGAAACTCCGTTGCAGAACACTTGAGTGATTTTCAGAGTTTGATAAATCAGTTGAGTACGATGAATATGGTAATTGACAATGAGATGCAGGCTTTGTTGTTGTTGTTGAGCTCTTTGCCTGATAGCTGGGAGACGCTAGTTGTATCGTTGAGTAACTCCGCTCCTAATGGCAAGCTAACTATGGATACAATTAAGGATAGTTTGTTTAATGAGGAACAGAGGCGAAGAGATACTATGGTGATTAGCGCTGAGTCACAAGTTTTTGTCTCACAGAGTATGGGCAAAAACAAAGGGAGAAACTCTCCTGAAGATGACAAATTCAGGGGAAGGTCAAGAGATATAAAAGAAATAATTTGCCTTCACTGCCAGAAGTCGGGTCACATAAGACGAGAGTGTAAATTTTTAAAGAAGGAGCAGTCTAAGGAAAAAGATGAGGATAAAGATTCGATTGTGTATCTATCCGACGTTGATGTAACTATTGTTTGTGATGATAAACCCAAGTGTCATGTTAATGATTGGATTATTGATTCGGGTGCTTCGTTTCATGCTACTTCTCGTGGTGAAATCTTCACATCCTACAGTAGTGGTGATTTTGGCCATGTGCGGATGGGAAACGGAAGTGCATCCAAGATTATAGGCATTGGAGATATTTGTTTGGAAACTAACAGTGGTTGCAAGTTGATGGTGAGAGAAGTCAGACATGTTCCAGATATTCGTTTTAATTTGATCTCTGCTGGTAAGCTTGATGAGAATGGTTATAAAAGTTACTTTGGTGAAGGTCAATAGAAGCTCATCAAAGGGTCTCTAGTGGTCACTAGAGGTAAGAAGGTAGACACTATTTATATGATGCGGGCGCATGTGAGAGGTGTTGAAGATGGGGGAGTTAGGCAGAAAAAGGTGTGGTACAAAGCTGTGCGAGATGGGAGGAAAGCCTTGCATGAGAACCACAAAAAGAAAGCTCTTAACTTTAAATGGGTACCAAAAGTGAAAAAGGAAAGTGATAGCTCGCAGCCAGGGTACAAAG
This sequence comes from Panax japonicus, assembly GCA_020205505.1. NCBI lineage: Eukaryota > Viridiplantae > Streptophyta > Magnoliopsida > Apiales > Araliaceae > Panax > Panax japonicus. The sequence continues at coordinate 7,269,203 of CM035109.1, read as the reverse complement.
CGGTTGTGAATGAATTTGGCAAGCAAAAATCTGTCAAGTTTAAGTTAGATCCTCCCATTGAGAAGAACCATGCCGATGAGACAAAGTCGAACATGAAGATATTTGAAAATTCCAAGAAGATTGAGTTGAGCCAAGACTTCGTTGGAATTAACTCCGAGTAAGGAGTTGTGGTTGGTGATCCCTCCTCTCATGAGTTCGGAGGGGGAGATTGTTGGGTGTGGGTCCTCACCCATGAGATAGAATCCAAGATAGAAAAGAATGGGTTTATATACTTGATATTAATCCAATTAAAAATTTGGTTAATGGAAGCAATATTGGAATTGGAGATTACATGAAAGGAATCCAAGTTGAAAAAGGATTTACTTGTTAGAGTGGTTGGTGACCAAGACAAGGAGATGTGATCCCTAATTTGATTAGGAGAATAAATTGTTTTTAATCCATAATAGGAATGGATTAAGAAGAGTACTATAAATAAGGCTATGAGGGAGTCTTATTTGAGACATGAGATAGAGAAGCTTGGTAGTAAGAAGATACCAAAAGAATAAATTGAGAGAATTACTGTTTGTTGTTCATGGATATCTTCATCATCTCCGTTCAATTGAAAGCTTGAAGACTTTATTGCTTGGGGTATTTTTTGGTGGTGAAGTTAATTAGGTTTCTCAACTTAATTAAAGATAAATTTGTATTATCTCAATTTATTGTGTAACCTCAAGTTTTAGGGCATAAAACTTGAGAGGATTATTGTAAGCCCATTATTAGTTATATAGTGGAGATTCGGAGTTTGACCCGTGGTTTTTACCTCTTAATTTTAGAGGGTTTTCCACGTAAATTTGGGTTCTTGCTTGTGGATGGTTATTTGTTATTTTTGTTCTCATAATTGGTTTTGTTGATTTCATATTTAATTGCACAAAGACGAAAAAGTAATTCCTGGGATATAGATTATTTTTGGCGTACTTTTCCCAACAACATCAGTATACACACATTTAATATGTAATTAGGGGAATTTGAAGGTACACAGCCGTGTAACTTTTAAAGTTATACGGTCTATGATCGTAGAGTGATTTTACTCTACAATCGTAGAGTTGTCCCCAGATAGTAGAATGAATTCACTCTACGATCGTAGAGTAGTCCACGATCGTAGAGTGACTATTCTACGATCGTAGAGTGAAATCACTCTACGATCGTAGACCGTATAACTTTAAAAGTTACACGGCTGTGTACCTCAATTTTTACTATGTAATATATCCATATACATAATATATATATATATATATACGGTCCGGATCAAGTGCATACCTCTTATTTTACTCACCCGTGCTCAACCCCCTTTAGGCGACGATTTCGGTCATACAATCGTCGTCTATACTTTTAGTGACGCTATATGTTGTCCGTCGCTAAAAGTATAGACGACGGTTGTATGACCGAAATCGTTGTCTAAAGGGGGGTGAGCACGGGTGAGTAAGATAAGGGGTATGCACTTGATCCTTGATATATATATATATATATAGGGAATATATCTTAAGCTCACCCCTTATTTAACTCACCCGAGCTCACCCTCCTTTAGCGACGGACACGACGACGGTTCGATTCGTCTATACTTATAGCGACGCTATATGTTGTCCGTCGCTAAATGGGGGGTTGAGCTCGGGTGAGTTAGATAAGGGGTGAGCTTAAGATCCGGATCGTATATATATATATAGAGAGAGAGAGAGTCCGGATCCAGTCCGGGATCCCGGACTCTATTAAAATACAAACCTTTTTTTTTGCTTTTTTTTTTGAAACAACTAAAAAAATTTATGGAATTGGAATTTTTACATAATACAGTGTTTTGGGCGTGATTTGGATGCCTATACCAAAACATTTCTGTACAGTCTGGGCAGACTGTTCATACATTGGTTGGTATAGGTATTAAAAACACACCCAAAATACTGTATTATGAAAAAAATTTAGTTCCATAATTTTTTTTATTTTTTTTTAGTTGTTCTACAAAAAAAAAATTTGGGGTCCTTTTTTGATCAGGTCCGGGAGTCCGGACCTGATCCATGGTGTATATATATATATATATATATGATCAGTGCGCTTTTTTATCGAACCGGAAGGAGCGAACTAAGAACGAATCCGCTATAGCGACGATTTTTTTCGTCGTTATAGCATAAAAAGCCGGTTTTTTATGCTATAGAGACAGAAAAAAGCGTCGTTATAGTCGGTTCGCTTTTATTTCGCTCCCTCCAGTTCGCTGGAGAGAGCCGGACTATATATGATATATATCATTATATATAGTATCAAATGCATACCCCTTTATTTAACATACCTTGTTCACCACCTTTAGCGACGGATCAGGCGACGGTTCGGTCCGTCACGTATATCAGCTTTTAGTGACGTATCGAACCGTCGCCATAACATATAAATCGTTTATCTGTTCTATAGCGATGGACCAAACCGTCGTTCGGTCCGTCGCTAAAAGTAGTGAGCAATGTATGTAAAATAAAAGAGTACTATGCTCCAGAAACGGACTATATATATATATATATATTCGAACCCGTTTCGTTTCACAATAAAATTTTTATTAATTAAATTCTTATTTAACATAATTTTCAAAAAATCTGAGTTGTCACAAAAACTTTAGGAAATAATAAATATTTCACGTCCAATTATAAGAGTTGGATATAGAGATAAATTATTTTCTTTAAAAAAATAAATATAAACATTTAAAATACAAATTTAGTCAAAAGAAATTTATGTTTGAACATGTAACATGAGATAAGCAAGAACTACTTACCACAGTTAAAAAGTAGTTCATATTCACACTAGTGACATGTAACATTAACAGTTAATCTATATTCCAAATAATATACAAAAAAATAAGGCTTCCTTCCTTTAAGAGTATAAAACTAAATTATTCATCCAAATGCAATCCCCCCCCCCCCCCCCTAATTTCCGACAGAAAAATCTGCACTCTTCCAGCAACAAATTTAAAACAGAACAAACCAGGCCTTCTTCATGTTCTTGATATCAGCAGTAAATCTTCGAAATACTTGAATCACATTGAAATAACCAGTATAAATTTACTTATTGGCTTTGAGGCTCATAGCATAGTTAATTTTCATTGGGTTTAATTATTCACCAATGACTGCAATTATTTACTGTGAAATACTATTGCTAGTCTTCTGCTTTGTTTTTCTTTTCTATAGGAGATGGAGCTGGTTCTGGTTCTGGTGCTGGAGCAAGAGAGGGCCTAAAAATGGACTGCTGACTAACTGGCCTTTTGTTGGGATGTTTCCAGGGCTTGTTTTAAATCTTCATCGCATCCACGATTTGGTGACTGTGGAATTAGGACAATGTGAGGGAACATTTGAATTCAAAGGCCCTTGGCTTGGTAATGTGAACATGTTATTGACTTGTGATCCTGCTAATATCCACTACATATTGAGCAAAAACTTCTCAAACTTCTCAAAGGGTCCGGATTTCAAGAAGATATTTGATCTTTTGGGAGATGGGATTTTCAACTCGGACTCAAAATCATGGGAAACTCAGAGGAAATCCGCTATGCTATTGCTTAATCATTATAGCTTTCAAAAGTTTGTGCATGAAACTAGCTGGCACAAGGTGGGGAATGGCCTAATGCCCATTCTTGACCGCGTCTCAAAAAATGGTACTGAGGTGGATTTGCAAGGCTTTTTTCAACGCTTTACCTTTGACACCACCTGCATTTTGGTTTTAGGCCATGATCCGGCTACACTTTCTGTCGAGTTACCGCACATTTTATATGAAAAGGCGTTTGGCGATGCAGAGGAAGCGGCGTTGTATAGACACATATTTCCCGAGTTCTGGTGGAAATTTCAAAGGTGGCTTCAAATTGGAAAAGAAAAGAAACTCAAGAAAGCCATGGAGTCCCTTGAAGATTTTTTAGACCATTGTATCTCTAAAAAGCGCCACCAGCTAAGGGAAATGAAAAAGGTTCAAGATAGGCAGGACTTGTTAACAGGTTACATGATGGCATTGGGAGATAAGAGTAAGAGTAGTATTAGTGCAGCTAATGATTCTGATAAGAACTTTCGCGATCAATTACTGAACTTGGTATTTGCAGGAAGAGACACGGTCAGCGCAGCTCTTACTTGGTTCTTTTGGCTAGTTGCGACCAACCCTCTACAAGAAAACAAGATTCGACAAGAAATCTCAGCGATTCTAAATATGACAGGAGATGGGAAATGGAGAATACTTACCTGGGAGGAGCTAAAGTCAATGGTTTATCTACACGGAGCACTATGCGAGTCGTTAAGGCTATTCCCCCCTGTTCCATTGCAGCACAAGGCTCCACTTCAAGCCGATATCCTTCCAAGTGGCCATCGTGTTGATAAAAACACGAAAACGGTCTTGTCTTTCTTCTCAATGGGAAGGATGGAGTCTATATGGGGGGAAGATTGTTTAGAATTTAAGCCGGAGAGATGGATTACGGAGCAAGGAGGAATCAAACACGAGCCGTCTTTTAAGTTTACTGCCTTCAATGCAGGGCCAAGGACTTGTTTGGGAAAAGTGACGTCTTTTATACAGCTGAAAGTTGTTGCAGCCAGCATTGTGTTCCATTATAAGGTTGAGTTGGTAGGAGGTCAATCCATTTGTCCTAGTGATTCAATCATACTTCACATGAAGCATGGCTTGAAGGTCAGAATTACCAAAAGATGTGTAACATAGTTCAAATAATCTTATCAGATCCTAATTAAATAAAGAAAAATTTCGTATTTTATTTATTTATTTTGGTCATCCGTATTCAGATATGGAATGGATCAAAATATAACAAAATGTTGCATTTGTATAGCACCAAGTTGCATTGCAACTTTAACTGCAAACTCTATTCTATACAAATACAACGTTTTTCTATATCACCTTGACAAATGGTCAAGACCTGTCAACTTTATTAAGTTAGAATCTAAATTCTAATTTAATTGCCTGGTACACAGACCTTTCAGCGCTATCAAATCTGCCCTTGTCTAGCCGTTGAGTCGCCCCGGCTAACTTGTGTTTAGCCCACGAGACCAATCGGCCACAGCACTCGAATGCCTTTTTCGAGACGTTTTGATCCGATTTTGTGGCTAAAGTTGACATATTAGCCACCAAAATGGTGGCATGGTTGGTTAGGCCGCTTATGATTATGTTGGCAATTTCGAGTTTAATTTTACTCCTTCCGTTCTTTAATATAAATCGTTTTAGAAAAATATTTTTGTTTCTTAATATAAGTCGTTTGAGAATTTCAAGTAAGTATTAATTACTTAGGTTTCAATATTTAGCTTACTAGCATAAATAAGACCAATATTCAAATATGATCCATCGAGCAAGTATCGAGTATGGTTCGAGAAAAAATGAAATACTCGAACCCTAATATGAGTGAACACTGATATGCTCGAATTCGACTAGTGTATTATTAAACAGAAAACGAGTATAGATCAGATTCGACTCGGATCAACTTTGAATTCGAGTTTTGGATCATATTTTCGAGCCGATATCAAGTCGAGTACCGAACTACTTGACTCGATTTACACCCCTAATATATATTGGTGATTGGTGGGTGGTGGTGGTGGTGGACGTGAGCGTGGGCGTGGGTGTGGGGATGGGGGTGGGGGTGGCTGAGGCGGGCGGGAGGGGTTGTAAAGCTTGCTCAATAAATTATCAATGAATAGGGGATTATTGGGCCATGTGTTTAACGAATGAACCAAATGAGCCAGCAGCAATTGTAGGACATACTACGCCCCTCTAATTGGGCTTCAAACTGGACATACGGGAAGTGATAAACCTTACCTTAATAAAATGTTAAGCTAATTATTTTGGTGTTGGGTTATTCAATGTCTTATCGCTATTATCTAGTGGCTAGTGCTATCAACGCAAATTAAATTGGGTAAATTACATATAATAGTATATTTTTAAAAATAATTATAAAAATCATACATCTATAAAATAATTACAAAAGTATTACATTTTTTTATTTTTATTTTCTTTTTTAACATAATTAAAGGTCCTTAAATTAAGAGATTAATATGTAATGGCTGACATGACAATATTAGTATAATAAGGATTCTTTAATTTAGGGGATTAGTTTTGGTAGGTGCTATTTTCTCTCTCATCTCCTTTTATTCTGTCATTTTATTTTTTTCTGCCATTTTCTCTCTCATCTCCTCCTACTTTCATTTTATGTACGCCACTGCACTTCTATTTTTCCATTTGTATATTTAAAGACAAAAGCTGAAGAGTGAAGAGAGAAGATGAAGACGCCATTGAAGAGAGAAGATGAAGACGCCATTTTGCCATTTTCTCTCTCATTTTCTTCTATCCTGCCATTTTTTCTTCAAAAGATGAAGACGCCATTTCTTCCATTTTTGTATAAAAGATGAAGATGTCATTTCTGCCATTTTTTTCTATTCTGCCATTTTTTCTATCTCTTTCATTCTTTCAATTGTTCTTCATATTTTTTTGTACTCTATTTTTGTAAGTATTTCTATTTTACCTCTCTATCTCTCTCTCGAGCACTAATTTTTAAGGTTTTCTCTTTAATTTCATTCATTTGGGGTTTATGATCTTAATTTTATGCAAAATGTGCGTTTGATTATGAATTTATGATCACTTTTTTTGTTGATTGGTGTTGATTGGTGTCTACCTTAGTATAAAAGTTTGGTAACCAAACTTTTATACTAAGGTAACCAAACTTTTATACTAAGGTAACCAAACTTTTATACCAAGGTAACCAATCCACCTCCACACCATCAGTTTTTTCATAGTGCAGTTGGTAACCAAACCTTCACACCAAGGTAACCAAACCTTCATACCAAGGTAACCTTGGTATAAATGTTTAGTTACCTCAGTATAAAAATTTGGTTACATTAGTATAAAAGTTTGTTTACCTTAGTATAAAAGTTTGGTTACCTTAGTATAAAAGTTTTGGTTACCTTGGTATAAAAGTTTGGTTACCTTAATATAAAAGTTTGGTTACCTCAGTATAAAAATTTGGTTACCTTGGTAATTACCAATGTTTGGTTACCTTGGTATAAAATTTTGGTTACCTTAGTATAAAAGTTTGATTACCTTGTTATAAAAGTATACAATATTTAGAAGGTAATTACACTATTAGTGCACTCATAAAATATTTACACAATTAATACACTTTCTATATTTATTTACAGTATTAGTGCAATTAGGATTCCTTAATTTAGGGAATTAGTATAGGATTCAATTCATAATAATAAGGGAACTTAAAATCAAGGAGAAATAACTACCATAATTAATAATTCAAATTCAAATATTTTTGATCTAACAAACAAAACAAATTCAAATTCAAAAATAATAATTAAAATTCAAATATTCAAAATTTGGCAACGTCATCTTCCTCCTCCCATTTGCTGGTCATCTTCCTCCTCCCCTTCGTCGCCGCTTCAACACCATGGACGCCGGCCACAGCTGCCATAATGACGAAGGTTGATTTAGTCCAAAAATTAAAAGGAAAAAAAGATAAATTTTAGTGCAGTTGGTATCCAAATATTTATACAAATGTAACCATTTTAGTTTTTATGGGTAACCAAGAGAAATTTCAGTGCAGTTGGTAACCAAAACTTTTAAAGGTAACAATTTTAGTTTTTGTTAGTTACATTTGTATTAAGGTTTGGCTACCAACTGCACTATAAAAAAAATCTATAATAGATTTTTTTATAATTAATTGGTAACCTAATAAAACAGAATTGGTTACATTTGTATTAAGGTTTGGCTACCAACTGCACTATAAAAAAAATCTATAATAGATTTTTTATAATTAATTGGTAACCCAATAAAACTGAATTGGTTACATTTGTATTAAGGTTTGGCTACCAACTGCATTATAAAAAAAATCTACAATACATTTTTTTAATTAATTGGTATCCCAATAAAACTAAATTAGTTACATTTGTATAAAGTGTTAGCTACCAACTGCACTATTAAATAAAAAAAATCTATAATAGATTTTTTTTAAATAAATTAGAAACCTAATAACACTAAATTGATTACCTTGGCATGAATGTTTGGCTACCAACTGTACTATAAAAAAATGCAGCAACTGTACTATAAAAAATCATCCATTATAATCAATCCACCTCAAAATGGGCAAAAAATCGGCAGCATGCGATGCTCCTCCCTGTGTAAAGGCCTTCTGTATGATCCCCCGAACTTGCTTCGAATTCACCCCATCTTTATCATCCACATTTCCACAAAAATACCTCTTTCCGGCAATCATTCTCGTTATAATATTAAGCGATAACTCGTTCAAATTCGATTTCAAATCCACCTTTGTAAAAATGTGACTCGAATTTGATAATCTGTTTAAGAGTTGATTGATTTTGTCTCGACGAACTGATAAGAACACGTTGAGCCGGGCGGTGGAGAATATTTTTAGTAAGCCAAGGCGACGGAGGTTCCGCCAGTGGTCGCCGTACGGGGATTGGGCGATGGTAGTGTAGTTGTAGCCCATGTATTTCCCTGTGGCGAGACGGGGGCGGTTGGCCAAAATTATGTCGTTTTTGGTGAAGCATTCCTCGGCGGTGGAGGCGGAGGACACCACCACCACGAGGCGGGACTCGAATTGGAGAGAGAAGATTGGGCCGAGCTTGGTGGAGATCGTGTGTAGGGTCCGGTGGAGTGGTGAGCCATTGAGGAGGTGGAGGTGGCCTAGTAGTGGTAGTTTTGGGAGTGGACTCGGCAGTAAACGGCGGCGGGTTTTTGATTTTAAAAATAATTTGGTGGAGAAAATTAGGAGGAGGAGACAGAAAGATGCATACAAAAGTACCCATTTTATTTAATTTAATAAATAAATCAATATTAATCCCCTAAATTAAGAAATCCTAATTGAATACTAATTCCTTAAATTAAGGAATCCTAATTGCACTAATATTGTAAATAAATATAAAAGTGTATTAATTGTAGAAATATTTTATGAGTGAACTATTGTTGTAATTATTATTAAAAATGTAATAGAATATGTAACTGTACCTTAATATTAGGGTTATTTACACTTTTTAGTAAATTTTTAGAAACAATTACAAAAAAGTGAATCCAAAAAATATTTACAGAATTAATACATTTTTAATATTTTATTTATAAAATTAGTGCATTTAGTATCCTTTTAATTTAGTTGGGTGTTTTAATGGGTTGCTGATGTGGCAAATCACTTTTGTAATTATGTAACTGTTCCCGGTTGTTTCTCTCCGCTGTGACAATTTGAATTGTATGCCAAACCCGAGTAGTCGTGCATTCTGTATATGGTGCAATTGGTAACCAAACCTTTATACAAAGGTGATCATTTTAATTTATGTGGGTAACCAAATAGTTATAAAAAAATTTCAGAACAGTTACCAAGTGTTACATGTATTTATTTTATTTATCTTGTTAAACCATAATGAAATCATAGAGTAGTCGCGTGGCTTTCCTCATACTTAATGTAAGAAGAAGAAAATACAAAATATTATTCAATATTGCATAACACAATCTCGGTTACCTTACATCAACAAAAAAGTGCAGTTGGTAGACAAACCTTCATACAAAGGTAACCATTTAATTAAATAGACATAAAAAAATTTCAAAACAATTACAAGTGTTACATGTATTTGTTTTCTTTCTCTTGTTAAACCATGATAGAATCAGAGACTAGTCGTATGATTTTTCTCTTACTTAATGTAAGAAGAAAAAAAATACAAAATATTATTCAATATCGTGTAACACAATCTCAGTTACCTTACATCAATAAAAAGGTGCAGTTGGTAGCCAAACCTTGATAGAAAGATAACCATTTTAGTTTTTTTGGGTAACAAAATAAAAATGGTGTTATACACCTTATGTACATCAACTCTTTCTCTAATCGTGGACCAAGTCGAAACTACAACTTCTCATAGGAAATCTAGTTTAGAAAATAGGTTCCTCTTAATTATACATTTATATATTCGCCGAAAAAGAAAAAAATGGATAAAAGAAGAGTGGCAAATTGATGATAGCGGCGAAGCTACTTGTTTGATCACTTCGAAATGAGAGTGAAATAGTTTCTATTAAACCGATTTTTGCAATAGTTGACAGATCTGAAAAGGTTTATTGGGCCAATTTTCTCTTTTATTTTGCAATTTGGTTTGATGTTTAGAAGACTCCAAATTAAATATGATTTTGAAAAATTTATGAATTTAAATTAGCTATGATGAAACAACCCGGGTCAAATCTCGTGTCCGGAATAAATATCGGGTCAAATCCCAAGTCCGAATCAAATCAAATCCATCAAAATAAAGCCTCAAACTACTGTCCCAATAGTATCTTCTTGGGTCATCTTAGCCCACCACAGGCTCCAAAAAGGTCATGACTTGAAGGTACTATTGATAGTAACTTATTTCTTTATATGTATACAAATTTTTTCCCTATCTTTCGATGTGGGACTGGGGTGTTACATATGATGTATTTTCTCTTCATACATGTTGTAATATTTTATAATAAAATCACTAATCTGTAATATTTTTTATTCTTTGATAATGAGAATATAACAAAAAAAGTTTCAGTAACTAAAATGAAAATCGACCCATATTACAATGACCAAAACATCAATGAACCCGATCCATGTCATTTGCCACATCATTAACACATGTCAACCATTAGTCTACTCAACATTTTTCGTCACTTTTTTAGACGGAATCATAAGTAATATGTAATTGTGACGTCCCCAAAATTAGGTATACATCACCCATCTTGGGTCGTCAGATACATGGTATATAATTCAAATACAACTGTCGTGTACAATACGACAAAACATAACTGTGAGTTTGAATACAATTATTGTCTACTAGAGATTATACAAACTCAAAAAGAGTCCTAATTACAATTATTAATACACTATTTCACAGAATAGTGAGGACTACTAATGCTATCCTCTGGACCGTCACTCCGTTCCCCGACTAGTCCCTGCTATGTTCTCATTTCCTGAAGAGAACAGTGAAAGAAAGGGTGAGCTCAACTAGCCCAGTAAGAAATATTATGACTAAGATAATACAGAATAAATTATTGTTAGTCTTCAACAGTATTAAACTGATAAAATATAACAACATTAGGTTTAACAGCAGCAGATCAAGCAATCCATTAAAAGAGTCAAGTAGAGAATAGAATCTACTATCTTTTATGATTTAAAAAGTTTTTCATCACTTTTATCGCTGAGACTCGGCTTAATAAATAAATCACATCATCCCTACACTACGGCCAAGGATATTTATTAGGGTCACGACCACAAATTCCATGCACTAAGGGCCAATGACATTTGTGTATTCATCAATGGTCATGATCATGCCATAAAATAATTCATCTTTGCTCCCTTGGCTGAAGAGAATCCATAACCATAATCATACCAAAAACTGTCCATCAATGCACTACGGGCCAATGATGACTTTTAATTTTCACATTATTTGTAAGATTACGGTCATGATTATACCGAATAATCCCTGGTCATAATCATACCAAGTTCATCTATGCACTACAGGCCACAGATGACTTTCAACATAACATAAACATGAGGATGATGACAATGATATAAGAATTCAATAAAACAAGTTCAAGAATTAATTTGTCCAAGAACTACTAACGTCCAAATTGTCAACATGATACTGCTTTGTAGAGTAAAATTCAAGAATGATCAGAAGAATATTTCCATGAAAAGATACTGGATGAAGCGCAAATATCAAGGATATTCTACTAATTTCATAGAGTATAGAAGTCAAAACTTTAACCAACTGAGTATAATAAAGAATGGAATAACAACAGAAATCACCATGCATGCGGTACTTCGCATAGACAGGTTATTCCAACAGAATAATAATAACGGAACCAGGTCAGACAAAATTTGCACCGACAGGATGTTCCAACAGAATAATAAAGACGGAACCAGGTCCGGTGTAAACACACAGACAGGATGTTCCAACGGAATAGTAATAAAGACGGAACCAGGTCCGGTGTAAAACACACAGACAGGATGTTCCAACGGAATAATAATAAAGACGGAACCAGGTCCGGTGTAAAACACACAGACAGGATGTTCCAACAGAATAATAGAAGAATGACACCAAGTATAGAGTAGACCGCGTATACAGGTTATTCCGACAGAATAATAAGAAATGGAATAACAATAGTTCTCTTCATGAATAAGAAAGAATAACACCCCTTACGGGTACAACAAATAATATCCCTTACCGTAACAGAAACTGGATATAGGAAAAGAAAAGTTAAGTAGCAAAAAGCTTTTCTTCTATCTCTCTATAGTTTATCTCTCTAGAGTTCAGTGAATTCGTAAGAAAATAATGAAGGAATGAGCTTCTATTTATAGGAAAATGGAATGCATAGTAACTAATCCATGAACGGTCCAGATTGATTTACTTTAATCTGACGGTCCATATTTAAAGAAAAATCTTTTAAATAAAATATAATATATTCTATTTATATAAAAAGATTTTTACTATGCAAATACTATGCAATACTATGCATAATAAAATATAATATATTCTATTTATAGAATAACTTTAATAAAGTATTCTGTTTTATATAAAAAGATGTTTCTGTTTTATTACGTTAATAATACGAATAAAACAAAACGTCATCATCGCTATAATAATTCATATTATTAATAGACAATAATTGAATCAAACTGAGCGACTTCTCACATAAATATCAATAATTAATATCGTGTGCTACTATGCAACAACGCGTATTACTGTACTTTTACTACCCAGTAGTTCAACAGTATCAACGGTAAAACTTCCGCCGTTATTTTCAATAAAAATTTGTTGTCGTTTTCTCAATCCGACAATAATTCAGTTGTGGGGTCCACCAATAATTGTACCGTCATACGAATATTTTTCGACACAAAGAATATTCCCTGACTAATCGAATATAATATAACAACTTGCATACTTTGCAAAATTTATAAATACTACCCACAACTATAATATTATCTCAAATTCACACCATAATATTAAAAAATTATTTCGAGAAAATTAATTCTTTATTCATAAAATCTGTGGTTTCACAGTAATGACTATTTTGTACATTTTTTTGAGTATAATAATTCATTTGTAACAAAAAATGATTCGGTAATTACAATAAAAATCGACCCTTAATACAATTACCAAAAAGTCAATTAACCCGAATAGAAAGACACATGAAATGTTAAGAAGATATTAAAAATCTTTTGTTTGTGAATTTTTTTAATAAATTTCCCGATAAGTTGATATTTTTTGAAGGGAATTTATTAAAGTCTTTCATGACATGCTAGAATATAAAATTTTCCTTATAATAGTTTTCAAATATTTGGTAAAACTAATGAATTACCCACACTAGTTGTCACGTTTTACTGCTTACTCTATTGATCTTTTAATTTTTCGACAAAACTAATGAATTACTCAATGTAGTTGACACGATTTACTGATTACGGAGAGGATCTAAAGCGGACCAAAAGAACGGACCAAAGAGCGGATCAAGGCAAAAACACGCGGGTTTCAGGGTCAACCCGCGTGTTTTTCCGACCCAGACTCTGAAATCCGTGTGTTTTTGCCTTGGTCCGCTCCTTGGTCCGTTCTTTTGGTTCGCTTTAGATCCTCCCCGTTACTGATTATACCATTAAACTTTTAATTTTTTTCAAATTAGCCCACTAAACTAATTATTATTTTGAAATTAGGTCATTCCTATTAAAAAAAATAAAAGAAAAGTTAATTTTTTTTATCTTTATGGCTCGAGTATATCTCCATCTCAGGCTCCAACAATGACGTACACATAATTAACTGAGTTAATTATAAGGTTAGAATCTTGCCATCAAGATACAATTTATTCAATATTAGGTTAGATATAAACATAAAGTTGACTCGCAATATAATTAATTAACACAATAATAAATCTAAACAAATGACATTTGCTAAGTTGTATATATTTCGGTCATATATAGCAGTACCCAACTTGCAATGCACAATTAATTCATTGTTAACAACAAACTAGCACACAACACTTTTGACCCCAAAAAAACCCTTCAATATTCAAAAAAAATGGCTCTAAGTTTTGATAATGAAAATTCTTTGTTCAACTTTCTTGTCCGAGAAGGTAATGGTGTGAAAGGCCTGGTGGACTCCGGGCTAACCAAGGTACCAGACAGGTTACAGGTACATTCAATCGCCAGGCGAGCGGATCGACAAATTAATGGGCGTTGATGGCACTAGAGAATAGCGATGAGACACTGAATGGACCAACACCAAAATAATTAGCTTAACGTTTTACTCCTATTAAGGAAGATTTACATTTCCAATATGTCCAGTTTGAAGACCAATTAGAGGGGCGTAGTATGTCCTACAATTGCTGCTGGCTCATATGGTTCATTCGTTAAACACATGGCCCAATAATCCCCTATTCATTGATAATTTATTGAGCAAGCTTTACAACCCCTCCCGCCCGCCTCCGCCACCCCCACGCCCAATATCTCCTAAAATTTGATGAATACAAATTTCATTATTAACATTGTTTCGTCCTTTTCTATAGATGAAAGGGCAATCCATGAATCAAATCCCATACATATTTACATTTCTAAGCTCCAATGAAGCTTTTAATTGCCATGTTTCAATATCATCCAAATTTACAAAAGCCAAATGTGACTAAGCAAAACAATTATGTTGCCACAATAGCATTGAATTCTTTTATATTGTTTCTAAAGATTATTATAATTTACGTATATGACTTGTGAGACTACGTTGAAGACGACTTTAAATAATAATTGAATGAGTTAAATCAAAATAATTAACCTTCGATATTAGAATATTATAGCATTACAATTCTCTAACCACAATTGTAAATGAGTCTAGAAGAGCTTTGAAATGATTAAGCTTGACATGTTAGCAAGCAAGCTTAAGTTAATGTTCAAGCATATACATTGTATATGTTTCAATCGAATCATTCATAAGTTTACTCTAATAGTTCGATATTTTATATTCTCAAAAAAAAAGTGGTTAAATAAGCGATCTTGGAACTAAACTTGTTATATATATATATATATATATATATATATATATATATATATATATATATATATATATGAGCTATATGTATACACAGTTATGTAGTACACAGTCGCCTATGACGACGGTTTTTTTGGGTTATAGGGACGGTTCACCCGTCGTTATAGACCATAATAGCTATAGCGACGGTTGGGTGAACCGTCGCTATAGCCCAAAAAAACCGTCGTCATAGGCGACTTTGTACTATACAGCTGTGTATATATATTTTTCACTATATATATTGCGAATATTTGTGTTGCTTTTTTGTCGTAGATAAGTATTATTAGTAACTTTTTTCGAAAGATATGTATAAATAGAATTCTCTTATAATTATATTGAATTTCATGTATGAGTTTATTTCGTAATTATAATTTCTGACACAAAATTATCGCAATAAGAGTCAGTAATATTTGATTTATATATTTAAATATTAGCCAATCTCAAACCATTTTTAGAGGTCTGAGACACAAACCAAGTTCAAGTTCTTAACTATTACTCCCTCCTATTCAGATTAAATGTCTTTTTAGAGTTAAGCACACTTATTAAGAAATAACACAAAATGTCTTTTGTATTCTTAATTAATTATTTCTCTCTCCACAATAGTCTATGGAATTGCATTTACTAAGCATATTAAATAGAGGGATAAATTAAGAAAAAATAGTGTAATATTGCATAATAATTCTAAAACGACACTATCTTAAAGCCCTTTCTATAGCTTGACAAAATTAGCAACTTTTGAGAAATAGAAAGAGCTGCACCAATTGGTGAGCCAAGACAAAGTTACAAAAAGCAGCATACCCACCCAGTGCCAAAAGAAATACTAATAAATAAAGCAACTTGCAAAAGAGGTTGCAATGAGATGTTATTTTCAAAACCCAAAGGATTTGTTCAAAGGGAACACCCTCTCGTGACTCAGACAGACACACATACCAAAAAGACACAAAATCAACAAAAATGTTTTATATAAAATGGACCCATCTTTTCCCCCCTAGCCCCCCCTGTTTGCCTCTTGTTCATTAGTATCAAAAACAAAAATTAGTTGTAGCATGAAGTATATATATACCAGTTTATTAAAAGTCGTCCAATACAACTTGCTCAACTTAATGTCCGAATCCAGATTCATACAACTGATAATTCCAAAACAAGAAGATTAAGATGCAATGCATGGAACATATTTGGCTCTAATTCAAAAACCAAGTCGAGGGACCTACAATTCATCGATATGCTTAACTGTACGGAATTGTTTGTTTTGTTGCGTTAAGTTTGTTGGATTAGACAACTCACAAGTTGTTTTAGAATTTGTAACTCTATTTATAATAAATTAAACAAGTTAATTTATATATATTATTTCCGCAAGTAAAAATTAATATTCTCAACTATAGTCGGACCTCAAGTGCCCCCAACAACTCCAAACCTAACATGCCCTACATATTAAAGATAAATTTCTTCTAAATCTCCCTTTAGTCCTCCTCCTCCTCCTAACCCTTCTCTTAAATTTTCTTTATACTCCGAATTAAACTGTAATAATGTACTTTTATATATATCTAAAAGTACACAACTCTAATAACAAAGTACTCACAATATTAGTTTAACTATTTAACTAACCATATTTAAGTGGAGTCTACTTGTTAATTTAAAAATAAAAAATCATTAATACTGTACTTATTAGAATTTAAGTTACAGTGACTCTGGCTTTCATGCATTTACAGTCTTGATTTTTTATGTGATATTTTTTTATTGCAACTTCTAAAGAGATCCTGAATGTTACATATAAAGGCCTTAATCAAGGAAATCCCTTGCTCTGTAACTAAAACAGGATCTGGTTATGGTAAAGTGAATTTCATGATAAGTTTATTTCATGCTCTATACAGTGTTGACAAACAGACGGGAGGGTGATCTCTCCACTTGCATATCAGAACTGTATTGAGTATAAAATGAACTTATAATGAAGTTCACTTCACGTTAACTGCCCCGTAAAACAATAAGACTAGGGAGTAGGATTGTAGGAGTATCGAATTTCTCAGTCAAAGCTAATAACGATACGGATGTTTTGAAGAAATGTGGTGACATAATTGTAGATAATTCAATGGTTTTGTTTCATTCATACCGTAAAGAGCGCAACAAAATCAAACCGATAATTAATTCCAAGTAAAATTCATACTTAGTCAGCTCTACCGCACTAGTATAATTTTTCAATGCTCGAATTTTCAATGATATCTGACCCGGCGGCTTACGAGAAGAAGTTGTGCACCTACTAATCACAAAGAGATTAGATTAAACGAAACTTGTTACAATTTAAAAACGAATAATAATATACACAGAAATTAAATTAAAACAGAAAAATAATAACACACGATATGCTTGTTTATATAAATTATATCGGAACGTGCTATTGCATAGAATAAAAATAAAATCAATAATCATAAAATTAAGTACTTACATGAATTGAAATTAGTCATGTTGTATGTATCACGCTTCGGCTGCACTCAATGGTGAAAGTCTTCGATTGTCCCTCTCAATCTTAGAATGAATGTATAGGTGTGTATAAAATTCTTGAGACCACAATTGAGACCAAACCCTAATTGTTTTATTTATAAAATAGCCAAGGGTCAAAATCGTCCATCAAGATTATGAAATCATAGGGCCTATTATACCAAATTAATATTAGTAATAATATTTATGAGTCACATAATTATCAAACCCATAAATAAGATGATTAAATTAATAAAATATGTAAGCTCAATAATTTCATAAATAGTAGAGGACACCTAAGGAATAAAATATTCTAACAATGCTCAAATTCAGCAATTTGATTACCTATGTATTCATAAGATAAGATGTCTCTCTCTATAATGATCCACACCAAAAAATATTTTATAGTAATTAATTAAAAAACCCTAAATGCTATAACATTAGCTCAAATACATTAGGTCTAATACATAAAATCAAGTGTCCTTTACATAAGTGTACAACAAATAGAAAGTAATTATCAGAAAAGTGCAACAACCAAATAATTACAAAAAGATTGTACATATTACAAAAATAGTATAATTCACATCAACAAGGAAATCTAAAATCAAGGACTAATAACTGCCATAATTAATAATTCAAATTCAAATATTTGGATCTAACAACAAAAACAAATTCAAATTCAAAATAATAATTCAAATTTAAATATTTAAATTCAAATCTTCATCACCCTCACATACATTTTGAAATAATTGTCCGCCGCTACACCACCGCGAATCTCCGTTGATTACTTATGTATTCATAAGATAAGATGTCTTTCTCTATAATGATCCACACCAAAAATTATTTTATAGTAATTAATTAAAAAACCCTAAATGCTATAACATTAGCTCAAATACATTAGGTCTAATACATAAAATCAAGGGTCCTTTACATAAGTGTACAACAAATAGAAAGTAATTACCAGAAAAGTGCAACAACCAAATAATTACAAAAAGATTGTACATATTACAAAAATAGTATAATTCACATCAACAAGGAAACCTAAAATCAAGGACTAATAATTGCCATAATTAATAATTCAAATTCAAATATTTGGATCTAAGAACAAAAACAAATTCAAATTCAAAATAGTAATTCAAATTTAAATATTCAAATTCAAATCTTCATCTCCCTCACATACATTTTGAAATAATAGTCCGCCGCTACACCGCCGCGAATCTCCGTTGTCCAAAACGCCAATGAGAATAAGAAGAAGATTCGCCTTACAAAAAGTTTAAAAATAAATAGATGTAATTTTTAATGTTCTGAAATTTTTTTTATAACTATTTTGTTACTCATAAATAAAAAATGGTTACCTTTGTATGAATGGTTGGCTACCAACTGCATCACATTCAAACGAAATTGGTAACTTAATAAAATTGAATTGGTTACCTTGGTCTGAAGGTTTGGCTACCAACTGCACTATGAAAAAACTGCAGGTGTGGATGTGAATTAGTTACTTTGGTAGGAAGGTTTTGTTATCTTGGTACGAAGGTTTTGCTTACCTTGATCTGAAGGTTTGGTAACCAGTTGTACTAAGAAAAAATTTAAAGTGTGGAGGATGATTGGTTAATTTAATATGACAGTTTGGTTACCTTGGTATGAAGGTTTGGTTACCATCATCCAGTATTCATATCCACCGCCACCACCGCCTGAATCTTCATACCCACCTCCATTTTGAGAAGCTACTGGAGATATACAGTTAGTTGACTTATAAATATATACATACGTATATATATATATATATATATATATATATATATATGTGTGTGTGTGTGTGTGTGTGTGTGTGACGCCCCCAAAATTAGGTATACATCACCCATCTTGGGTCACCAGATACATAATACAGAATTCAAATACAACTTACTAATACAACTGTCGTGTACAATACGACAAAACATAAACTGTGAGTTTGAATACAAATATTGTCTACTAGAGAATATACAAACGCAAAAGGAGTCCTCATTAAAATTATTATCATACTATTTCACAGAATAGTGGGGACTACTAATGCTATCCTCTGGACCATCATTCCATTCCCCGACTCATCCCAGCTATATTCTCATTTCCTGAAGAGAACAGTGAAAGAAAGGGTGAGCTCAACTAGCCAGTAAGAAATATTATGACTAAGATAATGCAGAATAAATTATCATTAGTCTCCAACAATGTTAAACTGATAAAATATAATAGACATCAAGTTTAACTGCAGCGTAACATGCAATCCATTAAAAGAGTCAAGTAGAAAATAAAATCTACTTTCTTTTATGATTTAAAAGGTTTTTCATCACTGTTATCGCTGAGACTCAGCTTAATAAATATTCCACATCATCGAATTACCCTTGCACTACGGCCAAAGATATTCTTTAGTATAACGACTACAATTATCCATGCATTACGGGCCAATAATATTTGTGTATTCATTAATGGTCATGATCATACCAACAACTGTCCATCAATGCACTACGGGCCAATGAGGACTTTTACCACATCATTTGCAACATTACGGTCATGATTACACTGAATAATCCCTGATCATAATCATACCAAGTCCATCTATGCACTACAAGCCACAGATGACTTTCAAAAAATATAAATATGAGGATGATGACAATGATATAAGAATTCAATAAAATAAGTTCAAGAATTAATTTATCCAGGAACTAATAATGTCCAAATTGTCAACATGATACTGCTTTGTAAAGTAAAATTCAAGAATGCTCAGTAGAATATTTCCATGAAAAGATACTGGATGAAGCGCAAATATCAAGGATATTCCACTAATTTCATGGAGTATAGTAGTTAAAACTTCAACCAACTGAGTATAATAAAGAATGGAATAACAAAAGAAATCACCATGCATGCGGTACTTCGCATAGACAGGTTATTCCAACAGAATACTAATAAAGACGGAATCAGGTCCGGCGTAAAACGCACAGACAGGATATTCCAACAGAATAATAATAAAGACGGAACCAGGTCCGGCTTAAAACGCACAGACAGGATATTCCAACAGAATATCCGAGAGAACAGTGAAAGAAAGGGTCAAGTAGAGAATAAAATCTACTATCTTTTATGATTTAAAAGGTTTTTCATGACTTTTATCGCTGGGACTCCGCTTAATAAATAATCCACATCATTGAATCACCTATAAACTACGGCCAAGGATATTCTTTAGTATCACGACCATAAATTATCCATGCACTACAGCCAAGGACATTCGTGTATTCATTAATGGTCATGATCATGCCAACAACTATCGATCAATGCACTACGGGCCAATGATAACTTTTACCACATCATTTGTAACATTACGGTCATGATTACACCGAATAATCTCTGGTCATAATCATACCAAGTCCATCTATGCACTACAGGCCACAGATGACTTTCAACATAATATAAACATTAGGATGATGACAATGATATAAGAATTCAATAAAAACAAGTTCAAGAATTAATTTATCCAGGAACTAATAATGTCCAAATTGTCAACATGATACTGCTTTGTAGAGTAAAATTCAAGAATGATCAGAAGAATATTTCCATGAAAAGATACTGGATGAAGCGTAAATATCAAGGATATTCTACTAATTTCATGGAGTATAGAAGTCAAAACTTTAATCAACTGAGTATAATAAAGAATGGAATAACAAAAGAAATCAACATGCATGCGGTACTTCGCATAGACAGGTTATTCCAACAGAATAATAATAACGGAACCAGGTCAGGCAAAATTTGCACCGACAGGATGTTCAAATAGAATAATAAAGACGGAACTAGGTCCGGTGTAAAACACACAGACAGGATGTTCCAACAGAATAATAGAAGAATGTCACCAAGTATAGGGTATTCCACGTATACAGGTTATTCCAACAGAATAATAAGGAATGGAATAACAGAAGTTCTCTTCATGAATACAAAAGACTAATATCCCTTACCGTTTAAAGAAGAACTGAAATAAAGAAGTAGTTAAGTAGCAGAATATTAATCGACCAGGTCGTTCGCAAGAAAGAGGGGGCTTTCCAATAAGGATTTCTCCCTATTGGCGCGCAATTAGTTGACCAAACCTCTCCTTGGCAGAACTTCAAGACATCGTTAATATTGCAAATTATAATATTTGTGACGACCCCAAAACAGGTATACAACACCCATTCTGAGTCGCCAAATACATGGTACAGAAACAACTACAACTTTATTAATACAACATAAAAACTATGAGTTTAAATACAAATATTATAATCTAGACAATATCCACACTCAAATAAGTCCTCATTATAATTATTAATACACTATTTTATAAAATAGTGAGGACTACTAAAACAACTGTCTTGAACCATTACTCCACACCCCGACTAGTTCTCGCTATATTCTAGTCTCTTGAGAAAAAAATAGAACAAAAAGGAAAAGGGTGAGCTCAACTAGCCCAGTAAAGAATATTATGACTAAGATAATGCACAACAAATTATCCTTAGTCTTCAACAGGAAAAAATCTAATAGAATACAATAGACAACAATTTTTAGATCAACAACTGCAGCGGAAACAATAATTCATTAGAAGAATTAAGTAGAGAATGAAATCTACTATCATCTATGAATTTAAAAGTCCATCATCGATATTTTATTTCTGTAACATCAATCAATATACATCATAAATCAAATATTCATCTTTGCACTACAGGCCAAAGATATTCACCAGTTGGTCATGTTCATCTAAACACATGTTCATCTTTGCACTAGGGGCCAAAGATATTCATCATAAAATCATTCATCTTTGCACTACGGGCCAAAGATATTCAGTTATATCCTCATTTAGGACGGAGGATGATAAAAAAATATTTTAAAGAAAAAACGAATCCAGTGAAACAAAAGAATAAATATTAAGGATTCATACTTTAAACAATTCTCATTCAAAAATACTTCATAAATAACCAGAGTGGGGTAAAATTCAAGAATGAAGATAAAAACATAGATCCAATCAAAGATAGAAATCATAACAGACAATCTTGGACACAGAAAAGAAAATTAAATATTTTTGTGAATAGTGTCGTATTCGTGAATAATGCCGTATACGTGAATAGTGCTGTATACGTGAATAGTAACTCCGACCTCAAAAGATAGAAAAAAAACATCATCACGCTTCGTGAATAGTACTCGTGAATAGTAACTCATGAATTGTAACTCGTGAATAGTAACCCTGACATGAAAAAGTTTTAAATTTGATAAAAAATTTCCAATCAATATTTCAGCATAATGATATTGAAGAAATAATATCATTTACGAATAAAATAACATCCCTTACCTCAGAAAGAATAGTACTTCTGACTGAAATACTGGATACACTACAAGAAAAACCTCTATCAGCGACCAAAGTTTTCAGCGACCGCACTATTTGGTCGCTGTTAATGATAATAGCGACGGCCATTTGCGACCGATATTGTTTCTAGTCGCTAGTTTTTTTCAGCGACCGCATGCGGTCGCTAAGCGGTCGCTAGATTGAATTTCCCTCCCAAAATTTGGTGCGAAACGTTGGCGCGGATGTTTTTGGCGACCAATTCTTATCACCGACCGCCTTGCGGTCGCTGATAAGTACACGTCATTAAAAATTAGCCACCGCAAACGGTCGCAGATGGCGGTCGCTGATCCTCTTAAACATAATCACAGTCAGGCATTCGCTCGACGAACAACAGAAGAAAGAAAAAGAGGGAGAACGGAAGAGGGAGAAGAGGGAGAAAGGGGAGAAGAGAATGGGGAGGGAAATTGCAAGCTACCGCGTCGCCACCACCGTCGCCCATCTAAAAAACTCAGGTATTAACTACAAATTTTTCATCTTCTTCAATAGTGTTCTCTCAAATCAGAAATTTTGCAAAGTATTGTTAGTGTGATTTTTATGAATTTGTTACCTATGATAGCTGAATAGTGTAGTGAATAGTATGATGCTACAATATTTTCATCTTGTTCAATAATGTTTCTTTTTTGTTTTTATTTGCATTGGTTTTGATTTGGTGATGTGAGAATCAATAATACTGCAGGAACCATAAGGATTCTTGCTTATTTTTTGATAAATTTAATTCAGTAAGCTAGGAAGTTATGAAGTGTCTGGTTGAAGTTATATTTTTGTTTACTTGTATTGTCATATGCAGATTAATAGTTCAAGTACTTAATGTTAAATAAATTTTGTATGTAGTTTTCAGTATTTTGTGTTTCTCTAAATAGGTTAGAAATGTATATTAGGAGAAGGTCCATTCCACATGTTGATCATACATGGACTTGAGCTGATTAGACTAGCACCCTATTTATTTTATACCATGACTGAAGTTCAAATTACCAAAAGTGGTACACATGTACTCTTTTATCTTACACTAGTTATTTATAAATATTAATAGATAAGTTCTCTATGGATGAGTAGTATTACAAATATTCTATCAAAGATAGTGTACTAAAAGTTTTTCCAAATACAATAAAAGTAGGGAATTGATATTACCACATGGAAAAATGTAATAAAAGTTTTTCAAAATACAATAAACGATGCATCTTCGTCGTCGTTTTCATTGCTTGAATCTTCATCATGCTCATCCTCAATATCATCATCCTACAAGTAGTACCTAATACCCAAGTAAAATACAATTATACCACCGACATTGCATTGATAACTAATTAATTTTTCTAAAAATAAAAATAAAAAAAAACATCCATCCATTATTGAGAGTTCAAAAGCACTTTGAAATATATTATACATCCATCCATCGTTGCTGCCGCCGCCCATAGGTAACCTAACTATGAAAGCACTATCTTATATTGCTACTGAATTTCTTGTACAATAGTTTGGGGCAAAGCTAGTTCATACAATAAATTATCTTATATTGCTACTGAATTTTTATTTTAAGAGTTAATTTAGAGCTATGAATTTGGGTATGAATTTTAGTAGTTCGTTGTGGTATGAATTTGGGATTATTGCATTTGGGATTACTGAAATTTATAGCTTCTTATTGAAATTGGGAATATACTGAAATTGTTGCAAAGAGTTTTATGAGATTACTGAAATTTTTAGGTTAAATTATTTTTAGGGTTAATATGTGTTTAATATACTGAAATTATTTTTAGAGTTTTATGTGTTTATAGTTTCAGTATGTTTGGGAGAGTTCATTGGATAACCTCTTTTATCCAAGACAAGATGTGAGGATTAGCATATTTCCCTCCCTCTCCAAATACAGTAATAGGTCATAAAATGTACAATTATGAACTCTCGGGCTGTGCCAATGCAAATGGGGCCAATATAAAGTTGCTAGTTTTATAACTCCACTCCGTAGACTTCCAAAATAGGCAGTGCTAAGGAACTGTTAGTGCAACAGAGAAGGTAACTAGACACACTTGGTCAATAAAGAGACTGTTAATCATTCGTTCGTTAATCATTGGTTAACATATTCAGATGTTAATCAGATGCTTACAAGTATACTCAAGTCATATAATTACAAGTATGCTCAACTCATATGCTTACAAGTATGCTTAAATGTTAATCATATGCATGCTTACAAGTATGCTCAAGTCATATGTTAACATTTATAATGTTGTCTGTAGTAGGTACCGTGGAATCATGGACCTCTATTCAGACCGTAGTTGGATGGCACGACGAAAGTCAAGTGCCCAGATAGGTGCTACAGCTGAATTTAGAGCTGGTTGCCAGGTGTTTTTGGAGTATGCGTATAGTCACCCGGAATGTATGAATGGTAAGTCGCAGATACGATGTCCATGTTTGAAGTGTAAGAATGTAAATTATATGGACAGAGACATGGTAAACTATCATTTACTTGTTTCTGGGTTCATGAGAAATTACGAAGAATGCTGTTGGGCACATGGGCAGAGAAGAGATGGTGGCATCACAGAAGTACACAATTCGGGCAGTAGTACTCATCAAATGAATGAAATGGTTCATGATATTGCAGGGCCAGATTTTGATTGGGAGCAAGGCAGAGAGTTAGCTGAGTGCTCTGAGTGCTGAGGAGTTAGCTGAAGCAGTAGCGGCAGCAGCAGCATCACAACACGGGGATGGCGACGAGATATAAAATCAATTTGTTGTATATCGTCGTAATATACCAATATTAACATAGTTAGTAAATATTTATAACTTGTTTTATTATTTTGTTAATATTACAGGGTGATCAAGGAGGCGGTGATGCTTGATTAGTACCTGTTTTAGATTAGTTTTATAGTTATAATATAAGTTTGTACTTGTTTCATTATTAGGATGTTTGTATATTGTTACTTAAACAATTTTTAAAATGTTATTATATTTATTCAAAATCATATTGGTTTTGAATGGTTTATATTCTAGTTTAGTGTATGTGTTATATGATGGACGATGGATGGATGTTTTATATTGTTGTGTATGTGTGTTGGGATAAAACAGGTACAAAACAGGTACAGGTTTTTGGAATTTATGCAAAAACAGCAAGATTCTGTTATTTTATTTTTTAATATCAGCGACCGCATACGGTCGCTGATGCCGGTCGCTGACACGTCACGTGAAACACGTCAGCTTTGGCCATGGCCCATGCTGACTCAGCTTAGCGACCGTATTTGCCTTTTCGGTCGCTGATATCGGTCGCTAAGCATCGGTCGCTAATAGTGGTCGCTGATGTGCATTTTAGCGACCAGATTTTGTGCGACGCCTTTTAGCGACCGCAGATGGTCGCAGATAGATATCAGCGACCACAGGTGGTCGCTGATAGGCGGTCGCTGATAGGCTTTTTTGTTGTAGTGATATAGTGCTGAAAGAACTTGTACCGTATAGCAATACTCAAAGTACTAAAATACTCACAAATACGCTCGATATTATAGAGAGAGAAAGAGAGAGAAATCTTTAGTTTCTGATGTGATTTTCAATTCTAACCTAAGCAACCTATTTATAGGAAAATACTTAGAACACCAAAGTAGAAAATTTAATAAAATATTAATAAATTTATGTAAATCATATGCAAACTTGGAAATTCTGATTTCAGCATATTTTGCAACACATGTGCCCACCAACCAACCATAAAAACGTTTTTCTTTTAAAACAAATTTAAAACTTTTAAAAACTAATTATTTCGGAACTTTAAAACATCAATAATTCATAATAAATAGTCTTTTTATCAGAAAATTCGAATCTCGCGAATTTTTATAGGAAATTCAATTCTCTACAACTTTACAGAAGAAAGTTTTTCCAAATTCCAAACAGAAATTTACAGAAATCGACAAACGGGCAATTTTACAGGCTATAATCAAATTTCAGTTAAGAAATTGGGTCCACCGACACACAAAACATGTGTTAAACAACTTTTGTAACAAAAATACTCTTCCTCCTCATATACTCATATATCCCACATTCATTGTTAAAATATCACCATTAATATATTATTAAAATAATATATTCAAATGAATTATTTTATCAGAAAAAGATAAAATATTAATTTTCAACAATTGTCACATTTAAAAATTTTCTCCATCTATATCCACATAAAATTAATATTTTCCTCATCATATAAATCAATAATTAATTATTCACAAATAATATTACAGAATCACAGTACTGGCAACCAAGGCCGTTCCCAAAAAAGTGGGGGCTTTCCAATAAGAATTTTTCCTTACTGGCGCGCAATTAGGTGACCTAACCTCTCCTTAGACAGAACTTTCTAGACATTACCAATAATGTTTTCAAATAATATTATTCAGATAATATGAATTATTGCTTTGATAATGAAAAATACTGTGTAGTGACAATTATTGAAACAACAGTAATATAAAAAAAATCAACGCTGCAATTATTGAATTAATAAAATAAAATACTGAACAGTAATTACTGTAACAATTATTGAATAGTACCTTCTTACGTAAAAATCAATCATTGGTGCAATACCGTGTGCTACTGTGCAACAACGCGTATTACTGTATTTTAACCACCGTGTATTCTAACAGTATTAACGGTAACAACTATGCCGTTATTTATAAACAACTTATACTTGTCATTTTCTTCATCTAATCGTTTTCTGTTATGGGGCCCGCACAAGGTTGCGCCGTCGTACGAATATTCCCCGACAGCAAGAATATTCCACGACCAAACGAATATCTCCGACAACAATGAGTATTTTATAACCACTTACTTATTTAAAATATTTGCTCATTTTACCCATAACTAACCACATTAATCAAACAAACCTCTTACTATTTCAAAATAATAATTAGAGAAATTAAATCTTTATTTATAAAAAGTTGGGGTCTTACAAACTTCACACCTTATGAAATTTCGTCCTCGAAATTGACATGCGTACCTGGTGTTTCGAAAAGATGAGGATACCTCGCTTTCATTTCTGTTTCCAACTCCCAGGTTATTTCCTCAATAGTATGGTTTCTCTACAAAACTTTAACTTGTGGTATGAGCTTTGTGCGTAGTGCATGCTCTTTCCTATTCAAAATCTTGACAGGTACCTCTTCATACGTTAAGTCTTTGGCTATCTCGTCTGTTTCTAACTCAATAACATAGTTCGGGTCGTCCACATATTTACGTAACATCGATACGTGAAAAACGTTATGAACACACGCCATACTTGGCGGTAAAACGAGTCTATAGGCCACAGTTCCTATTCGATCTAGGATTTCAAATGGACTAATAAATCAAAGGTTTGAGCTTTCCTAACATCGTCAATTCTCGCTTTTGGAATAACAACTTCTTGTACCTCTTTCTTCATATTCATCAGCTCCGGTGTGTAGCTTGAACGTTTTTAACTTTATCGATTAAAGTCGGTTCTACTTGTATATCATCACGTGAGTCTCTAGAGTCTTTAATTCTATATCTATCATTTGTAAGTTATATGAAATGGGTCTTTGACAATATCGCATTCGTACACTTATAAGATCTTGTACTCAACACGTCAGCTACCACGTTCGCTTTTCCAGGATGGTATGGTCAGAACATGTGCCGAAATGAGTCTCCTATTGAGTTCTTCGAAGCTCTTCCCACATTCCTTACTCCATTCGAATTTTGTATCTCTACGAGTCAGCTGCGTTAATGGAGTAGCGATTCGAGAAAATCTTTCCACAAAATCTTCGATAATAACCAGCTAAGCATAGCAAGCTACATATTTTGATTACTGACTTAGGTTGCTCTCAACTGTGACTCATATCCCAATCTTGGATAACACGTCACAATGACACCTATCAGTTTACTACCGCACGAATATGGCGTCCCCTACGAAGAGTCTGGCTTCGGTGCATTCCACAAAGGAAGTCACCAGATAAAGGCTCAGGTACCAAATTCTATAGTTGAATTTTTAACTCCTGAAGTTCAATAGGAGCCATTCGATATGAGATTTTAGAAATGGGTTTTGTACTGGGTTCAAAGTCGATACAAAATTCAATATCACACTTTGGGGGTAGACCAAGAAATTTTTCAGGAAATATATCAGGAAATTTACTAACAATAAAAATATCATTCAAATCTGACGTATTTTTGTTCAAGTCCATAACATGGGCTAAGAAAACTTGACATCCATTTTTCAATAAATTAATGACTTTATGACTTGATATGAAAGTATTTGACTTTAATGGTTTGGTTGCTTGAATTCGAATAACAGGTTGCTTAGAAATATGAAAACTAACAACCTTATGAAAACAATCAATTTTGGCATGATGATTAATTAATCAATCAATCCCCAAAATCACATCAAAAGTAAGTATCTTTAAAGAAATAATGTCAACATGTAATGTGATGGTGCCAACTTGGATCAAACAAGATTTTATAAACAGTGGATGTAACGAAAGTTTGTCATAACGGAGTTTCAACAGAAAAGGCAAAGTCTAATTTTCTCCGGAGTCAAGTTTAAACGTTGAGTATAAGCAGGAGAGATAAATGAATGGGTAGAACCGGTATCTAATAAGGTATAAACTTCGTAAGAATTTATAATTAACTAATCCGTGCTAACTTCATTCGGGTTCCTCGCATTCTGACCAGTCACCAAAAATGTTCTTTCAGAAACCGTTGACTTTGACTTTTCTGGGATAGCCTTTTGAGTCACCATCCCCACTGGGCTAGGTTTCTCTACTGTACAATCTCGAGCGATATGTCCTTCCTTTCTACAATTATAGCATACCTTGAACTGTTGTGGATAATTTGGGCTGATGTGTCCCTCTTTTCCACATTTATAGCATACGACCGGTGGTCGTTCTCCTCCCTTAAAACCAGTTGCTGCTGGTGCTGACGTCTTCACAGTGTCATTGTTGATTCTAGGAGTGAGCAAAAAACGGATAAAATCGAACTACCGAACCGAACCGAAATTTTTTAACCGAATTATTTCGGTTTTTCGATTTTTTTTCTTATTTCGATTATATCCGATTTATTGCTCATTATTCGGTTTCGGTTTTGGCTTTAAAAAATAGATAATTCGGGTACCCGAATAACCGAATATTAATATTTAAAAATAATAACTTTATACTATTATTATAATAACTTTATTCTTATTCAGTTATTTTTGGCTTGATGCTTCTCAAATCAAAAACTTCCCAAATCTGAGTATTCACTTATTCTTCTTTCTTGATGCTTCTCGTTCAAAAACTTTCTTCAACTAGACCATGGTTAAATAAGGCGCTTCATGCTTCCCAGCCTTGATGCTTCATGCTTGATGCTTCACGTTCAAAAACTCTCCTCTGTTTCTCTCTCTCTCTAACCATCTTCGCCGCCTCGCCGGTGGCCGGCGCTGCCAGATCTGTTTTTCTCTCTCTAACCTCTACACTAAAAGTTACTATTTTTGTGTGCTCTTTGGGGAAGGAATCTGTTAGTTATCAACATTTAAGGTAGAGAAAGATTGGAAATTCTGTATTTAAGGTAGAGAAAGATTGAGAATTCTGTAGGTTCGGTTATTACCCGAATTACCGAATTGTACATTCGGTAATTCGGTATTTGGTATTCGGTAATTCGGTTAGTTTCAAATTTCGGTTAGTAGTTCGGATACTGAAATTATCGATAATTCAGTTTTCGGTTATAACCGAATAGCCATTTCGGTTCGGTTATAACCGAATGATCACCCCTAGTTGAATCTCCTCTTTTTAAAATCTCCCCCCGACTCACTTCTTCTATTTTCATGGCCACGAGTACCACCAGAGTGGTTGTCGCTCTTGTCTGTATTTTTCTTTCTCCGCTGGTTATCGTTGTTCGGATGACTGTTGTCACCGGTATAATCCTGGTTGTGATTTCTTGGTTGAACGTACTCGCTATCTCACTTTAATAATTGAGCCCTGTTGACAACATCTGAATATAAAGAAAATTTATGAGAGATAAGATATTGCCGAATCTCGGGTTTTAAACCTCTCAGAAACATCCTCGTCATTCGTTCCTCATTCTCTACCAAATGAGGTGCAAACATGGATAACTCTGCGAACTTCGCCTCGTATTGGGACACCATCACGTTGTTTTGTTCTAGTCTAATAAACTCTACCTCTTTCATATGGCGAATACTTTCAGGAAAGTATTTTTTGTTGAAAAGTTTCTGAAATGTTTCCCAAGATATGCTGGGTGCGGCAGGCTGGGTCCGTTTCACAGACTCCCACCAGTAGTCTGCCTCGCCACGGAACATTAAGGTGGCGAATGTAACCTTTTGTTCCTTCGTGCATCCCAAGATATCAAATATCTTGGTAATTTCCTTAACCCACATTTTCGCCATGATCGGATCCGGTTTTCCCTTAAATTCTAGTGGTCCCAACTCTTTGAACTTCTTGGCCATGACAAGCCGCGCGTTGCTATCATTTCCACCTGTATTATGTACACGAGTCTCCCTCGTCTGGTATTACATAAAATACAAAAAGCTCCTAAATATCCCGTCGTTCATCGTCTACTCAGTGGTGTTGTTTACATGAGGAATATTGCCTTCCTGTTGCACGTTCCCCTGGGTGGTGATTAAAGGTGTTTCCACGGTCTAATTAACTCCACCATTAATATTCTCAGCTACCTTTCTTAAATATTGACATAAAACAAGGGTTAATTAAACAAATTAACATATCACATATTAACCATATAGTTCGACTGACCAACTAATAAGCTTAGGTATGACATACTAGCGAAGGATTACCCGTCTCTCCCCTCCTAGTACTATTTCCCGATCCCCTCCTGGCTTTGACTTTTCTGGGACGGCCTTTGGTGCCTCCATCGTAGCTGAACTAGTCTTCGGTGAACGACAAAATTGGGCTAGGTGACCTTCTCTTCCATAATTATAACATGCTTTGGATGACATCGCGCAGTTTGGACTGATGTGTCCCTCTCCTCCGCATTTGAAGCATATGATAGATGGTCGTTCTCCTTCCTTAACAATGGGTGCTGGTGCTGACGTCTTTCCATCAATGTTGAATCTCCTCTTCTTGAAATGTTCATTTTTACTGTCTTGGCCATGATTACCACCGAAGTGGTTACCATTTCTGGCATCTTGATTCCCTCCACGTTTTTTGTCGCCGTTTCGATGACTGATACCACTGGTATTTTCATGTTGTCGGCTGCTTTCTCTTAGTTGCGTTGACTCGTTACCGCGCTCCAATAACTGAGCCCTATTTACAATATCTGAGTACAAACACAGTTTATGAGAAATAAGATTTTGACGTATCTCCGGTTTCAAACCTCTTAAAAACATTCGCGTCATTCGCTCCTCATTATTGACCAAAAGGGATGCAAAACGAGATAACTCCGTAAATTTAGCCTCGTATTGCGACACGGTCATATTATTTTGTTCCAATTTGATAAACTCTACTTCTTTCATGTGACGAATACTCTCAGGAAAGTACTTTTCGTTGAATAGCTCTTGGAATTTCTCCCAAGACATCTTGAGTCCGTCAGGCTGGGTACGTTTTACAGATTCCCACCAGTAATCTGTCTCTTCACGCAACATGAAGGTGGCGAAGGGAACCTTTTGCTCCTCGGAGCATCCCAATACATCAAATATCTTGGTGATCTGCTTTATCCATGCTTTCGCCTTAAGTGGTTTTGGTTCTCCAATAAACTCCGGTGATCCCAGCTCCTTGAACTGTTTAGCGATGACCGTCCGAGAGTTTCCAGTGTTTCCACCTATATTTTTGACAGGAGCCGCTCTCGCCTGATGTTTCATGAATTGCAAAAAGCCTCTAAACAGTCCATCATTCATCATTTGGTCAGTTTTGTTGTTTGCATAAGGATTGACGCCTTCTTGATGCACATTCTCCTGATTATTGATATGTGGAGACTCAACGGTATCTTGTGCTCCATTTCTATTTTCAACATTCTCGGATGTCATTTTCAGATACTGCCACAAAACAAAGTTTCATTAACATATAATATATTATCCATATACTTTGACCAACCAATTAAATACCAAATAAATTTAGGTATGTCATACTAGCGAATGAATTCCCCGTCTCTCCCTTCCTAGTTCTAGTCTCACATCTTAGCCAGAAATCATATCCCTAAGCTTTGATACCAACTATGATGCCCCCAAAATTAGGTATACATCACCCATCTTGGGTCGCCAGATACATAGTACAGAATTCAAATACAACTTACTAATACAACTGTCGTGTACAATACGACAAAACATAAACTGTGAGTTTGAATACAAATATTGTCTACTAGAGAGTATACAAACTCAAAAGGAGTCCTCATTACAATTATTATCACACTATTTCACAGAATAGTGAGGACTACTAATGTTATCCTCTGGACCATCACTCCATTCCCCGACTCGTCCCAGCTATATTCTCATTTCCTGAAGAGAACAGTGAAAGAAAGGGTGAGCTCAACTAGCCCAGTAAGAAATATTATGACTAAGATAATGCAGAATAAATTATCATTAGTCTCCAACAATGTTAAACTGATAAAATATAATAGACATCAAGTTTAACTGCAGCGGAACAAGTAATCCATTAAAAGAGTCAAGTAGAAAATAAAATTAATATCTTTTATGATTTAAAAGGTTTTTCATCATTGTTATCGCTGAGACTCAGCTTAATAAATATTTCACATCATCGAATCACCCTTGCACTACGGCCAATGATATTCTTTAGTATCACGACCACAATTATCCATGCACTACAGTGTGACGCCCCCAAAATTAGGTATACATCACCCATCTTGAGTCGCCAGATACATGGTACAGAATTCAAATACAACTTAATAATACAACTGTCGTGTACAATACGACAAAACATAAACTGTGAGTTTGAATACAAATATTGTCTACTAGAGATTATACAAACTCAAAAAGAGTCCTCATTACAATTATTATCACACTATTTCACAGAATAGTGAGAACTACTAATGCAACATCTAGGACCATCACTCTGTTCCCCGACTAGTCCCAGCTACGTTCTCATTTCCTGAAGAGAACAGTGAAAGAAAGGGTAAGCTCAACTAGCCCAGTAAGAAATATTATAACTAAGATAATACAAAATAATTTATCGTTAGCCTTCAACAGTGTTAAACTGATAAAATATAATAACTATCAAGTTTAACTGCAGCGGAACTAGCAATCCATTAGAAGAGTCAAGTAGAGAATAAAATCTACTATCTTCTATGATTTAAAAGGTTTTTCATCACTTTTATCACTGGGACTCAGCTTAATAAATAATCCACATCATCGAATCACCCCTGCACTACGGCTTAAGGTAATCATGTTTTCATCAACGGTCCTGATCATGTCATAAAATAATTCATCTTTACACTACGGCCAAAGAGAATCCATAACCATAATCATACCAAAATCTGTACATCAATGCACTACAGGCCAATGAGGACTTTTTTCACATCATTTGTAATATTACGGTTATGATTATACTGAATAATCCCTGGTCATAATCATACCAAGTCCATCTATGCACTACAGGCCACAGATGACTTTCAACATAATATAAACATTAGGATGATGACAATGATATAAGAATTCAATAAAACACGTTCAAGAATTAATTTATCTAGGAACTGATAACGTTCAAATTGTCAACATGATACTGCTTTGTAGAGTAAAATTCAAGAATGCTCAGAAGAATATTTTCATGAAAAGATACAGGATGAAACACAAATATCAAGGATATTCCACTAATTTCATGGAGTATAGAAGTCAAAGTTTTAACCAACTGAGTATATTAAAGAATGGAATAACAAAAGAAATCACCATGCATGCGATAGACCGCACAGGCAGGTTATTCCAACAGAATAATAAATAACGGAACCAGGTCCGGCGTAAAACGCACAGACAAGATATTCCAACAGAATAATAAAGAATGGAACCAGGTCCTGCGTAAACGCACAGACAGGATATTCCGACAGAATAATAAATAATGGAACCAGGTCCAGCGTAAAAGCACAGACATGATATTCTGACAGAATAATAAATAATGGAACCAGGTCCGGCTTAAATGCACAGACGGGATATTCTGACAGAATAATAAAGAACGGAATATTAGAAGAATGTCACCATGTATAGGGTAGCCCGCGTATACAGGTTATTCCAACAGAATAATAAATAATGGAATAACAGAAGTTCTCTTCATGAGTATAACAAATAACATTACTTACCGTAAAAGAAACTAAATATAAGAGTACGGAATGAGCAGAATACTTTTCTATAGCTTTTCTATAATTTCTCTCTCTAGACTTTCAGTGAATTCGTAAAAAATAATGAATGAATGAGCTTCTATTTATAGAAAAATAGACTGTATAGTAACTAACTTATGAACGGTCCAGATTGATTTACTTTAAACGGACGATCCAGATTGGTTTACTATTAAAACTTAAAACAACGGTCCATACTGATTTACTATTAAAACTTTAAACCATCGATCCATATTGATTTACTATTATAACTTCCACCAGCGGTCCATATTGATTTACTATTGTATCTTCAACTAACGGTTTGAAAAATTAGCACATCTTCTCATGGAATAATATTGTACCCAAAAATGATTTGGACCGAAAATAAATATATCTTACGGGTGAATAGTAACTCGTGAATAGTAACTCATGAATAGTAATTCGTGAATAGTAACTCCGACACGAAAAGTGTCCCGAATACCCAATTGAACAATGTATCCTCCTTACATCAATTATACTAACACAAATAAGTCCAACACAATGGAACTATAAAATTCATCTTTAATCAACACGAACTTATTCGTCATTAATATTATAATTCATAATATTTAACAACCAGGTCGTTCCTAGGAAAGAGGGGGCTTTCCGATAAGTATTTCTCCTTGTTAGCACGCAATTAGGTGACCAAACCTCTCCTTGACAGAACTTCTAGACATTGTCAATATTGCAAATAATAATATGAATAACTTTGTCGTCTCAATTATTGATTTAATAATATATCATATAATGCAGATGATACTGTAACAATAATTGAATCAATAATATGAGAAATATGATGCAGCAATTACAGTAGCAATAATTGAGTATAGCTGAGTGACTTCTCACGTAAGCATCAATAATCAATACCTTGTGCTACTGTGCAACTACGCGTATTACTGTACTTTTACTATCGGGTAGTTCAACAGTTTAAACGGTAACACCTCCGCCGTTATTTTCATAAAGTATTTTTGTTATTTTCTCAATCCGACAATAATTCCGTTGTGGGGTCCACCAATGATTGTGCCGTTGTACGAATATTCCCTGTTAAAACGAATATTCCCCGACCAATCAAATATTATATAACAACTTGCGTACTTTGCAAAATTTATAAATATTACCCACAACTATAACATTACATCAAATCAACACCATAATAAAAAAAATTATTTCGAGAAAATTAAATCTTTATTCATAAAATCTGGGGTCTCATATACGGGCCAAGAATATTTGTGTATTCATTAATGGTCATGATCATGCCAACAACTGTCCATCAATGCACTACGGGCCAATGAGAACTTTTACCACATCATTTGTAACATTACGGTCATGATTACACCGAATAATCCCTAGTCATAATCATACCAAGTCCATCTATGCACTACAGGCCACAGATGACTTTCAAAAAATATAAATATGAGGATGATGACAATGATATAAGAATTCAATAAAATAAGTTCAAGAATTAATTTATCCAAGAACTAATAATGTCCAAATTGTCAACATGATACTGCTTTGTAGAGTAAAATTCAAGAATGCTCAAAAGAATATTTTCATGAAAAGATACTGGATGAAGCACAAATATCAAGGATATTCCACTAATTTCATGGAGTATAGTAGTCAAAACTTTAACCAACTGAGTATAATAAAGAATGGAATAACAAAAGAAATCACCATACATGCGGTACTTCGCATAGATAAGTTATTACAACAGAATACTAATAAAGACGGAATCAGGTCCGGCGTAAAACGTACAGACAGGATATTCCAACAGAATAATAATAAAGACGGAAACAGGTTCGGCGTAAAACGCACAGACAGGATATTCCAACAGAATAATAAAGACGGAATCAGGTCCGGTGTAAAACGCACAGACAGGATATTCCAACAGAATAATAAAGACGGAATCAGGTCCGGCGTAAAACGCACAGACAGGATATTCCAACAGAATAATAAAGACGGATTCATAGAAAAATGTCACCAAGTATAGGGTAGACCGCGTATACAGGTTATTACAACAGAATAATAAGAAATGAAATAACAACAGTTCTCTTCATGAATAAGAAAGAATAACACACCTTACCGTAAAAGAAACTGAATATAAGAGTAGTTAAGTAGTAAAAAACTTTTCTTCTTTCTCTCTATAATTTTCTCTCTCTAGAGTTTCAGTGAATTCGTAAAAAATAATGAAGGAATGAAATTCTATTTATAGGAGAATGGAAGTGTACTATTTATGAACGAATTATTTTTTCAGAATTATTTCTTCAACCAAATACAATAAAGTCAATCAACTAACCAATAAAATCACAACAAAATTAAAATATAATACATATATATAAACACATGTTTTCAACTTATATATCTCAATATTATATATACACCACTTAATTTTTCTCCCCCATAACCAACATCAATCCCCACCCACCCAAAAATCAATTTCACTACACTCTTACACATCACTATCACACTACCACTTTTTCACCATTTTCAACTCACACACCTATTACTTTCACATATCACTTTCTCCCACTATATACTCAATACACATATACTTCCATACATATACTCTTCTATTTCCAAAATCATTTTTCCAACACATATGGGCCCCACATTTGCCCCCATATGTGGGTCCCACTTTTAAATAATTTTCTACCGATTATTTTGAAAAATGGGTAAATAGGAATCCATAAAATAAGCAAACTTCATAAAAATCACCTTAATAATTTTAACAACATTTATCATCTTTATTACAATTCACAATATTAATCGACCAGGTCGTTCCCAGGAAAGAGGGGGCTTTCCAATAAGGATTTCTCTCTATTGACGCGCAATTAGGTGACCAAACATCTCCTTGACAGAACTTCTAGACATCGTTAATATTGCAAATAATAATATTAATAACTTTGTCGTCTCAATTATTGATTTTAACAATATAATAAATATCGAAAATAATTGAATCAAATAACGTGAGATACTATGCAACAATTACTATAGCAATAATTGAACAAAACTGAATTACTTCTCAAGTAAGCATCAATAATCAATACCGTGTGCTACTATGCAACCACGTGTATTACTGTACTTTTACTACCGAGTAGTTCAACAGTATCAACGATAAAACTTCTGCCATTATTTTCATAAAAATATTTTTGTCGTTTTCTCAATCCGACAATAATTTTGTTATGGGGTCCACCAATGATTGCGCCGTTGTATGAATATTCTCTGCTAAAACGAATATTCTCCGACCAATCGAATATAATATAACAACTTGCATACTATACAAAATTTATAAATATTACCCACAACTATAACATTATATCAATTTCACTCCATAATATTCAAAAATAATATTTATAGAAAATTCATCTTTATTCAAAAAGTTGGAAATTTATATATATATATATATATATAGAAATCCCTGAAGACATTTGTAAACTATCTTAAATCAAATTCCAAATGTATTCTCCTTTGCTTTCCTCTGGTTTCTCCCCCCCCCCCCCCCCCGCCCCCGCCCCCCCCCCCCCCCCGAAACCCTACCACCAGCGGTAAGGGTCATTCATTTCATACCCAATTTTATTTAAGGCTTATGCTTCAAATCAATGGATTTTTTTTTGGTGTTTGTGTGTAGGAGGATTGTAGGAGACGTAGGAAGCCTTGAGGGAAAACAAATTGTAAATAAATATAGGAGTGAATTAGTTGTGTAAAAATTTTATGAGTGCACTATTATTGTAATTATTTTTAAAAATGTAATAGAATATGTAATTCTCCCTAAAATGAAAGAACCGGGCTATTAATAAATTCTCAAGCCCAATCATACCTTGTGATTGTGCGACGCCCCCAAATTCGGGTCTATACTATCCAATTAATATATTAATACTAATGAAATGTATTAATACATTGATTTTTTTATGAGAATAAAAACTTATTAATACTAATGAAATGTATTAATACATTGATTACAGGTATATTAATATATTAATGCACAATATTAATACATGTTTTTATGAAAATAAAAACTTTATTTGAAAATATATCTACATTTACTATTAAAAAGTTTGTCATTTATTTTTCTTAAAATAACTTTTTAATTAGGTGCTTCATCATAACCGTCTCATTTACTATTAAAAAGTTTATCATTTATTGTTCTTAAAATTAAAACAATACCATACAAATAAACTAATACCATGATGAAGAGAACTGTTTTACTGAAAATGAATATTATAATATATTTAATAAATAAATATATTAATAAGGTATAAATTAAGATTTGAAGTGATATAAAATAAAAAAATAAAAAAATGTAGTGATAAAGTCTCATTTTTATATTCTATTAAAGAAAAATGACTATTTTTTATTATAAGAAAGGAGGAATAGTGTCATATTTTTACTTTCTAAAAGTAATTTAAAATTTTAAAAATAAATTTAATGTTGATTAATTTATTCAAAATTACAGCAACTTATAATAAAAATTTATTTTCAAAACTTACTTGAATCACATCAATATTAATTTTTAAATTTATATGCTTATAACTTGAAATAAGAAAAACAATACTAACAAATTAGTAGAAAACTGTACAGATACAACTAATTATTAGACATGTCGTTGCAATAAATTTATGTTGAATTATAATTGCGAAACATTTATTAATATATGAGATCAGATAAATATATAAGAGAATTTTATTTATAAAAACCGGACCCCAGTATAATATATCATTTTTCATTTGAAAATGAATTTGATAAAGAATTATTTTTAGGAGATGCTCTTTCTTTTTCAGTTTTTATATATTTTCATCTTTTTCGTCTAGGATATGTAAAGTGGGCCCAAGTGACGCTGTAGCTGCGGTGCTTTCCGTGTACGACTCAAGTGTACGGCATTATACGGAAATAGTCCACCTTCGGTGGGTCCACATCCCATAAATACAGGCGGGGGTCCCACAAGCCGACCTTATTCCGTACTTGACCTTAAGCTGCCCTGCCGGCTGCCGAGTAGTAACCACCGCCGGCACGCTGCATTCTGGTTTTCTTGTACGAAAGCAGCAGCCAGCAGGACAAATGTATTTTTTAAATTCATAAATTGCAACCAAAAAAAAAAAAAGTCCATTACGTTTAATTTTCTACTAGTCTTTTATTTTGTTTTGTGATTGCTGGCTGTAGTGTTGTTTACAACTCGACATAATGGCCCATAGCCCGTCATAAACCACCCAGCCATTTTAATGGTCCGGTCCGGTTCTGTCTTGTCCTGTGTAGCTTTGCTTTGCATTTCACGCGGTTCATAACTACAACTATGGTTCCCATAATATTTAAAGGGAACTATTAAATTCACAACAGAAATTATTATTTTCACAATAAAAGTGTCGCTATAGATCCTATAGCTACAATTTTTACCGTCGCTATACATCTACAGCGACACTTTTATTGTGAAAATAACAAAAAATATTGTGAATTTAATAATTTCCTATTTAAATAATGCAACACAAATTATTTTATAAGTTTTTGATATGTCATATTTCACCTCAGTTTTTTATGTAGGGTCGAAGACTATATTAAAGTAACTTGTTAATGGAGTACTGACACGCATATGAGACTCTATATATATTAACATTCTATTAATTAATTAATCAACTTATCAATAAATAAACTTTATACTAACCGAATAGCTCTTAATCACTAGTTATCGGTGGTCACTTGCTTTTGAGATTAAAAATATATATAGAGACGTGGTAGGGTGACTAGTGACTACATAAACATAAATTTATTAAAAGACAGAAGAGTAGTACGGTATTTTACGATATCGACGGATATGTAATCGGACGTTTGGGATCCACGCAGGAAAAAGAAGCGTGAGGGGAATTTGAAGAGAGTGAGTATAAAGCTGAAAACGGAAGCGGACAAAGGCGTTAAAGGGACATCCATCACGGAAGGTGTACTGTAACGGACTACGGAAAAACAAAAGAAATAGGAATAGAATAGAAAGTTAAAGAGTGAGTGAGTGAGTGACTCAACCGGCAATCACGCTTCCAACGTTTTCTTCAGCTTCTCCCTCTCTTCTCTCTCTTACATTTGTAACCCTTTTTTTTTAGAATTTATTTGAATCAGATGGAAAATAATATAATATGAATATTTACGTTAATTTTTTAATTAAAAAAATATATATATACACAGCTGTGTAGTATACAGTCGTCTATGACAATAGTTGAACAGTCGTCATAGATATTCTGGTATATGGTATTCTATGATATTACTATGTATTACTATGATATTCTTTTGTAAAATAAGAAAAAATTAAGAAATTAGTATATTCTTTTTACTGAACAGAGAAAGTATATCGTCGTATTTCCATTTTAAAGTAAATTATAAATTTTGTTTTATTATTGAAAATTACTTTATGGATAATTTATAAATTTGATAAACATAATGAAATAAAAATTTAATTAATAATAAAAGCAAAATATGTCACCAATTAGAGGGTGACATGTGACTAGACCTGACAAAATTGACCAAGTCCCGAGGGTCAGATTGGCCCGTAAAAATTGGGATTTGGACTTAACTTTTTTAGCTCATAAAAACTTGGGCTATTTTGGCCTGGCCCGTTGTGGCCCACCCACAGGTGGCCCAACCCGACCCATGGGCTTTTTAAAAAATTAAAATAATGCTCTGCTTGAGAATTGAATTCTAGACATCCCACTCCTTAAACAAATGATCAAAAATATTAAGCTACAAGACTTTTTTATTATAAAGTCACTTACCTGTTTAGAGTATGGAAATGAGATTGAACTCTTAATTCCATTTTTAATAATAATAATAATAATAATATATTTATTTATTTTTGTCATTTTCAAATAATCCCTATTTGACTAATTTTTAAATTTTATATGAGATTTATCAAAGAGTGCATTAAATTTAATTTCCCCCCTAACTTGATAACTTATATATATATATCGAGTTAAGTCTTACTAGAAGTAATCTTTTACTCATATGTTTTAAAATATAAGAAAAATTAAAAAAAGAAAAGTTTTTATCTCCATTAACCATAAATTATTACAATTCAATATAGATAGATTATCTACAAAGAATTACATATATATATTTTTTATATGTAGAGGCATCTCTAGAAATAATAAGTCAAGATTAATGAGTATTTTTCAACCTATCAACGAATGTGGTTACAAAATATAAATATAAAACGAATGGTTACAAAATATAAATCTTTTAGTGTATGATAAATCTTTTACAAAATATAAATATTTTACTGTAGTGATCAATGAATGGTTACTAAATATAAATATAAAATAATGTGGTAAATTATCATTATCTCCAGTTATGTATGATAGATCATCAGTTAATTACTATTTAGCTACATCATTTTTATAAGTTATTTTTTTGTCATCCTAACAATACTTGTTTATCTAGTTTAAACTTTCTCTAAACGGAAAGTTTTAACTGTTATGAGTAGTTTTTAGAGGGAGATAAGTCGTTCATTGCATGTTTATCTGTTAAGATGATACTCCCTCCGTTCCAAATTAATTGTTCAATTTTGACTTTTTAAAGTCAAATTGACCATTTTTAAGACTAATCTTTTTACTATTTTTGCTAAAATATAGGTGAAAACATTATAACCAAAAGAAAGTATATACAATTTATTAGTAATCTTAATTTTTATAATTTTAGAAATATATTTATATATGCTTAATTATTAATTCTAAGAATAGTCAATTTGACTTAAAAAAGTCAAAACTGAACAGTTAATTTGGGACGGAGGGAGTATCATACTAAGTACTCCCTCCATTCCTATATGTAGGTCGTTTTAGACTCTCTTTTTTATTCCTAATTATTTATCGTTTGTGGTTATCTAGGAGAATTGATTACTATTTTTCCTATATTATCTCTTATTACTCCACCTAATTTTTTGATCCATATTTATGAGATAAGTGAGGTAAATGGTATTATAGACAATTGATAATATAGTTAATGCTTTTCAATCATTTCTTTAATTCTTATGTACAAGTCTAAAACGACCTATATTAAAGAACGGAGGGAGTAA
The DNA here is from genome assembly GCA_020205505.1 of Panax japonicus. Taxonomy (NCBI): domain Eukaryota; kingdom Viridiplantae; phylum Streptophyta; class Magnoliopsida; order Apiales; family Araliaceae; genus Panax; species Panax japonicus. Next base: position 7,225,978 of record CM035109.1, on the reverse strand, counting down.
TATATTAGCATCCGTCCAAATTCCAACTTACTTAGTGTGAACGCTTTATTAATAAAGAATTTTATTTTTTAAAATAAGTTTACGTGATATTCATGGGAATTATTAAAAATTTGATTTGACACACACACACATATATATATATATATATATATTATATTCATCCAACTCAAATGTTAACCAAAACTAGTACTCCATCCAATAAGGTTTTCAAATGTTAAATTTTAAATTTTTGTTCATTTTCTATATTTCTTGTCCATTTAAAATTATTATTTTTATATATTTCATGTTTATGTTTATTAATGATGACATGAGATAATTATGATAAGAAGTTAATACTATCAGGAAGCTTAATTATTAAAGTCATCAAACAGGTCTAACAATAATTTGCAATACAAATGTGATGAATGAATCTAAATAATAAGAGTTTATTTAATTATAATTGAATAATACATTAATATATCAGAATAAACAAAATTATAATCGACTAGTTTATATATATATATATATATATATATATATATATATAAGTGATATATTTATTTATATAACTGACAGTAAAACAATCCATATGTAAATACTGTATATGCTCATTTGAAATCAAATCTTGACCCAAAAAATTAATTTATTAAGTCTATGATCTATTAAAACATATATGCCATTATCATTTCTTCTTGTATTTTGATGTGAACTCAACAAATACACACATAAAATTAATCTCATTAAACGTAATAATAAGCAGTTAACTAAAACCGAACTAGGAACAATGGTATTTGCACAGCCAAACAGGCTTTATTAATCTCACATGACCGGTGATATTCTCGTGAATTAAAAGAATGTCTTATCTTCCCAAAAAAAAAAAGGACAAATGTTTTTAATTTTTAATTTTCCGTTTAAATAATAAATGAGTGTATAAGAGTAATAAATTATACAGAAACAATAATTGTACCTGCCAAGTACGCTTACCTGTACCTCTCAACTATCTCCAATGCCCGTTTTCTCTCTCTCCCCCTATATAATATTTATATCCCCCTTCACTCCTTCCACAATCTCTCTCTCTCCTCCAACACACCCTTTCTCTCTCTCTAAAATTCTCTCATGAAGAAGTTGATTCGCCGACTCTCGCGCGTTGCGGATTCCTCAACGTACTCGCTTCTCCGATCGGAATCGCGCTCTTCTGCTCGGCCTCGCCGGTGCGACTCCTTTCGCACGCTGAAGCTCCGCAGATCCGGCGCCGTGCCGGAGGGACACCTGCCGGTGTACGTCGGCGAGGAAATGGAACGGTTCATCGTGAGCGCCGAGCTGCTGAACCACCCGATCTTCATACAGCTGCTCAATAAATCGGCTCAGGAGTACGGGTACGAGCAAAAAGGCGTCCTTCGTATTCCGTGCCATGTGCTCGAATTCGAACGAGTCCTTGAAGCTTTACGAGTCGGAGAGATTTCGCCGGACGTTCAAGATCTCCTTAACTCATTTTCCGATGAATTTCTTTAGGTTCGCCGGAATGATACTCCTTTTTTTTTCTTTTTTTCTTTTTTTCTCACTTTTGGACAGTGAGGTTAATTAGGGAGCAGACAGAGTAGATCCTGATCGTGAAAATAGCTCGATCTTTGTTTTGTATATATACTCTGTTACAGTCGATGTTTCAGGAGTAAAATTAGGCTTTCGATGAAGGTGTTTTTGCTATGGTGTAGAGAGAGAGAGGTGATAAATACTCTCCTCACTGATAACAGCAATGGAGATTAGTTCTGGAATTTTTTTGCCCTACTTGATTACATTGTCTTTGTCTTCTTATTTTCCTTGTTTGGCTAACAACTAATGAAGAAATGGAAAAGGAAATGAAAACTACTAATTTCATGCTGTATATTCTTTTTTTCCCCTTTTACTTTACGTTGAGCAAAGTGCATTTTATTTATTTGGTCTTTACAGAATGTCTATTTCTCGCCGGAGGAATAATAGCCTGAGATTTTTTGAAGGACTTGACTACAGTGGACATGAAGTTTGTGGAAAATTACGGAAATAGTACTTGAATCAGTTTTACGTACTTCCAAGAGTACAACTCACATGTAATGGAGATTTGATTTTAGATAGTAAAAAAAACAATTTATTTAGACGGTATATATTAAAAAAATAATTTGTACAACTTGTATCCTAAATAAAAAAATGGACCTAAATATATATATACTAGCTGGGTCCCGTGCCTCCGGCACTGTATGGACAATATGATTTATCTCAAACTTTGAACGACCAGAATAATTTATTGAGTGAGCGGGAAATTTAAAGTCATTTGTATTTTATTAAATTATTATTAGATTATTAGATAGATAGATGTATTTTATTAGATAGATGTATGAACGGTGAGATTTATCCCAAATTTTGGACGGCCCAAATGATTTATTAATTGATCGAAAAATTCAAAATTATTTATATTTTATTAGATAGATATACTCATTTATAACTGTGTGGAATTCAAATCCTTGTAACCGATGACCGGTGGGAAAGGAAACGGTGAGGGGGTTATCTTGAGAAGTGTGTTTTTTGTCTAGACATTTTCTGTAATTTCCGTGATTTCCGGTGGCTCTTTTGTGGCTTTCAATATGGGGTTAGAATACTATTTTAACTAATAGCCTTGAAATGAAGGGTATATTTGTGAATTGACTTTAGAACAAGAAGGGTAGTTTCGTCATATGAGCTGCATGATCGACATGTTATATATGGAGGATATAAATTAAGGATATGCTCCATATTGATGGTGGGTGGAGCCGTTGAAGTATCTTGGAAGGGAAGTGTGTGTTCCTGCTACAATGTGAAAAAAGTAAGACGTGTTTGGATGGGTACTATATTTTGTTTGAAAAAAATAATTTACATATCGATTAATTTTATATATTAAATAGAAATAATAATTAAGATAAAATTTTAAACGCTTTTATTTCAGATATTTATATTAATATGAATTTGTCATAATAGCAGTAGCAGCTTCGTTTGGAGTCAGTAATTATTAATAAATTTGATTTCACACAGATTTGACGTGTTAATGTATAAAAATTTTATTTGCCTATCAAAACAAGAAAAAAAAAAGTTGAAATTATTAACTTAATTTTGTGGATACAACTAGTCAAAGTTGGCACATTACACATACTCTTTTTGTTTGACTGATAGTGTAGTATATATCTACATGGCACAAGCTATCTAGAATGTTCAAAGAAATAGATTGGATATTCTATTTTTTTAAGTTTTGATATTATTTTTACAATTACAAACTGATAATTTTTACTATACTTATAGGGTTAGAATTTAAGAACGAATAATAATACAATCGCACAAATTACATAAAAAAAAGAAACAAAATAAGAACACACGATATACTCAAGTTCGCCAATTTGGTTAGTCTTGTTTGTCTAATGTATTCATTAGATGTCTGATACGCTCTACAATAATTAACGGGAGCGAGATTTCTGATTACCTTGTCGTAGTGGTTATTAGTCGGACCCACAGAAGAATGAGTCAATCTGAACATTATGTATATGTAAATGTAAAACCCACTTATTATTCGTGTAAAAAAACTTTTATTTATAAAAATATTATTTAAATGCTAGACGTTTCAAATGGATCTCAAATGACATGACATTAAACTCAAACTGACACAAATTTTGGTTCTCAACATTCCAAATTACACCTAAACAAACAATCCCTAAACATATTTGGCGGTCCAATATACATGAAAACCATCTTTAAAGTTATTATTATTTGGGAAATTCGAACAATAATTTAAAATAACCAGACCAACAAATATTACTGAGAAGTGGATTTGTTTGATGCCTTAAACTTGTGCCACCAAATGTGGATTAGGTACTAATTTATTTATACGTTTCATACAGAAACCATATTATATTATATAAGTTTCTTGCTTTATCTTTTTTTAATGTATATAAGTTGGTTGCATATGTCATGAAGCTAAATTAGTGTCACAATTACACATGCTTCTTGGTTGATGATTATGATTTCTGACCATACAATTATTATTATTTATTCATTTTAGTTTTAATTTTTTTATATATAATTAATTTAATTTGTGTGTAAGCTTCTAAGCAATTTCTGTATGAAAACTAAAAAAAAAATCCAAAAATAATTCCAAAATAATTATATTTTTTTAACAAAATTCTTAATATCCCACTGGTCTACATTGCCATGCCATGAAGTCTACTGTTTAATATATTGGCGAAGAATTCAAAATTTATTTGGTCAGAATCAAATTATTTCAAAAAAAATTTTCCTAATCTTATGATCAGTCAACCATAAAGAAGTTGACATTCACATTGAAATTGGACAAAATAGGAAACCCCACCTTATCATTTTACTATTCACAATCCAATATATATTCTTTTAGGAGAGTGTATTTTATTTAGCATAAAAGTTTTTTAGAGTGCACTTAAATATATATTTTTTAAATATTAATTACCCTATAAATTTTGGGGTTCAAACTGTATTTTATTCTTTTTTAAAATATAAAAAAATAATTTAATTTTTTTTTATATTTTAGAATGGAGCTAGTGCTTTCTTTAATGGAAATAAAGTCCATTTATTTGAATTTTTTAAATACAAGATAATGTTTAAATGCATGTGAGAGAGTAGGAGTGTAGCTTGATTTTGATGAAAATGTCAACTTTTGTACTAATAAATGACAATATTATTGTTATTATTACATTCTAAAACTTTCAAAGATGCCTTATCATTTTTTGGAGGATTATTGATTTTGAGATTGAATCAGAAGCATAATAGTATATGATAATACTTGCACATATATTAAAAAAAATAGAATTATTATATAAAATCATGAGTACTTTTTAAAAATTTTATATTAATCGACTCTACTAAATGACATATTTATCATTTATTTTATATATTTTATTTCATATTTTTATGTACTTTTTTGAGTATATAATATGAGTTTGGGGAGTAGATTAAAGGGTGTCATGTCCTTAATTGGATAATTGGATAAAATTAGTGAGAGAATCGTAATTTTCTTTGGCTAATGGTACCCCCATGGGATTGGAGTGATGTTCAAACTTTAATTAAAAGCAACACTTGAGTGAATATATTAATAGTGTACAAGATTATATTTTCAACTTATTAATCACTTTATTCAGGATTAAATAAGTCAAAAATTTCGATCAAATGATACGACTCGATGCAATTTGCAAAAGCAGAAACTGACAAGTGCCATTTGGATTTTTAATAAAATAAAAAAAATTAAATTAAAGTGAGACTCTTTTTAATTTTTATTTATTTCATATATACACATAACTCGCAATTATAATTGAACTGAAAATTTTCGTAATATATAACATGTACTCGTTGATAAATTAACTAGTCTCACAAAATGCCAAGTTAAATAACGATTCTTATTTTTGAAATATGACTGTTTTCAAAATTATTTGCGGTGCTGGTTAGTTGTTGATAAAATTTTTTTTTATCTATTATTTATTTGTAAAAATTATTATTTTAATTCTTTTTATTATGGTTTTTTATTATAATATATAATAATCACATTTTATGATATTATTATAAATTTATAATATTGTTATATTCATAAAATGGATCGAGTCGTTTATTAGTTTGAAATTTTATATTATCTCCGTTCTTAAAAGATTGTCGTTTAAGATTTTGGTACATGGATTAAGAAAACATTATTTAGCAAGTAAAATTTGTTTAAAATTTCATCACTATCCTTTTATGGGAAGTTGAGAACTATTAATATAAGGAAGAGAATTTTTTGGGACAATGAGAGAATGTAGGGGTAATATAAGAAAATAAATAATTTATTATCTTCGAAAGTTTTAAATGACAAACTTTTTGGAACAAAATTTTTCTTCTAAAACGACAATCTTTTAAGAACGGAGGGAGTAATAGAAATTGATCTTTTTAAAAGTGAAAGTATTAGTTCTACAAGATACTCTCTCACTTTAAAGTAGATTCTACTTATTATTCATATAAATAAAAACTTGTGATAATAAATATAGGTAATTGTTAAATTCACAACACTTTTTGTTATTTTCACAACAAAAGTGTCGTTGTAGATGTACAGCGAAGATAAAAACCGTGGCTATAGAATTTATAGCGATATTTTTATTGTGAAAATAATAAAAAATGTTGTGAATTTAACAATTACCTAAATATACACTAATCTTTTTTCCTTAAGAGGAGTTATTTAGGGAAACGAAATGATTATGGGCAGAGTGCCCTTGTGACCAAAAAAGTCAAATGGAAACTGGATCTAGTCAGTCTTGTGAATTGGTTCGGTTCTGCAGTTTGACTCTTATTTGTTTGACCCATTTTCATTTTTCTAAGCTTAGAAGTTAGAAGAACATTATTTTATAAATATTAGCAGTCAGAATACTCAACCATATGGAGAAGACAAATTAGAAGGTAATCTGAACTCAACTATTCGGTATTTGAATATATATATATATATATATATATATATATATATATATATATATATATATGAAAAATGATCAGGTTTGGGAGTCCGGACCTGATCAAAATTCGGACGAATTTTTTTTTTTGTAGAACTAAAAAAATAAAAATAAATTATTGAACTAAATTTTTTTCATAATACAGTGTTTTGAGTGTGTTTTTAATACCTACACCAACTAATGTATGTACAGTCTGCCCAGACTGTACAAAAATATTTTGGTATAGGCATCCAAATCACGCAAAAAATACTGTATTATGTAAAAAATTTAGTTCCATAATTTTTTTTAGTTGTTTCAAAAAAAAACCAACAAAAAAAATCCGGATTTTGATTAGGTCCGGGAGTTCGGACCTGATCCGGCCTTATATATATATATATATATATATATATATATATAGGGTTATATGTATATACACAGCTGTGTATTACACAGTAGCCCTATGACGACAGATTTTTTGGGTTATAGCGACGGTAAACTGTCGTCATAGCCCAAAATAGCTATGACAACGGGTGAAACCGTCGATATAGCCCAAAAAATCGTTGCTATACCCTACTGTGTAATACACAACTGTGTACACATATTTTTTCCATATATATATATAGAGTCCGGATCCAGTCCGGGATCCCGGACTCTATTAAAATCCGGATTTTTTTTTTGCTTTTTTTTGAAACAACTAAAAAAATTATGAAATTGGAATTTTTACATAATACAGTATTTTTGACGTGATTTGGATGCCTATACCAAAATATTTCTGTACAGTCTAGGCAGACTGTACATATATTGATTGGTGTAGGTATTAAAAACACACCCAAAACACTGTATTATGGAAAATTTTAGTTCTATAATTTTTTTTAGTTGTTCTACAAAAAAAAAATGGGGTCCGGATTTTGATAAGGTCCGGGAGTCCGGACCTGATCAGTTTTCTATATATATATATATATACATATATCAGTTTTCTCCAGCGAACTAGAGGGAGCGAAAAAATCATTGATATAACCGGTTTGTTCTTAGTTCGTTTCCTCCAGTTCGCTGGAGAAAGCTGAGCTCTCTCTCCCTCTCTCTCTCTCTATATATATATATATATAATATTTGATTAGTCTTATTAAAACTAGTAAGCGCATTCCAGTATTTAAAGTCATAAATTTTTTTTATATTAACATATATTAACTTAGTGGACAATTTCTTTCAAGCTTCCATACTTCTGGTTAACGCCAAGATCTTTTCTCATGTCCCAATCACCAAGATGCGTCCGATATTATGCACAGTTCACCAAGTCAACATCAAAAACTTGACGGCTTGACTGTCGGGGGATAGTTCTGGCGTGAGAGTTAGTATCGGCGATCACAAGGTTAAAAATGGAGAAAAATAATGTCTAGCGTCATGAGAGAAAAAAATAGTTTGGTTAAGTGATTTGTGTTGTTACCTGTTTTCCCTGTATGATCGTTGCCCAATATGCACTCCAAACCCGGTTTATCGCGCCACCCACTACTGTTTGACACAGCCCCTAACCCCAATCATCTCAGTCGAAAGTGTGCAGCTCATCCACTATCTGCTGCCACTGTTTGCCACCGCCGGTCATCTGAGTCTCATCCTCATTAATGTCATGCAGAAAGGTGGCAGATAACAGTCAACCGTTATCTTTTGTAATGATGACCGATCAAAGATGGGTTAAAACATAATTTACCTAATGGGCCAGTCCAAATGAGAGGCCCAATATATTTTAGGCATAGTGAATAACATAAGGGAGGAGCCCAATAGATCCGGCCCAATAACGAAAGTATAATGGCCCAACACTTCCTATTACTCCGTTGCATTCAAGTTTTTCGGTTAATACTTGATATTCACAATTAGTTGGGATATAATTAATTTTCTTAATTATTTTCTTTCAACTTAATTGTATAGGGTCGATGAGAATTCAACAATCTTATAAAGTATATGTAATCTTGTGTGACAAAATTTACGAAGTAATTGTATTTTTTATAATTATATGCACAAAATATAAAACTGTTGACAATATTCCAATGGCTTTTTTTATAATTATTATGATTAGTTCAAATTTTTTTATTTTATTTCAACAAAAAAAATAGTTAAAATCCGCTCCTACTGAAAAAAAATTCTGAATCTGCCCTATATATATATATATATATATATATATATATATATATATATATATATATTTCTTACTATCATAGGCATAATTTTTTAAGTTTTTCCTTTTGGAAATTCAGCAACTCCAAATTTCATTTTGTCACGTTCCCATGCACCTCAGTTTAATTCCATTAAAAGATTATTATCCCAAGTAGGACGGTAAATAGTAATCGAAAAATTCGTATTCGTCCGCATTCGTATTTGAAAAAAATATGAATATTATTCATATTTTAAAAAAATGAATATATTCGTATTCGGTTTATAAAGGATTCGCAAATAAACGAATACGAATGCGGATATAGGCGTATTCGTTTAACATCCGACCGTAAATATATCCGACAGATAGCGGATATCCGAATTCGTATTCGGAATTCGTATCTAAATAACTTATATATATATATTAGTTATTATATAATAAGCAAAATAATTTTTTTAAAGTGGCATTCCTTATATAATAATTAGTTTTTATTATCATACGAAAATTATTTTAATAATATATCATTTCACTTCTAAAAAGTAGGAAATAACACTTTAATTCTAATATTAATAAACTAAAATAAATTGATTTAAGTATAGTTAATAGATTTTTAGTATTGTAAAGTTAAAATATATAAAATGTATCATTTATCAAGAAAATTATATACTAGAATAACAAAACTATAGTTATTAACTTATTATAAGTTTTTTACTTTCAAAACTTACTTGCAATGTTGGGAGGCGGGAACAATGAACAATATAATTTTATTATTAAAATGTGTTAAGTTCGAATTAATCTAGAAGGCGGTTGAATAATTAATTCATGTTTATGAATTTTAGGGTGGAGAAAGTATTTTTCACTTTCATTTGACCAATTATTTAAACATTAGAAGTTCAAATATTTAAAGTAAGTCCAAAATAAATTTTGGATCAAGTTGGATTAACTAGTTGTCAATTGTCACATATACATTATAACTCACACTCTCCATAAATATAATGAAATAAAATAAACTTTTTATAACTATATAAATTGTAATCTATGTATTGAGGATAAATTATAAATAAAAGTTCCCATAAATATATTATTACAGTTTTAATCAAGTTTATTTGAGAAAAAATAATTAAATATTCAATGTAAACTTTTGAATCTAATTATAAATTATAAAAATTCATACATACTACAGTATTACTCCACACGTATAAAATGGACATCTAAATATTAATAAGTAAAACATTCATTTTGAAATTTAGAATTTCAAAAATGATGAAAACTTATTTAAATTGTAATTTAAAACATTGATTATTGTATTTAAATATTATTAAAAGTAAATAAATTAACATTCATTCGTTAATAAACTATATTTTAAAAATCATTATTTTTTATTCTAGTTATAGTTACGGCTGTAAATAATAACCAAAAAATTCGTATTCGTCCGCATCCGTATTAAAAAAACGGATATTATTTGTATTCGAAAAAGAGTAGATATTATCTCTATCGGTTTAAAGATATCCGTAAATAAACGGATATAAATATTATTGTATCCGAATCCGTATATATCCGTTTACACCTCTAAATTCCCAGTTTCTCACCCACAATTTTCCAAAAGAACCAGGTTTGGCCTTGATTCCCTCAACTGTAACGGATTTATTAACAACCATTTTCAACCCCATATAAAATAATTAGGACGGTATTTTTACAATATTCAATAGGAATGTCAATTTTATAATTTGAGAGAAAATTAAATAATTTTAATTGTGTTGAAATTATTAAATAAATTTTATCATGATAAATAATATTATATAATCTGTTAAAAGAATTAAAACTTTTTCATTAATTTTTAAAAAAATACAAAGTTGCGTGATTCCTATTGAATGACGTAAAAACACTAATTCAGAGAGAGAACGTTTGTCCGTTCATATAAAATTGATTCTCAATAATAAATTATATTTGAAACTAGCAAGCCACGAAGTATCTAAAGGAATATACAGTTAGAACTACATATATATTATATGGAATCCGGTTAGCATGAAGTTTATATTTTAGTAAGTTGGTCAATTGATCAATAGAATACTGACACACATAGAACCTCGCCTGCGTGTCAGTACTCTATTGATTATTGGTAAGTTTATACATAGAACGCGGTATTATTCATGATTGGTTCACATAAAGATTTTGTGATATATATAATACCCCTTAATTATCGCAGCTAGCACATGTTACCTTGCCCTTGACACACCAATAAGATTTACACTACATTATTATTTAAAGCATATTTGCATAGCCGTTCTTGAGATTTTGGTGACTCGGGACAAAAAATAAAAACGAGACTCTTTTCAAAAATTGTATTCACTCAAAAATATTAATAATAAAAAAATAATTAAAAAGTACAAGTTGTATCTAAAAATATATATTTTCGTAGCTTAAAACATAATAATTCGACTATAACAAAATATATGAAAACTTCGACTATAACAAAATATATGTGAAGTTCGACTACAACAAAATATATGAGAATATATTCATAGAAATATACTTATTCTAGTATTCCTAGAGCCAAAATCTTCAATCAAACCGCTCGTCAACAGACCAGCTCGTTCCTGAACCTCTCTGAATATACATATTATATATATATATATATATATATATATATATATATATATATATATATATATATATATAAATTGGAGCCCCTCGGATCGGGAGCCCAAAGCGATGGACCTTCTCGACCGTGCTCAAGAACGGCTCTGCATATTTGAAGACACCAAGGTATTTGTGGTCTTAGTTCTGGTTCTTCAAATGGTAGAAGCTGGATCCAAGAAAAGAAGGCTTTGCCAAGTAAAAATAAATGTGAATATGGTGGATCTTGCGCATGCTCTTCCCTCTCAATATCTCATTTCCACATTCACCAATTACCATAAGACTTTACTACATCTTTTCTATTGTAAATTGTTCTGCAACACTGCAGTGAACATTTATTATTATTCAGATTCTGGTAGTAATAGTAGCAGACTCCTCTATTTTTATTGGCAAACGCACTAAAAGATTTTTAGATCACATCCTTCCACTATCTAGATAGACGACCAAAGATGGATTAACCCTAAAATATAGCCAATAATAAATATGGATTAATAATTACTGCAGATAAAATAGCTAACTGATTTATAACCGTCCACCTAGATCATAAATAACCGTGTAATAATTACGGATCAGTCCCCTAAACAAGTTAAAAATGTCACTTTTTCTTCCATCTTGTTGCTTAGACAAGAATACAGGGAATGGTAACGAGGTTTGATGCATGACAGAAGAATTTATCCATCCAGCACATGAAACCTACCTAAGCCCATACCCCCATGGCCAAGACTTATCATCATGCAATGCCATTCCCTTCTTACATATACAAAAGAAAATTTTGAAAGATTGTTAATGACTGCTACTTTGTCAGACCAAAAGAAAATCTATGGACCTGCAGATTACTAGATTTTGTTACAGCTACTACTTTCCTACAACCAATAATTTCAACAACTTATTCAAAAATGCTAGGGGGACAGGGGTTGGGTCACAGGGGTAGTGACTGGATAATTTTTTTATATTTTTATAATGACTCCCAAATAATTTATAAGATTTATTAGAATTGAAATTTTTATATAATTCAGTGATTTGAGTGTCATTTGGATACATGTAAAAAACAGGCCGGGTTGTACAATCTGTATAACCCTATTTTTTACATGTAATGACACATAAATTACTAGATTCTGTAAAAATTCCAATTCTAATTCTAAATGTGTTGAATTAAAAATATCTACCAAATATCTTTTAATAATTATTATCATTAATATTATAACTCACAATATTGACAATCAGATCGTTCCCAGAAAATATGGGGCTTTCTGATAAGGATTTCTCATTATTAGCGCAATTAAATAACCTAACCCATTACTCGACAGAACTTTCTAGACATTATCAATAATGCAAATAATAATATGAATAACTGTGTCATTTTAATTATTGATTTAATAATATAAAATATTATGCAGATGATACTGTGACAATAATTGAATCAATAATATGAGATACTATGCATCAACTAATGTGGTATTGATTATTGACCCTGGTTAATTTTGGTGCCAAGGCTCTGCAAGTTTTTTTTGTTCTTAAATTCATTTTACCAGCTATATGCTGCAACTAATAACTGTGTCGTTTTAATTATTTGGTAGATATTTATTTAATTTTTGATATAAATAGAGGGTTTGTCATGAAGCATTTGTTGTAAGTTTGACTTATTATTCCATGGACCCCATATGCTAATTTGTCAAACCGTCGGTAAAAAGTTATCTCATTTTTGTTTTATTATTATTATTATAATAGTAATAAAACAAATAACTTTTTACATAAAACATAATACTTTTTATAATATATATAAAGTTATTTATTTTATTAGAATATAAATAGAACATATTATGATATATATAAATTTTTGTTATATTAAAATTTTTATTGCACAGTGATAGATAGAAAAAATATCATATTTTCGTCGATGAATTCGTCCGAAATTCGAATGTTCATTCGTGATTAAATAGTGCTCTGCCATTCTCCTATAAATAGGATGCTTAGTTAAGAAATGAAAATCACATTAGAATCAGAGAATTTTTCTTCTATAATATTCTTGTGACACCCCCAAAACAGGTATACAACACCCATTCTGAGTCGCCAAATACATGGTACATAAAGCAAACTACAACTTCAATAATACAAATATCGTGTGAAATGCGACAATACATACTGTGAGTTTAAATACAAATATTGTCTTCTAGACAATATCCACACATAAATAAGTCCTCATTATAATTATTCAAATACTATTTTACAGAAATAGTGAGGACTCCTAAAACATCTTTCTAGAAACCTCACTCCATACCCCGACTCGATCCTGCTATGTTCTCACCTCCTGAGAAGAAAATGGAACAAAAAGGAAAAGGGTGAGCTCAACTAGCCCAGTAAAGAATATTATGACTAAGATAATATACAATAAATTATCGTTAGTCTTCAATATGGAAAAATCTGATAGAATACAATAGACAACAAGTGTTAGATCAACAACTACAGCGGAAAAATCAATCCATTAGAAAAGTCACGTAGAGGATGAATTCTACTATCTTCTAATATTTAAGAGTCTATCATCAATATTTTATCTCTGTAACAACAATCAATATACATCTTTAATCATCTTTGCACTACAGGCCAAAGATATTCATTTATATCACCGGTTGGTCATGTTCATCTCAACACCTGTTTATCTTTGCACTACGGGCCGAAGATATTCATCAGTAATCATTTATCTTTGCACTACAGGCCAAAAATATTCAATAATATCATCATTAAGGACTGAGGATGATGAAAAATATTTTTAAGAACGAATCCAGTGAGATAGAAGGACAAATATTAGAGATTCGTGTAACAATTTTATCCAAGATCAATAATACTCCATAATAACCAATTTTGAAGCAGAATTCAAAAATAACGATCAAAACATGGATACAATCAATGATAGTAGCCAAAATAGACATCTTGGACAAAAAGAAAAATTTTTATTTTTCGATGAATAGTGCCATATTCGTGAATAGTGCCGTATACGTGAATAGTAACCCCGACACAACAAGTTCCAAATTTGATAAAAAGTTCAACCAATATTTTTGCATAATGATATTGAAGAAAATAATACCATTTGCGAAAGAAATAACATCCCTTACCTCAAAATAACCGTACTTCTGACTTAATTTCGGTATAGTGCTAACAAAAACTCGCACCGTATAGCAACACTCAAAGTATACTCACAAGAATATGCTCGATAATATAGAGAGAGGAAGAGGGAAAACTTTGTTTCTGGTGTGATTTTCAATTCTAACTTAGCCCTCTATTTATAGGAAAATGCTAGAACGCCAAATGAGACTAAATTAATAAAATATTAATATTTACCAAATATTCAAGTCCACCACCAAGGAATCTGATTTTAGCATTTCCCACATGCCCACCTTCTAGAAAAAAAAATAAAAAAAACGTTTTTGAAATAAAAATAATTAAACTTTCAAAAATCAATTATTTCGGAACTCCGGAACTTCAATAATTCACAATAAATAGCCCATTTGTCAGAAAATTCGAATCTCGCGACTTTTTATAGGAATTTCAATTCTCTACAACTGTGCAGAAGAAAAGTTTTCCAAATTCCAAACAGAAATTATCTGAAATCCATAAACGGATGATTTTTAATTCTTCCACTCCGACAAAATACTGATAAAACACCTCAGAATTAATTCTTTCAATTATATCCACATAAAATAATATATTCATCAATTATATCCACATCAAATAAATATTTCATTATCGTATGAATCAATAATTAATTATTCATAAATAATATTACAGAATCACAATTTTGACAATCAGGCCGTTCCCAGGAAAGAGGGGGCTTTCCAATAAAGATTTCTCCTTACTGGCGTGCAATTAGGTGACCAAACCTCTTTTTAGACAGAACTTTCTAGACATTGCCAATAATATTATCTGATAATATTATTTAAATAATATGAATTCATATTGATCTGATAATGAAAAATATTGTGCAGTGACAATTATTGAAACAATAATAATATAAACTAACAATGCAGCAATTATTGAATTAATATAATAGAATAATGAACAGTAACTACTGTAACAATTATTGAGTAGTGCCTTCTTACGTACGAATCAATAATTCAACAATACTGTGCAATATCGTGTGCTACTGTGCAACCATGCGTATGTATTTTAACCACCAGGTAACCCAACATTGTTAACGGTAATAATTTACGCCGTTATTTATAAAACTCAATCTTTGTCATTTTTTTTCATCCAACCGTTTTCCGTTATGGGGCCCACAATTGACTGCGCCGTCGTACGAATATTCCCGACAAAAAGAATATTCCATGACCAAACAAATATTCCCCGACAACAATGATTATTTTATAACCACTTGTTTATTTTGTAAAAATTTTTACATTTCACCCATAACCAAAGCATTATATCAAATTAACCCTTATTAATTTAGAATAATGAATAAATGAAATTTCAATTTTATTTATAATAAGTTGGTGTCTTACAACCTCCCCTCCTTATGAAATTTCGTCCTCGAAATTGACGTACGTACCTAGTGTATCGAAAAGGTAAGGGTACCTCACTTTTATTTCTAACTCCAACTCCCATGCCATTTCCTCAATAGCATGGTTTCTCCACAAAACCTTAACTTGTGGTATAATCTTGGTACGTAGGATATGATCTTTCCTATCCAAGATCTTAACAGGTACCTCTTCGTACGTTAAATCTTCGGTTATCTCGTCTGGTTCTAACGCAATAATGTGGTTTGGATCTTTCACATATTTGCGTAGCATAGAAATGTGAAAAATATTATGAACACGAGACATGTTTGGAGGTAACGCGAGTCTATAAGCCACATTTCCTATTCGGTCAAGAATCTCAAATGGACCAACAAATCGTGGATTGAGCTTTTCTCTCTTCCCAAATCTTGTAACTCCCTTCCATGGAGCAACACGTAACAGTACATGATCCCCAATATTAAATTCCACGTCCTTTTGATGAAGATCAGCATAACTCTTTTGTCGATCTTGTGAAGTGTGAATACGTTGTCGAATCATTTTGATCTTTTCTGTAGTAATGCTTACTAACTCTGGTCCCAACAACGTTGCTTCTCCCACCTCGTCCCAGCATACTGGAGAACGACACTTTCGTCCATACAACGCCTCAAATGGAGCCATGCCTATACTTGCTTGATAACTGTTGTTGTAGGAGAATTCCACCAGTGGCAAGTACTTATCCCAACTTCCTTTGAAATCTAGAACACAGAGTCTTAATAGATCCTCAAGGATTTGAATAATCCTCTCTGATTGTCCGTCTGTTTGAGGATGATATGCTGAACTGAATCGTAAGTTCGTGCCCATAGCTTTCTGTAAGCTAACCCAAAATCTTGAAGTGAATCTTGGGTCACGATCCGAAACTATGGATACTGGCATGCCATGCAATCTCACAATATTGTTCACGTACATACGAGCAAGACGTTCAAGGGAATAAGTCTCACGTATCGGCAAGAAATGGGCGGACTTGGTTAATTTATCAACAATGACCCAAATCGCATCTATACCTTGAGATACCTTGGGAAGACCTATAACAAAATCCATTGTAATGTGTTTCCACTTCCATTCCGAATTCTCAAGTGGTTGCAATGGACCTTTTGGCATTTGATGCTCTGCCTTTACACGTTGACAAGTTAAACACCTCGAGATAAACTTTGCGATCTCTCTCTTCATATTGTTCCACCAAAATGTGTGTCGAATTTCATGATACATTTTGGTACTCCAAGGATGGATTGCAAACGGGGTGTTGTGTGCCTCCATCATGATTCTATGCTTCAAGTCAGAATCGTTCGGAACACAAAGTCGAGAGTTGAATCGAAGTATTCCTTCTTCATCGATTCTTGCTTCTGGAATAGCACCTTCTTGTACTTTCTTCTTCATTTGCATCAGCCCCAGGCCCTTAGCTTGAGCAGCTTTAACTTTATCAATTAAAGTCGGATCTACTCGTATATTCGCCATCATCATGTGGGTCCTTGGAGTCTTTAATTCTACCTCCATCCTTTGCAAGTCATACAAAATGGGCCTTTGCGTTGACAATATTGCACTCGTACTCGCATATGATCTTCTACTCAATGCGTCAGCTACTACGTTCGCTTTTCCAGGATGATATTGAATAGTGTGATCGTAATCTTTTAACAGCTCAAGCCAACGTCGTTGCCATATGTTGACTTCTTTTTGGGTGAAGAAATATTTGAGGCTTTTATGGTCCGTATAAATCTCCACTTTCTCCCCGTACAAGTAGTGTCTCCATATCTTCAACGCGAATACGACTGCTGCCAACTCCAGATCATGAATAGGATAAATCCTCTCATATTTTTTGAGTTGTCGTGAGGCATAGGCTATGACTTTCCCATGTTGCATGAGAACACATCCTAACCCCTTGCCAGAAGCATCTTTGTAGATAACAAATCCATCCGAACCAAATAGTATTGTCAGAATAGGTGTCGAAATGAGTCTCCTCTTGAGCTCTTGGAAGCTCTTCTCGCATTCCTCGCTCCATACGAATTTTGCATCCTTCCGAGTCAGCTGAGTTAACGGAGTAGCAATTCAAGAAAATCCTTCCACGAATCTCCGATAATAACCAGCTAAGCCTAGAAAGCTACGCACTTCGGTCACCGACTTTGGCTGCTCCCAACTTTGTATTGCTTCAATCTTCGCCGGGTCCACAGATACTCCAGGTTTTGACACCACGTGCCCAAGGAATACTACTTCCACAAGCCAGAACTCGCATTTCTTTAGCTTGGCATAAAGCTTGTGTTCACGAAGTCTTTGAAGTACTAGCTTCAAATGGTGCTCATGATCTTCACGGCTTTTAGAATAGATGAGGATGTCATCAATAAAGACAACAACGAATTGATCCAAATATTCCTTGAATACTCGGTTCATCATATCCATGAAGGCAGCTGGAGCATTAGTCATTCCAAAAGACATGACTAAGAATTCATAATGCCCGTACCGAGTTCTGAAGGCAGTCTTTGGAATATCCTCAGTTTTAATCTTCAGCTGATGATATCCAGAACGAAGATCGATCTTTGAAAAGAATTGTGCTCCTTGCAACTGGTCAAACAGGTCATCAATGCGAGGTAGTGGATACCTATTCTTGATGGTGACATGGTTTAATTCTCGGTAGTTAATACAAAGTCGCATACTCCCGTCTTTCTTATTTACAAATAAAACAGGAGCACCCCAAGGAGATGTACTAGGACGAATGAAACCGATGTCTAACAATTCCTGTAGTTGGACTTTTAACTCCTGAAGTTCAATAGGAGCCATTCGATATGGGGTTTTAGAAATGGATTTTGTACCCGGTTCAAGATCAATAAAGAATTCAACTTCACGTTCCGGGGGTAGACCGGGAAGCTCTTCAGGAAATACATCAGGAAATTCTCTAACCACAGAAATATTATTCAAATCTGACTTGTCTTTATTCAACTCCATAACATGGGCTAAGAAAGCTTGGCATCCATTTTTCAATAAACGAATAGCTTTGTGGCTTGATATGAAATTAACTGATTTTAGTGGTTTAGTAGTTTGAATTCGTATGACAGGTTGGTTAGGAATATGAAAACTAACAACCTTACGAAAATAATCAATTTTGGCATGATGAGTAGTTAACCAATCAATTCCTAAAATCACATCAAAAGCAAGTATCTTTAAAGAGATAAGATCAACAGGTAATGTGATAGTGCCAACTTGTATCATACAAGATTTATAAACTGTAGATGTAACGAAGGTTTCACCCAACGGAGTTTCAACAGATAAGTCAAAGTCCAATTTCTCCGGAGTCAAGTTTAAACGTCGAGCACAAGCAGGAGAGATAAAAGAATGGGTAGAACCGGTATCTAGTAAGGTATAAACTTCGCAAGAATTCAAGATTAGCTTACCCGTGATCACTTCGTTTAGGTTCCTCACGTTTTGGCCAGTCACGACAAACGCTTTTCCAGGAACCGCTGATTTTGACTTATCCGGGACAGCCCTTGGAATCACCACTCCCGCTGAACTTGGTTTCGCTATAGTACAATCTCGAACGATGTGGCCTTCCTTTCCACAGTTGTAACATACCTTGGATTGTTGTGGAAAATTTGGGCTGATATGTCCCTCCTTCCCGCATTTGTAACATCTAACTGGCGGTCGTTCTCCTCCCCTAGAATTTGTTATTGGTGCTGGTGCTGCTGCTGATGTCTTCCCGTCGTTGTTGAATCTTCTCTTTCTGAAATTTCCACTTGAGTCACCTCTTCTATTATCATGGCCACGATTACCACCTGAGTGGTTACCGCCTTTGTCCGTATTCTTCCTTCCTCGTTGGTTATCATCGTTCTGATGACTGCTGTCACCGATATGACCCTGGTTGTGGTCCCTCGGTTGAGTATACTCACTATCTCGCTCTAACAACTGAGCCCTGTTTACAACATCTGAATATAAAGAAAATTTATGAGATATAAGGTATTGACGAATCTTGGGTTTTAAACCTCTCAGAAACATCCGCGTCATGCGTTCCTCATTCTCCACCAAATGAGGTGCAAACCTGGACAACTCTGCGAACTTTGCCTCGTATTGAGACACCGTCATGTTATTCTGTTTGAGTCTAATAAACTCTACCTCTTTCATATGACGAATACTTTCAGGAAAGTACTTGTCATTGAAAAGTTTCTGAAATCTTTCCCAAGACATATTGAATGCATCTGGTTGGGTATGCTTCACAGATTCCCACCAGTAATCTGCTTCACCACGAAACATAAAGGTAGTAATGGAACCTTCTGTTCCTCCTTGCATCCCAAGACATCGAATATCTTGGTAATTTGCTTGACACATGTTTCTGCCATGATCGGATCCAGTTTTTCCTTAAATTCTGGTGGTCCCAACTCCTTAAACTGCTTGGCTGTGACAGACCGCGCATTGCCATCATTTCCACCCGTATTTTGTACACGAGTCTCCCTCATCTGATTTTGCATGAATTGCAAAAAGCTCCTAAACATTCCATCGTTCATCGTTTTATCGGTAGTGTTGTTTACAGGAGGAATATTGCCTTCCTGTTGTACATTCTCCTGGTTTGTGACTAAAAGTTGCTCCACAGTCTCGTACACTCCATTGTTAACGTTCTCAGCAGCCATTCTTAAATACTGTCATAAAACAAGGGTTAATTAAACAAATTAACATGTCATATAATATCCCTATATTATGACCGACCAATAAATAAGCTTAGTAGGACACACTAGTGGGAGCTGTCGTTTACACTCCTAAATTAACCTCGCTTTCACTTCATAATTTATAATAATTAGCACAGTAATAAGTAAGGATCGATCCCACAGAGAGTAAAGTTGTTTTATAATTATTCTACTATTTCAACAGAAAATAAAGATGGGGTTTTTTTGAAAATTACTTTTAAACTAAGAGAACAAAAATTAATGATTTAACCAAACATGTAAAAAATTCAGTTCTACAGTTCAGTTTCACCAAGTACAACAATCAATTAATCAAGTAATTATTATTTTTTCTTCAATGAAATTATTAGCCCTAGATAACAATAAGCTCTGCTATCCGAAATTCTCTTTATAGTATCACTGTATGAAACAAGCTTTTCACCAGATTCTAACTAGCATATAACCTAGAATAAGTTCTCTAGATTTAATATGATAGAAGCATTAAGAAATAGAGAATTAGGCTAATCCAAGCAACAAATACATAAGCTCGATTTGTTTAACTTGTTTTCTAATAATCTTAGCAATAAACAAAAGCTTGTCCACAATTATTATTACCAAGTTGTTACTTGTGATGAAGAGAGATATCAATTACACGTAATACCAATCTTAATCTAACATATGATAATGATCAAATTAACTCAATTGGCCATATTAAATTAATTAAATCAATTAGCATGCAATCAATGAAAACAGATTATTAGAAGAAATTTCACACAAGAAGAAATAAATAATAATACTCAATTAATCAATTACTTGTAACAAGGATTCACCTCCCTTTAGAACTGAATGAAAAGAACTAGTTTGACATACTCTTGAGCCTTCACTCCAATAGAGGATAATTGAATATTGAATATTTGAATGAATAAAACCATGACTCTCATCCTCTATTTATAGTGCTAGACAAAGTCCTAAATCCTATAGGAAGTAGAAATCCCAATCCTAAAAGAATTATAAATTATACTAATTCCCATAAAGAAATAGAATTCAATTTGGAAATAAATCTTATTCTAAAAGAAATCCTAATTACAATAGAATTGTAAAATTTAATCTTCTAGAATCAAAAATCAGATTTGAAATTGGAAATAAATTCCATAATATGTCGTGTAAAATCTTTCCATGCCGCGTTTAGATTGTATTCTTTCCGTATGAAGCTGAGGTGAATCCTTCTGTTGCTAGGAACCTTTCAATTATACCTAAAATAAAAATATAAAAATAATGAGTATATGTAGGCACAAAATAAATATAAAAGATTAAATATTAAGGAATAAAAATAAAACATATTTCATACTCATCAAATTCCCCCACACTTATCTTTTTACACGTCCTCGTGTAAACCAAAAATTTGATTTCCAGAAAAATTCTATTCAACCACAGTGTCAAAAGATTTTAAGATACAAATCATGACTATCAACACTAAATTTACAGAAATCTAATCAATGCTTTATCAATCAACTCACAATTACCAACCTTACCATTTCACCAAAGAATTTCATTAAATCAAACTGTAGCCACATAAGTAACTTTCCCAAATTCATCATACTTACTCAACTTAGTTACCATGAAGCAAAAACTGTGCACACTAACTCACAACCAAGAACAAATTTTTTTTGCTTTTTAATTTTTTTCATAGAACCCTTTTTTTAGCACAGATGAATGTATTTTCATGCTTTTTCTTTTTTTTCGTATATATATATTTTTTTTCTTGACATGTGCAATGTCTCCTTTTCTTAGGCTTTTCAGAGTTACCCATTAGCGAACTTTCCACCAACGACTCCCAAACCAGATGATCTTAGGGCGCTAGGTGTAGAGACACCCCTACGGGCTTACTTATTCAAGTAACAAAGGCCACAAAAGTTGACTAGTCAAGCTGCTTTTATCCATCGCACTTTTCAGCGTGAATACCGATGCTTCCCGAGGCTTAGATACCCAGTTATTTCGCACAATGGACATTGAAGCAGATTTTCAATTTTCATTTTTTGTCTCTTATTTTTTAATTCATCATTTTTTCACATGGTTCTGCCACAACATAAGCAAGTTAAACAGTTCTAAGTCGTGAAATCAGTGCACATAGACAACTCCACAAATAACTTAGCCAAATAAACATGTTTCTAATATTCAAGTACTAATGTATTACAAATTCAATTCAAATCAATTACTATGGATCATGGCTTAGTTGTCATCATTCATTAATAAATTAAGCATCAATAGATTCTGAATTTTAGCATCAATTTTTAATCTTTGACTTTAACCTTCGAACACATAGGCAAATAGAACCATGGAACCCAAGTTTTCAGTTTTTTTTTAACTTCCCATCAAAATTGGATTATTATTCCTACGTAAAATAAAACCTAAATCTCCCCCCCACACGCAAACCGTACATTGTCCCCAATGTAAGAAAATCATGCAAAGAGGAAAATACTATTACCAAACATGCAATAAAAACCAAAAAACTAAAAAGTAAAGGGATAGAAAAATCAAATCTGAGATCTTGGGTTGCCTCCCAAGTAGCTGCCCGTGTTTAACGTCTTTGGCTCGACGTCATGCATTTCTTCTCAACTTCCATAGATCAGATCGTCTAGCTCCACCGTACCATCTCAATATTTTCCACCTGATGCCCCTCATAGAAAGGCTTTAATCTATGTCCATTCACCTTAAAAATCTTGTTTGTGCTCGGGCTTTGAATCTCAATTGCACCATGAGGAAACACATTATTGATAGCAAAAGGATCAACCCATCTAGATCTTAATTTACCTGGAAATAACTTAAGCCGAGAATGATATAGCAAAACTTTTTGTCCCACAATAAAGGTTTTCCGCACAATCTGCTTATCATGAAAAGCTTTGGTCTTTTACTTGTAAATCTTTGAACTTTCATAGGCTTCATTCCTCAATTCTTCTAACTCTTGTAACTGCAATTTCCTGTGTACTCCAGCTGCCTCCAAACTCATGTTACACTGTTTGATTACCCAAAAAGCCCTATGCTCCAATTCAACAGGTAAGTGGCATGGTTTTCCAAACACAATCCTGTATGGTGACATCCCAATAGGTGTTTTGTACGCCGTTCTATAGGCCCAAAGTGCATCATCTAATCTCATACTCCAATCCTTTCTGCTCGGGTTGACTACCTTCTCCAAAATGGATTTGATCTCTCGGTTAGACACCTCAGCTTGACCATTACTCTGCGGATGGTAGGATGTAGAAACCTTATGCAGAACATTGTATTTCTTGAACAAAGCCGCTAACACCCTATTGCAAAAGTGGGTTTCGCGATCTATAATGATGGCTCGTGGTGTTCCAAACCTGACAAATATATTAGTCCTAACAAAATCTGCAACAACTTTAGAATCGTCAGTCCTAGTGGATTTAGCTTCCACCCATTTTGAGACATAATCAACATCCAAAAGAATATATAAATTCCCAAAGGATGAAGGAAAAGGTCCCATAAAATCTATACCCCAAACATCAAAAATTTCAACAACTAATATAGGAGTTTGGGGCATTTGATTTCGTTGAGAAATATTCCCCGTCCTTTGGCAATTAACACATGTTTTACAAAACAGATAAGAATCTGTAAAATGCGATGGCCAATAAAAACCACTTTCCAAAACTTTATTAGCAGTTCTTTTTGGACCAAAATGTCCTCCACAAGCATAAGAATGACAAAAGGAAAGAATAGATTGAAATTCACTGTTAGGCACACACCGTCTAACTATATGGTCAGTACAAAATTTCCATAAGTATGGATCATCCCAAACATAGTGTCTAGCATCACTTTTTAACTTTTCCTTTTGGGATTTAGAAAATTCTTTAGGAAAATATGCACTTACCAAATAATTCACTATATCTGCATACCAGGGAATCTCAGCATGGATGAAAAGTAACTGCTTATCCGGGAAAGAATCATGTAACGGTAGCTCCTCTTCGTCTCTCAATAACCTACTCAAGTGATCTGCTACTAAGTTGTCCGCACCTTTCTTATCTTTGATCTCTAAGTCGAATTCTTGCAGTAGCAGAATCCATCGAATAATCCTTGGTTTAGAATCTTTCTTGGTGAGCAAATACCTGAGAGCAGCATGGTCAGAATAAACTATAACTTTAGTACCAAGCAAATATGATCGAAAATTATCTAAAGCAAAAACCACAGATAAAAGTTCTTTTTCAGTTGTGGAATAGTTTATCTGAGCCTCATTCAAAGTCCTAGAAGCATAGTAGATGGCATGAACGGCTTTGTCAATCCTTTGTCCCAAAACAGCCCCCACTGCATAGTTGCTTGCGTCACACATGATCTCAAATGGCAACTTCCAATTTGGCGGTTGAATGACAGGAGCAGAAGTTAATAGTTTCTTTAAAGTGTCAAAAGCCTCCTTGCATTCATCATTAAACTGAAAGTCCACATCTTTTTGCAGCAACTTACATAAGGGTAATGCCATCTTCGAGAAGTCCTTGATAAATCTTCGATAAAATCCTGCATGACCAAGAAAAGAGCGAATCTCCCGCACGTTGACGGGGTAAGGCAAAACAGATATAACATCTATCTTAGCTTTATCAACTTCAAGACCTTTAGATGACACAACATGACCAAGTACTATTCCCTGTTCTACCATGAAATGACATTTTTCCCAATTTAAAACAAGATTAGTTTCCATGCATCTATCTAGAACACGATTTAAATTATCTAAGCATGCATACAAAGAATCACCATGAATTGTGAAATCATCCATAAAAACCTCGATGCATTCTTCTAAAAGATCTGAAAAAATGCTTACCATGCATCGTTGAAAAGTACCTGGGGCATTACACAATCCAAAAGACATCCGTCGATAGGCAAAAGTACCAAAGGGACATGTGAATGTGGTCTTCTCTTGGTCCTCGGGTGCAATCACAATCTGGTTATATCCTGAAAAACCATCTAGAAAACAATAATAAGTGTGCCCAGCTAATATATCCAACATTTGATCAATAAAAGGAAGAGGAAAGTGATCTTTTCTTGTTACAACATTCAATTTTCTATAATCTATACACACTCTCCACCCTGTTTGCATTCGTGTGGGCACCAACTCATTATCATCGTTCTTGACAACGGTGATTCCGGATTTCTTTGGGACTACCTGCACTGGACTCACCCATTGACTATCGGAGATGGGATCGATGATACCGGCATCAAGCAGTTTGAGCACTTCTTTTTTCACCACCTCCATCATGGGTGGATTCAATCTCCTTTGCGCATCTCTTGTAGGCTTAGCTCCATCATCTAACAATATCCGATGCATGCACATGGCAGGACTAATACCCTTGATATCCGCTATTGTCCATCCAAAAACTGTAACATGGTCCCTTAGGACTCTCAGTAATTTTTCTTCATGCACCTTGGTTAGATTACTAGCAATAATTACATGTAAAGTGTCATTAGTCCCCAAATATGAATATTTCAAATGAGCAGGTAATTGTTTCAATTCTAGAGTTGGGGCTTGTATAACAGAAGGTAATAACTTTTGATGAGAAACAGGAAATTGAATAGAATATACCGTTGACTTATTTGAAAATTTTGGCAATGAATGTAATGCAGCTACATTCTCCTTCAATTCCTGGGTTTGCGCAATCTCTTCTTCTCTGTCCATGTCCAAACTGTTGTTGATTGCAATTTCCAGATTGTCCCCATGTAGTTGTTCAAAAGCTCTATGCACCAAGGAGTTTCTCACATCGATAGCAAAAACCTATCCTATATCACTAGGGTACTTCATGGCATCATAGATGTTAAACTGAATTTTCTCGCCATCAAACTCCATAGTCAAGGTCCCATTATGCACATCAATCATGGTTTTCGCTGTTTTCAGGAAGGGTCTTCCTAACAAGATATGGGAAGGATTTGGTGATGTATCATCTTCTATATCCACAATGTAAAAATCTGCAGGAAAGATTAGTTCGTTCACCTGCACTAAGACATCTTCAATTACCCCTCGGGGGTAGGTGTTAGTACGATCTGCCAATTGGATAATCACACCAGTATTTTTCAAAGGGCCTAAATTTAAGGAAGCATAAACAGATAAAGGCATAACATTAATTGCAGCTCCTAAATCTAGCATGGTTTTTTCAAATCTGGTGTTTCCTATTTTGCATGGGATTGTGAACATTCCTGGATATTTACATTTAAGAGGCATTTTTCTTTGAAGAACAGCAGATACATTTTCTCCAACTGTGACTCTTTCATCATTTTGCAATTTTCTTTTATTAGTGCATAATTCTTTTAAAAATTTAGCATACCGTGGTACTTGTTTAATTGCATCAAGAAGAGGGATGTTCACTTCTACTTTTCTAAAAGTTTCTAAAATTTCTTTTTCTTTTTCATCTTTCTTTGAGGTTTTAGAATTTCTCGGAGGAAAGGGAAGAGGAATGTTCTTAAGCTGATTAGGAGGTTTAGGTTGTACCTTGGATTTTTCTATTTCCTCTTTAGTTGCTTCCTCCTCAAGCTCTACGAGGGTCGATGTTGTATCCAACTGTGTTCTATTCCGCAAAGTTATGGCACTTGCATTCTCCCTTGGGTTGACTACTGTTTGAGATGATAATTTCCCTGAGCCTCTAGATTCCAATATCCCCACAGTTGTAGCCAGTTGTCCTACTTGGTTCCTTAAATCTTGAACCGAAGTTTTTGTCTCTTGCTGGAACTGTTGTGTCTGATTCATGAACTGTTGTGTCTGTCCCATGAATGCTTTGAACATATCCTCCAATGATGTTCCAGTAGGTGTATGGACTGCTTGCTTCGGTTGATATTGAGGTTGGGTTGGTTAAAAGCCCTGCTGCCTAGGTGGAAATGCAGGTGGTGCCGCTTGCTTGCTCCCATAACTCAAATTTGGATGATCCCTCCATCCTGGGTTATATGTGTTTGAGTACGGATCATACTTTTTCTGAGGTGGTGGCTGATAATTTCCCATTGCATTAGCTTGTTGCACAGCCTCGTCATCTTGTAATGTTGGGAATTCATCTGTATTATGATTTGGTTGTAGACATATTCCACAAACCATTGCAATTGGCAGTTGACCTGTAGCTAATTGTCTAACCATAGCAGTTAATTCAGAAATTTGTTGACCATAATCACAAGTGCTTACCTCGCTTACCCTTACTGGTGCATGATTTGTTCTAGTGCCATATTATTGCGAGTTTGCTGCCATGTTTGCAATTAAATTCCTTGCCGCCTCTGGGGTCTTGTCAACTAGTGCTCCTCCGCTAGCTGCATCGATCATGCTCCTTTCCATCGGTACCAACCCTTCGTAGAAATATTGGATCAGGTGTTGTTCATCTATTTGATGCGGTGGACAACTGGAACAAAGCTTTTTGAATCTTTCCCAATACTCGTATAGTGTCTCCCCACTGAATTGTCTAATCCCACAGATCTCCTTCCTTATGTTGGCTACTCTTGAGGCTGGAAAGTATCTCTCCAAGAATAGCTGCTTCATGTCATTCCAAGACTGTATTGAACCTGAGGGTAGGTAGTACAACCAATCCTTTGCCAAATCTGCTAGGGAGAATGGGAATGCTCTCAGCTTGATTTGCTCTTCGGTGATTCCGTTTGGTTTCATAGTAGAGCACACCACATGAAATTCCTTCAGATGTTTGTAGGGGTCCTCACCTGTAAGACCACGAAAAGTAGGCAGTAAATGGATTAGTCCAGATTTAAGTTCAAATGCAGCATCTAAATTAGGATATTCAATGCACAGAGGTTGTTGATTTAAATTAGGAGTTGCCAACTCCCTGAGAGTTCTATTGTTGTTTGGAATTGCCATCTCTTCTTCTTTGTCAGATTCGTTGGATAATAATTTCAAAGCTAAGTTGAGGCCTGGTGATGATGCAGAAGCCTCGTCTATATCTGTAGAAGACTGTTGAACTTTAAGTTTTTCCTTCCTTATCCTCCTTGCAGTTTTCTTAATCTCTGGATCAAAATCTAATATAGTAGCCTGAGAAGATCGAGTCATAAAACAAGAACAAAACAAATAATAGAATAAAAACAAAACGCCAAATTACTCCCCGGCAACGGCGCCAAAATTTGGGAGCTGTCGTTTACACTCCTAAATTAACCTCACTTTCACTTCATAATTTATAATAATTAGCACAGTAATAAGTAAGGATCGATCCCATGGAAAGTAAAGTTGTTTTATAATTATTCTACTATTTCAACAGAAAATAAAGATGGGGGTTTTTTGAAAATTACTTTTAAACTAAGAGAACAAAAATTAATGATTTAACCAAATATGTAAAAACTTCAGTTCTGCAGTTCAGTTTCACCAAGTACAACAATCAATTAATCAATTAATTATTATTTTTCCTTCAATGAAATTATTAGCCCTAGATAACAATAAGCTCTGCTATCCGAAATTCTCTTTATAGTATCACTGTATGAAACAAGCTCTTCACCAGATTCTAACTAGCATATAACCTAGAATAAGCTCTCTAGATTTAATATGATAGAAGCATTAAGAAATAGAGAATTAGGCTAATCCAAGCAACAAATACATAAGCTCGATTTGTTTAACTTGTTTTCTAATAATCTTAGCAATAAACAAAAGCTTGTCCACAATTATTATTACCAAGTTGTTACCTGTGATGAAGAGAGATATCAATTACACGTAATACCAATCTTAATCTAACATATGATAATGATCAAATTAACTCAATTGGCCATATTAAATTAATTAAATCAATTAGCATGCAATCAATAAAAATAGATTATTAGAAGAAATTTCACACAAGAAGAAATAAATAATAATACTCAATTAATCAATTACTTGTAACAAGGATTCACCTCCCTTTAGAACTGAATGAAAAGAACTAGTCTGACATGCTCTTGAGCCTTCACTCCAATAGATGATAGTTGAATATTGAATATTTGAATGAATAAAACCATGACTCTCATCCTCTATTTATAGTGCTAGACAAAGTCCTAAATCCTATAGGAAGTAGAAATCCCAATCCTAAAAGAATTATAAATTATACTAATTCCCATAAAGAAAAAGAATTCAATTTGGAAATAAATCTTATTCTAAAAGAAATCCTAATTACAATAGAATTGTAAAATTTAATCTTCTAGAATCAAAATCAGATTTGAAATTGGAAATAAATTCCATAATATGTCGTGTAAAATCTTTCCATGTCGCGTTTGGATTGTATTCTTTCCGTATGAAGCTGAGGTGAATCCTTCTGTTGCTAGGAACCTTTCAATTATACCTAAAATAAAAATATAAAAATAATGAGTATATGTAGGCACAAAACAAATATAAAAGATTAAATATTAAGGAATAAAAATAAAACATATTTCATACTCATCAACTAGCAAAGGATTTACTCATCTCTCCCCTCCTAGTTCTATTCCCCGATCTCCGCTAGAGACCATATCCCTAAGCTTTGATACCAACTGTGACACCCCTAAAACAGGTATACAACACCCATTCTGAGTCGCCAAATACATGGTACATAAAGCAAACTACAACTTCAATAATACAAATGTCGTGTGAAATACTACAATACATACTGTGAGTTTAAATACAAATATTGTCTTTTAGAAAATATCCACACGCAAATAAGTCCTCATTACAATTATTCAAATACTATTTTACAGAAATAGTGAGGACTCCTAAAACATCTTTCTAGAAACCTCACTCCATACCCCGACTCGATCCTGCTATGTTCTCACCTCCTGAGAAGAAAATGGAACAAAAAGGAAAAGGGTGAGCTCAACTAGCCCAGTAAAGAATATTATGACTAAGATAATATACAACAAATTATCGTTAGTCTTCAACAGGAAAAAATCTGATAGAATACAATAGACAACAAGTTTTAGATCAACAACTACAACGGAAACATCAATCCATTAGAAGAGTCGCGTAGAGGATGAATTCTACTATATTCTAATATTTAAGAGTCCATCATCAATATTTTATTCCTGTAACAACAATCAATATACATCTTTAATCATCTTTGCACTACATGCCAAAGATATTCATTTATATCACCGGTTGGTCATGTTCATCTCAACACCTGTTCATCTTTGTACTACGGGCCAAAGATATTCATCCGTAATCATTTATCTTTGCACTACAAGCCAAAGATATTCAATAATATCATCATTAAGGACTGAGGATGATTAAAAATATTTTTAAGAACGAATCCAATGAGATAGAAGGACAAATATTAGATATTCGTGTAACAGTTTTATCCAAGATCAATAATACTCCATAATAACCAATTTTGAAGCGGAATTCAAAAATAACGATCAAAACATGGATACAATCAAAGATAGTAGCCAAAATAGACATCTTGGACAAAAAGAAGAAATTTTATTTTTTGATGAATAGTGCCGTATTCGTGAATAGTGCCGTATACGTGAATAGTAACTCCGACACAACAAGTTCTAAATTTGATAAAAAGTTCAACCAATATTTTGGCATAATGATATTGAAGAAAATAATACCATTTAAGAAAGAAATAACATCCCTTACCTCAAAATAACCGTACTTCTGACTGAATTTCGGTATTGTGCTGATAAAAACTCGCACCGTATAGCAACACTCAAAGTATACTCACAAGAATACGCTCGATAATATAGAGAGAGGAAGAGAGAAAACTTTGTTTCTGGTGTGATTTTCAATTCTAACTTAGCCCTCTATTTATAGGAAAATGCTAGAACGCCAAAGGAGACTAAATTAATAAAATATTATTATTTACCAAATATTCAAGCCCACCACCAAGAAATCTGATTTTAGCATTTCCCACATGCCCACCTTCTAGAAAAAAACAAAAAAAAAATGTTTTTGAAATAAAAATAATTAAACTTTCAAAAATCAATTATTTCGGAACTCCGGAACTTCAATAATTCACAATAAATAACCCCTTTGTTTGAAAATTCGAATCTCGCGTCTTTTTATAGGAATTTCAATTCTCTAAAACTTTGCAGAAGATAAATTTTCCAAATTCCAAACAGAAATTATCCGAAATCCATAAACGGATGATTTTTAATTCTTCCAGTCCGACAAAATACTGATAAAACACCTCAACATTAATTCTTTCAATTATATCCACATAAAATAATATATTCATCAATTATATCCACATCAAATAAATATTTCATTATCATATGAATCAATAATTAATTATTCATAAATAATATTACAGAATCACAATTATGACAACCAAGCCGTTCCCAGGAAAGGGGGGGCTTTCCAATAAGGATTTCTCCTTACTGGCGAGCAATTAGGTGACCAAACCTCTCCTTAGATAGAAATTTCTAGACATTGCCAATAATGTTATCTGATAATATTATTTAAATAATATGAATTATTGATCTAATAATGAAAAATATTGTGCAGTGGCAATTATTGAAACAATAATAATATAAATTAACAATGCAGCAATTATTGAATCAATATAATAGAATAATGAACAGTAACTACTGTAACAATTATTGAGTAGTGCCTTCTTACGTACGAATCAATAATTCAACAATACTGTGCAATACCGTGTGTTACTGTGCAACCACGCGTATGTATTTTAACCACCAGGTAACCCAACAGTGTTAACAGTAATAATTTACGCCGTTATTTATAAAACTCTATCTTTGTCGTTTTCTTTTATCCAACCGTTTTCCGTTACGGGGCCCACAATTGACTACGCCGTCGTACGAATATTCCCTACAAAAAGAATATTCTACGACCAAACGAATATTCCCCGACAACAATGATTATTTTATAACCACTTGTTTATTTTGTAAAAATTTTCACATTTCACCCATAACCAAAGTATTATATCAAATTAACCCTTATTAATTTAGAATAATGAATAAAGAAAAATTTAATTTTATTTATAATAAGTTGGGGTCTTGCAATTCTGCGTATTTCTTTCTAGTATAAGAATATTTTGAGTGTAGTTAATAGTGCAAGATTTCCTCAAGAATATTTTCGCTATACCAGTCAAATTTAGTCTCTTACTAAGGTAAATGATGTTATTTTCTTCATACTCATAAGGGTTGTCATTCTGTTCCTTATTAATCTGTGAGAATAATTCGTCTACGCGGACTACCGCATGCCTGGTGAATAACCCTTCATTTCCATTCTTTATTAAATTATAAAAATGGTCTGTCTACATGAATTACCACATGACGGGTGAAAATCCATTTGTAGTTTCTTATATTTTTTTCATACTCGTATGATATATCATTTCTTTTGTACTCGTCAATGGATATCGTTTCTTTCATATTTTCTCCATCATGGTACGAAATTCATGTTTGTTTTCATAACATTATTATAAAATGGTGTAAATCCCTAAAATTAGTAGAATATCATTGAGGTTTGCGCTTCATCTAGTATCGTTTCACTGAAATATTTGTCTGAACCTTCTTATTAAATTTTAATATTTTCATTCGGGGTACTTTGTGACGCCCACAAAATAGGTATACACAACCCATTCTGAGTCGCCAAATACATGGTACTGAATTCAAATACAAACTTCATTAATACAATACGGCAAATGTAAGCTGAGAGTTTTAACACGAATATTATCTTGTAGACGATATACAAATACAAATGGAGTCTTCATTACAATTATTATCACACTATTTCATAGAATAGCTAGTGATGACTACTATAACCACCACCTTGGACCATCACTCCATTCCCCGACTAGTCCCATTTATATTCTCATTTCCTGAAGAGAACAATGAAAGTAAATGGTGAGCTCAACTAGCTCAGTAAAGAATATTATGACTAAGATAATGCATAATAAATTATTGTTAGCCTTCAATAGTGTTAAACTGATAGAATACAATAGACAACAAGTTTTAGATTAACAACTGCAGCGGAATAAACAATATATTAGAATAGTTAAGTAGATCATGATATCTACTATCTTCTATGATTTAAAAGTTCATCAATAATATTTTATCATTGTAACATAGCTCAATAAATAATTCACATCATCGAATTATCCATGCACTACGGGCCAATGATATTCGTTAGTATCACATCTATGAATTATCCATGCACTACGGGCCACAAATATATTCATTATTATCACATCCACGAATTATCCATACACTACGGGCCAAGGATATTCGTTAGTATCACCAGTGGTCATGATCATGCCAAACAATAATTCATCTTTGCACCCTTGGCCGAAGAGAATCCATAATCATGATCATACCAGCAACTGTCCATCAATGCACGTACTACGGGCTAATGATGACTTTTATCACATCATTTGAAACATTATAGTTCATGATTAATTCGTTAGTATCACCAGTGGTCATTATTATGTCAAACAACACTTCATCTTTTCACCCTTAGTCGAAGAGAACCCATGGTCATGATCATACCAACAACTGTCCATCAATGCACTACGGGCTAATGAGGACTTTAATCAATATAAGCATGAGGATGATGACAATGATATAAGTATCAATCTAACGAAATTAAGGATAAATATTAAATATTTTGAATTTATCCAGAGTTTTAAAATGTCCAAATTGTCAACATGATAACTACTTTGTGGAGTAAAATTCAAGAATAATATTCACATATCAAAAATAATTTGGACAGAAAAGAATCACTTTTTTGTCGTGAATAGTACCTCGTGAATAGTGTCGTACGTATGAATAGTAACATATATATGAATAGTGACGTATGTATGAATAGTACTCCGGCATGAAAAGCTTAAAATTTAACAAGAATGTTCAGAAAAATATTCTTGTGAAACGATACTTGATGGAACGCAAATTTCAAGGATATTCAACTAATTTCAAGGAGTATAGAAGCAATACTTATCAAAATGGATGTAGAATTTAGAATCTGAAACGAAATAATATTACTTACATACTATAGAGTATGGAAAAAAAATATTATTTCTTACGAATATTGAACAAAAATAATATCTTTTTTACGATTGTTGAACGAAAATAATATTCCTTATGAATATTGAATGAAGATAATATTCCTTATGAATATTGAACGAAAATAATATTCCTTACGAATATTGAACGAAAATAAAATTTCTTACGAATACGAAAAATAATATCGTAAGCGAATATGAAATAAATAATACCCATTACCTCAAAAAGAGAGTAATTCCGACTGGTATAGCAGAGATATTTTTGAAGTAAACTTATACTATTTTCTACACTCAAAACTTTCTTAAACTCAAAAGAAATATGCTCAATATTATAGAAGAAGAATTCTTTGATTCTGGTGTGATTTTCATTTCTAAACTGAGCATCATATTTATAGGAGAATGACATGATACTATTTAAAAAATAAAATCACAGACTACACAGTAAAATTTTGACGAATTCACGGGCTTTCGGTTGATATTTTTTATATTTTACTATGCTGCACTATGCAACATTATACAACACTATGCAGTACTATGCAAATAATAAAATATAATATATTCTATTTTATATATAAAAACAAAACTTAATATATATATATATATATATATATATATATATATATATATATATATATATATATATATATATATATATAACAAAATTGAGATAACTTTATACCGATAGTTTTAAAAATGGATAAGTGGGGGTCCATGCAATAAGCCAAATTTACAACAAATACTTCATAAAATATCCCTCTATTTACCTCAATATTCACTTGGCTTCACAAAACACATTTTTAATAACATTCATCATTAATATTATAACTCACAATATTAACAACCAGATCATTCTCATGAAAGAGTGAGCTTTCCGATAAGGACTTCTCCTTATTAGAGTGCAATTAGGTGACCAAACCCCTTTTCTCGACAGAATTTTTTAGACATCGTCAATAATGCAAATAATATTATGAATAACTTTGTCGTCTTAATTATTAATTTAATAATATAAAATATTATGACAATAATTAAATCAATAACGTGAGATACTATGCAGCAATTACTGTGGAAATAATTTAATAAAACTAAGTGACTTCTCATGTAAGCATCAATAATCAAAGATATTATACAATACCGTTGCTACTATGCAACCACGCGTATTATTGTACTTTTATCACCGGGTATTTCAACAGTTAACGGTAAAATTTTTGCTGTTATTTTTATAAAAAGTTATTTATGTCGTTTTTTAACTCCGACAATAATTCTGTTGTGGGGTTCACCAATGATTGTGCCGTCATACGAATATTCCTTGATAGAACGAATATTCTTCGACCAAACGAATACTTTATGACAACTTACTTACTTTGTACAATTTATAAATATTATCCACAACTATAACATTATATCAAATCCATACCATAATATTCAAAATGATATTTAGAGAAAATTAAATCTTTATTCATAAAAGTTGGGGTCTTACATACTATTCACTCGGGATACTATTCACGAGGTACTATTCACGACAAAATTAGTTTCTTTTCTGTCCAAATTATTTTAAATACATGAATATCATTTTTGAATTTTACTCCACAATTGGTGATCCTGTTGACAATTTAGACTTTCTTATACTATGAATAAATTAAATTATAAATCTCTAATATTTATCCTTGATTCATTCTTTAAATCATTATCATTATCCGCATGCTTATATTGTAGTGAAAGTCATCTTTAACCCGTAGTACAAAGATGGACTGTTGATTAGTATGCTTATGACCAGAAATTGTGTATTGGTATAATCATGACCTTTAATGTTATAGATAAAGGTCTTTGGTGAAATTCTTCTTTGGCCCGTAGTGCTAAGATGGATATGTGTTTGGCATGATCATGATCACTAGTGATTTAAACGAATGTCTTTGGCCCGTAGTGCATAGATAATTCGTTGATTGAAAATAATTATTGATTGGTGTTACAAGAATAAAATATTGATGATGAATTTTTAAATTATAGAAGATAATAGACATCATGATCTATTTGATTCTTCTAATGGATTGCTATTTCTGCTACAGTTGTTGATCTAAAATTTGTTGTCTATTGTATTCTATCTAGTCGAGGAATGGAGTGATGGTCCAAGATGATTGCTATTGTAGTCCTCATTATTCTGTAAAATAGTACGACAATAATTGTAATGAGGTCTTTATTTGATTTTGGATATTGTCTACGAGATAATATTTGTATTGAAACTCACAACTTTTATTTTGTCGTATTTTACACGATAATTAATAGTTGTATATATGATGTTTGTATTTGAATTATGTACCATGTATTTGGCAACTCAGAATAGATTGTGTGGACCTATTTTGGGGGCATCACAAAGAACATCAAATATATATACATATTAAATGGAAGATGTCTAACAATAGCTTACAAACGAGAGGTAGAAAAAGGAGGAAAATCAAGAGGCCGATATTTCCCCTGAGAAGATCGTTGACGGGAGAGTAGAGGACGGTGACGGAGGAGACGACGATGGGCAGAATCATCTGGGCGGCTAGAATACCATACACCTTACGAATGATTCCCCATTGACCCTCAAATCTTGCTTAAAATCCCATCAGATCATTCCATTAGAGCTTGCAAATGACTGAACTTTTTCCCCGACAAATTTCGAGTAGAATTAGACTGATGTGGCTTTGATTTGTATACATATCTTAATTTGTGCGGTTTTGATTTGGGATTTTTTTGATCATGGAGGTTTCTTATGGCAGATAAAAAAATAGTGGAAGGACATGAGAGGGAGGGAGAAAAAAGCGGAAGAAGGAAAATAGATTTTTTATTATTATTAACTTTTATTCTCAACCCATGTCAGCCACATAAAAAAAAAATTAACATGTGTTTGTCTAGTTGACATTTTTTTTTAACAGAAAGGGTATATTTGAATTACGTTTTATAATGTCAAGTGTACCTTTGAAAAAAAAAAATTCAGAGTGTAATTGGGATTTCGGAATAAATGTCTGTTTTTGGACATTTGCCCTACGAAATTAATGTATAAATGTCAATGTGGATGACTTGTTGCATCCCTTTGCAAGGGTAGCCGTTTATCTTGGTAGCATTTGAAAATTTTGTGGTACCATATGAGTATTTATCAACCAGTTTTCTCATACTTGGGCCATCCCCTATATAAAAAAGACAACAATTCAATAAAATTTAGTTGAATAACTCGCATTGTGTTTTTTATTTCTTTTTCTTTTTCTTTCCTCCAGAATAAATGAGCTTAAGTCTAATGCTGCCCTTTGGTTGGGCAAAATAGGCCAAAATAGAATGATCAAGAATGACTTTTATTGTAATAGTCGTATCCCATTAGTCATATTCATTTCTCTAAAAAAATGATATTTTCATTTATTTTGTATAATTGGGTTAGCCCATTGAGACCCTGCTAATATTTATGACCAAATTGCCCAAACATATTTGTTTGCGTGTATATATATATGGAATTGATATTTTCACAGGTGAAATTGTTATTTCACATGAGAGTGAACCCCATTTACTATTAATATGACAAGAATCTTTTGAAATTTACATTTTTACTTGTGAAAATATCAATTTCCTATATATATTTCTTATTTGAAAGGCGACTCAAGGCAAGCATGCAATTTGAAGTGAACATAGAATGCTTTTCTTTTCTTTTCTTTAATAAATGACTTGAGAGTTGCCAAATAATAAAAATGAAATAAACTTACAAGAAAGCATTTAAATACGAAGAAATTCGTCCACTCCCTTTTATTTGATCCACGTTGTTACTACTAATTAGTATTATGATGTTCCGTATTCAAGATTTTCAGTGCAATAAAATAGACTTGTTCCAAGTTCCAAACTCCAAATCAATTAATACTCCCTCCGTCCCTATTTAAATGACATTTTAGAATTTTTATTTGTCCCTAATTAATTGGCGTTTGTTTAAATCTAGGAGAATTAATGATAATTTTTCTAAAATTACCCCTCATTACTCTACCTATTTTTTTTATTTTAAACTCTTGTGCTATGATAAATTAATTATTTAAGGGCATTATAGACAATTGAATACTATATTTAATGATTTTCAATCATTATCTTAATTCTTGTGTCCATCTCTAAAACGTCATTTAAATAGGGACGGAGGGAGTATTGATTAGCTTTCACTTTCATCACCAACCCTTGAAAATAACCACCCATAAGCAAAACTCAAATTTTACTTATTCCACTTTCTAGTGGCACATGGTTTTAATTTTTTCCCCTCTATGATACATATTTTTTTAAAATTTAAACATTTCGATCCACAAAAAGAATCTCATCTACCAAAAAAATTGTTGTATAAAATGAGTCTCCTTTCTATTGATGGTAAATGTATATATAAAGAAATCATAATAGTCTAAAGTATAACCAAAAAATTTCACTACCATGTCGCAGCAACTAGTATAATCTTCATTAATTGAGGGATGGGTATGTAAATGAATTGCTCTAGTAATGAAAAAGAAATCATAATATTCTAAAGTAAACATAATCTAACTTTGGATTAGAGGTGGTTGAGCTTCTTTGGCACAAATTTAAACCCGTCCGTAGTATAGTTGTGAGACAGCATAAACTATACCTTGTCTGTTGTATAGTTTTTGCAGTCCTCATAACTATTTTGCGGGCTTAAATCTGAACCATTTTAATTTGTTTTGAATGGTTAGATGCATGAGTTCTCATTCAAAATACATATGTGCTCAAAATGATATGGACAAACCAAATATAAGAAGTGAAGCAGAAAAACCTCCCAATCATTCCAGTCCATTTAAGTTAAGGGAACAGAAAAGCAAACTTTGGCCATATATTGTTCAGAAGCTTTATCACTGGCCTTTGATGAATCACTAGTAATGTCACAAGCAAATTGTAATATTAAGAAATAATTCCATGTTTGGAAGAAACAAAAATGAAAAAAGCAAATTAAATCCAGTTCTGAAACTGAAGCTTGCAGATGAGTAAAATTTATGGGAGATTTTTCGGTTCAGATAAAATAGACTTGTTCCAAACTCCAAAGCAATTAACAAGGGTTTCACTTTCAGCATAATATCATGTTTTAATTTCTTAGTAGCTGACCATTAAAGTTACAGTTTGATTACAATTCACCAACCCTTGAAAATAATCCACCCATAAATCTATCATCACATCAAATAAGCAAAAACTCAAATTTTAAGCATTCGCTTGTTCCACTTTCTAGTGGCCCCTGGCTTGAATTTTTTCCCCTTCCATGATAAAGATAAAATAAAACAAAAAACAAATACAGCCATCTCATAAAAAAAATCTCATTTGCGAAAAAGTTTGTGTTGGTTTATATTTTTTTCTGTTTTTAATAATGATAATATATTTGGATTTGTATAATGGTCTTATTTGATTTATCTGGATTAATATATATGTTTGTGCATGAAGATAATATACTTTGCATGCAAACATTATTCTTTGCATGAAAATATTATATTTTGCATAGAGTGATTTTTTAGCACGTTTGGGTTTAAAGGAAAAACTATTCATATATGGTGAAGTGATTTTAATGTTGACAAAATATCTGTATTGGGTTTAATTCTATAGAATTGGTTATTTTATATTTGGGCTGGACTAATATATATATATATATATATATATATATATATATATATATATATATATATATATATATATATATATATGGAAAAAATGTGTGTACACAGCTGTGTATTACACAGTAGACTATAACGATGATTTTTTGGGCTATAGCGACGGTTTCACCCGTCGTCATAGCTATTCTGGGCTATGGCGACAGTTTACCGTCGCTATAACCCAAAAAATCTGTCGTTCTAGGCCTACTGTGTAATATACAGCTGTGTATATACATATAGCCCTATATATATATTGCTTTCCTTATTGACCCAAGAGTGTATTTATAGTCCATTAGAATATTCATTCTCTAGGTCTGCATGAATTTTTATAGGTTATAATTTTAATTTTAGATATCATTTTTGTTTGAAAGATATTTAATAATATCATAACTTGTAACGAAAGACGGTATATATTGGAAAGGAGTTTAAAAAGGTAACTACTCTTAATTCTCTAACTGATTGGAGATTGGCATATAACAAACTCTATCAAATATATCTATTATTCCTTTATTTAAGTCTTTCCAATTTGATTTGAATATAATATCCTTGACTGCTGATTCTAAGGAATATATTATATCCGTTGGAAATATTTTACTGTTGATATTATTCTTTATTCCATCTTTGATCTGAGTAATTTTGTTATCAATTATTTTATAATAGTTGGGTCTCTCGTTATATAGTCTTATTTCACGGCTAAGCAGTGGAGAATATAAGAAGTTAATCCCCGTTGCTATATAGGGAAGAATCCTATTGAGAGCTTTCATTATTTATTCTTAGCTATTCATTGTACTGTCTTTAATTCTTTGTGGCTGGAAAATAAGAAGTATATTGTAATTTTTTTTATTATATTCAAAGTTCAAGTCTTGTTTGGCTTGATCT
Source organism: Panax japonicus (assembly GCA_020205505.1). Classification (NCBI taxonomy): domain Eukaryota; kingdom Viridiplantae; phylum Streptophyta; class Magnoliopsida; order Apiales; family Araliaceae; genus Panax; species Panax japonicus. Next base: position 7,185,113 of record CM035109.1, on the reverse strand, counting down.
ATCTAGCAGTAGATATGATCTGTTCAAAGAGAGTTTTCAAGGTTGTAGAGGTAAAAATGTCTCAGTGGTGAGAAATGTTGCAGAGGTGCAAGGAGGCAGCGGTGTCCATCAGTGTGAAACTACTTTGAACATGAATTTTTTTTATTGTATTTAATTGAATATTAAGTTTAATAAAAAGAGTCTTCAATACTAGTTGCTATTGGACGTGGATTAGGCCACTAGATAGAGGATCGGGGTTGAACCACGTAAAAATCTTGGTGTCTTTACTATTTTGCACTTCTCTTTTCTGTTTGTTTAATTTTTGAATATTTAGCTTTATTCGTTTGAAGATATACTGTTGGGTAAAATCTAGTTACGCACAACACGCAAGTATACGTGGTCAACAAGTAATAAAGTGATAAGTTGAGTATCGTTCCCACAGAGAATTATTTAATAAAAATCACCAAGTACTAACCCGTAACCAACTCAATCTTATTTAAACGAATGAAATGCAAATTAAATAAATTAATCTACTATTAACTTCCACTAATTAAATTAAGACCATGGAGATTTAAGATCACAACTTCACTTATTGCTTCATTTAAGTTAACACACTTCTCATCAATTATTCTCTATCCTGAATTGTTAATCAAGAACACTAAAGTAGTATTAACCACCTCTCGATGCACTAATACCGTATTAACGTCAATCCACAATTAAGATAGAAATCCGTTAAACACCTTAATCAACTAACCCACTATATCTCTATGTGAATTATAATTGAAGAAGGTTTAAGAACAAGTTCTCTATAAGATTACATGCGATGTCAATCATATCTCTACCTTAACACACATCAAGTTTAAGCTATTAACAAAATCCTGAACACATGCTATCATGATTAGATCTAAATCTATACTTCATCTCTCGAGTTCATATAATTTATCACGGTAATTGATGGCCAAACAATTAAACAATTAATTCCAAATCACAATAGACAATCCTCACAATAGAAAATATTAATTGATAACGAAGCATATTAAAATAAACTACACAATAAGATCCATTGTAATCTCAAACAAAGAATTAGTTCATTGAATTAAAACTAAGAATCCACAATTGAATAATCATTAAAAGATAAAGATATAAGAAAGATGAGAAGAAATAATCTATTGTCTATAGATTTGACGCTCCCTCCTTGCTCCTACTTCAAATCTTCAATGGTCTCCAAGTTGCATCAATCTCCAAATATAATTAGAACTAGTGTTTTTCTCTAATTTACTCTAATCTAATTTAATAGAATGCTCTTTAATCTCCTAATATTCTCCTCTAATCTGTGTTATTCCCCTCCTTTTATAAGCCTTTGTACATGTCTTTAAGTCCTCTTGGAAGTCCTTGGATCAAACAACTCGAAACAATCCTTTTCGGACTCAAATTCGGACAAAATCTCCTCTTTTTCGCATAGGCCAGCCCCGGCTAGGTATTTCCTTTGCAAAAGCCCAGCCCCGGCTGGGTAGTAAGCTGTTAAAACGCCCAGGACCCCAGCCCCGGCTGGGTCCTAAGGCTAAAAAACGTCCAGCCCCGGCTGGGCACCAATCTGCCAATACATTTTTCTGCTGGAACCTCCTCTGCTAAAACTGCCATAACTTTTAAACCGAGAGGAGTTACGAGGCGCGCGACCTATCAAATCGAAGCTATCGACGATATCTACAACTTTCATTCTTTGAGATTTCAGAAATAACAAACGCATGATGGTCGAAATTAGACTGGAAGTGACTGCTATGTAAATGACCACGCAAAATGGTGAAGTTCAATGACTTCCGTTGGTAGAAATGCCACAACTCTTTCATCCGAACTCCGATTGGAATGATTCAAGATGTTCCAGAAAAATAAGAAAACGCTCTACAATATAGTCCAAGCTCCAAGCCAAGAACATGAAATGACATAAAAGCACAAACGATATTCGGCTTGCTTTTGTTTGCATTTTCCGTGCTTTTCCTTACCAATAATCGCTCACATCGCTTCCAAACGTATAACCTACAAAACGAACAAAAAATGCATAAAAAGTAACTAAGACACATGAATAAAAACAACTAATTCAAGTAAAAGATACCGGATAAGTAGGTATAAAACCTACTTATCAAATACCCCCAAACTTAAACCTTTGTTTGTCCTCAAACAAAAACAAAACAAAAATGCAATGCAATGAAATGCAACTAATCTATATGCCTACGAATCCAGCAGTATTGATAAACACAAATCTATTCAACCGACCTTAGAGCAATCAAGTAAACATGATAATACATCATATTAAAACCAATCAACAATTTCCTAGTCAATCATCAAATCTTAAACTGTTATTACTGGTATAGTGCGTGTGTGCTCCACAACAATGTTAACTGATATAAAATCAAATTTAACACATAACAAGTCTCTTTAAAGGCATCATACAGTGTAAACTCAAAAAAATTCACGAACAAGCTAGATCCAACTAGAGTCAAACATCCACTAAGTTCAAGAGTACAATCCGAGATACTTATGCTTTACTTTTCATTATGGGGGCTTTTTGCTCTTTTCCCGTTTTATTATTTTTTTCTTTTTTTTTTACTTTTTAACCATGACTGTGCAATGTCTCATTCCATTAGGCTAACAGTGCTACCCCTTAGCGAGCTTTCGACCAACGACTCCCAGACCATATAAGACCTTAGGGCGCTAGGTTTTAAGATACCCCTTCGGGCATACTTGCTCAAGTAACAAAGGACCCGAAACAAAACTAGCCACGGTATATATTTTTTTCATTTTTTTCATTTCTTTTTTTTGAAGCTTATATATCCCAAATTTTTTTCCCGAACTTAAGTTTTTATCGAACTTTAGTCATCACTACTTATTCTTCTCATTCTTTCATTCAAACTAGCATTATCCTTTAGAGTCTCATTATGTATCAATTTAAACTCAATCAATCAACAAGTTGTTTTTATTGTGCTATCCTTATTATACCATTTTCAAACAGAAAAAAAATTCAATTTATAACAAGAAATCACATCAAAGCTCTAATAGTCAGTACGCTACTTGTCTACTCGATCCCAATCTCATCATTGGCCAAAACAAACTGTAAATATCAAACAGCTGAACTCATGCAAGATAAACATAGTAACTAACTATTATTTTGGAATTTTTTTTTTGATTTTTTTTATAATGAACCTAAACTAAATTAACAACATATGCAAAATAACATAACATAAACTAAACATGTGATAATGAATTAAACAAAACTCCCCCAAACTTAGCAATTACAATGTCCTCATTGTAAGAATATAACGATAAATAGAAGAGAACTTCCCTGTAATCAGCTAAGCGTGAGTTGATGGTGGCGATGGCGACGACGATCATTTTGCTATCCATTGGACCTCCAATACTTGCAATGAAGAGAGACAACATGGATTAGATTATAAGAGAACTTAATAAGCAACGTAATTCCTATCTACTAAATAAACTAGTAAAACATATAAATATAAAAAATTCCTGGGTTGCCTCCCAGTCAGCGCTTGATTTATAGTCTTTCAGCCTGACTTTTTCTGGTCAATGCTATCCAATTCCTCTTCGAAAGTTGAGGAACCCTCCATCCATCGGAAATAATATTGCTTTTGGTAGGTTCCCATTTGTGATAGCCATCGAGTTAAAGTCACCTAGCATACTCTGGTTTGGTATGATCTCAACCAAGAACTCCCCACAGCTAGGTGTTTTCTCCATTGTGTATGTGATCACTTTGGGGCATGGAAGCTTGTCACACACAATGTGCACTTCGTCTATCTTCTCTTTCTCTTCCCACCATGGATTGAAAATTGTACTCACTCTTATGTCAACAAAAGCTTCGCCGACGACATGACTACCAAGCGGGCATGGTTTTGCAAATCTAACTGGACCCTTGATCTTTGGAGGAGAAGGAACTTGGGGAACTAATAACATCGGCTCATCCTCGTTGGTACTCATAGTTAGTTCTTCACCGACCTTATTTTCATTATCCTCACTTGTCTCCTCTTTTTTAACATCTCGTGTCTCATCCAGTTGTAGATTTGGCTCGGGCACTTCATTAATCTCGGAATCCTCATCATAACACCGATTGTTTTGAGGACAGTTGTTCAAGGCTTTGAGTATTTGATCCACATGGTTCTGCAGATTTTGCATTGATATCTCTTGATCAATCCTCCTCTCCTCATTTGATGCTATGAACTTGGACAATAATTCCTCCAACTTTGACTTTTCTTCTTTTAATGGAGGTTGATATGAGAATTCCGGTGTGTATGTTGGATTTGGAGTAGAGTATTGGTCTTGATAGTTGTAACTCCATGAAGAATCCGGGTGATACCTGTAACACCTCAGTCCCACATCGAAAGATAGGGGAAAAAATTGTCAGCATATAAGGAATTAAGTAACTACCAATAGTACCTTCAAGTCATGACCTTTTGGGAGCCTGTGGTGGGCTAGATGACCCAAGAAGATACTATTGGCCCAGTAGTTTGATGTCTTATTTGGATGGATTTGATTCGATTCAGAATTGGGATTTGACCCAAGATTTGTTCCGGACTCGGGATTTGACCCGGGTTGTTTCATATGGTATCAGAGCCGACTCTCGTAAGCTCAGGTCGGGTCATCCGATCGGGTTACCGGAGGTGGGGACACGAAGCCAGCCGGTATTATCCCACAGTTGCTAGAGAGGCAAAGATCTTTGGGCCGTGTGTGTGATCGGTTCTGACGGGGACGTCAAAAATTTAAGTGGGGGAGTTTGTAACACCTCAGTCCCACATCGAAAGATAGGGGAACAATTTGTCTGCATATAAGGAATTAAGTAACTACCAATAGTACCTTCAAGTCATGACCTTTTGGGAGCCTGTGGTGGGCTAGATGACCCAAGAAGATACTATTGGCCCAGTAGTTTGATGTCTTATTTGGATGGATTTGATTCGATTCAGACTTGGGATTTGACCCAAGATTTGTTCCGGACTCGGGATTTGACCCGGGTTGTTTCAATACCCCCAAACTTGATGATAATTATCATATACATACTAATTGAGGTAGTTACCACCATACTGTACCGGCCCAAGATTGATGGTGCATTGATTACTCGGGTGATTGCCAGCACAATAGCCACAGTTAACTGCCATCCTTCGACTCTGTTGGGCTGCGATAACATCCAACTTCCTCGAAAGTTCTTCAATTTGTGTTGACATTGCGGAGAGTGTCGCGAGTCTGTCAATCTCCGCTTCCTTTGGTTGAGTCATGTTCGTGTATGGCCATTGATACGCAAAGTCATCCATGGTACCTGAAAAGAGAGAAATATAGGAAGAGAATTAAAAATAAAAATAAAAATGTTTAAATTAAGACTAATTTGATTGAAGCTAATATTGGTAAAACTGTATTAAACTAATTCCCCGGCAACGGCGCCAAAAACTTGTTGGGTAAAATCTAGTTACGCACAACACGCAAGTATACGTGGTCAACAAGTAATAAAGTGATAAGTTGAGTATCGTTTCCACAGAGAATTATTTAATAAAAATCACCAAGTACTAACCCGTAACCAACTCAATCTTATTTAAACGAATGAAATGCAATTAAATAAATTAATCTACTATTAACTTCCACTAATTAAATTAAGACTATGGAGATTTAAGATCACAACTTCACTTATTGCTTCATTTAAGTTAACACACTTCTCATCAATTATTCTCTATCCTGAATTATTAATCAAGAACACTAAAGTAGTATTAACCACCTCTCGATGCACTAATACCGTATTAACGTCAATCCACAATTAAGATAGAAATCCGTTAAACACCTTAATCAACTAACCCACTATATCTCTATGTGAATTATAATTGAAGAAGGTTTAAGAACAAGTTCTCTATAAGATTACATGCGATGTCAAGCATATCTCTACCTTAACACACATCAAGTTTAAGCTATTAACAAAATCCTGAACACATGCTATCATGATTAGATCTAAATCTATACTTCATCTCTCGAGTTCATATAGATTATCACGATAATTGATGGCCAAACAATTAAAAAATTAATTCCAAATCACAATAGACAATCCTCACAATAGAAAATATTAATTGATAACGAAGTATATTAAAATAAACTACACAATAAGATCCATTGTAATCTCAAACAAAGAATTAGTTCATTGAATTAAAACTAAAAATCCACAATTGAATAATCATTAAAAGATAAAGTTAGAAGAAAGATGAGAAGAAATAATCTATTGTCTATAGATTTGACGCTCCCTCCTTGCTCCTACTTCAAATCTTCAATGGTCTCCAAGTTGCATCAATCTCCAAATATAATTAGAACTAGTGTTTTTCTCTAATTTACTCTAATCTAATTTAATAGAATGCTCTCTAATCTCCTAATATTCTCCTCTAATCTGTGTTATTCCCCTCCTTTTATAAGCCTTTTTACATGTCTTTAAGTCCTCTTGGAAGTCCTTGGATCAAACAACTCGAAACAATCCGTTTCGGACTCAAATTCGGACAAAATCTCCTCTTTTTCGCATAGGCCAGCCCCGGCTGGGTATTTCCTTTGCAAAAGCCCAGCCCCGGCTGGGTAGTAAGCTGCTAAAACGCCCAGGACCCCAGCCCCGGCTGGGTCCTAAGCCTAAAAAACGTCCAGCCCCGGCTGGGCACCAATCTGCCCATACATTTTTCTGCTGGAACCTCCTCTGCTAAAACTGCCATAACTTTTAAACCGAGAGGATTTACGTGGCCCACGACCTATCAAATCGAAGCTATCGACGATATCTACAACTTTAATTCTTTGAGATTTCTGAAATAACAAACGCATGATGGTCGAAATTGGACTGGAAGTGACTGCTATGTAAATGACCACGCAAAACGGTGAAGTTCAATGACTTCCGTTGGTAGAAATGCCACAACTCTTTCATCCGAACTCCGATTGGAATGATTCAAGATGTTCCGGAAAAATAAGAAAACGCTCTACAATATAGTCCAAGCTCCAAGCCAAGAACATGAAATGACATAAAAGCACAAACGATATCCGGCTTGCTTTTGTTTGCATTTTCCGTGCTTTTCCATACCAATAATCGCTCACATCGCTTCCAAATGTATAACCTACAAAACGAACACAAAATGCATGAAAAGTAACTAAGACACATGAATAAAAACAACTAATTCAAGTAAAAGATACCGGATAAGTAGGTATAAAACCTACTTATCATATACTAATCCAGACACTAAAACGGAGAAAAATTGGATTAATCAGAATAAGACCCATTCGCCCAAGCATGCTTAAACAATGCTAATGCACGAATATGAACTATTCAAATTAGAGAAAAATGAATCAATCAGAGATGCCCAAGCAAGATTCCTCACTCTAATGAATTCTCTAAACATGGTCGGTTGAAAGATTTATAAAAAGGAAATCAACCGAAAGCTTCTCAGAGTCATGCCAAAGCGATTCGCACCAAAAGTTACTACACTTCAAGACTCAATCACAATCAGCACAATGGAAATTCTCACTTTATTTGGAGAGCTTGAAGAGTTTGAAAACCAACTGAAATTGTATGATGAAAATGAAGAAGATACTTTTGAAGATTCAAATAAAGAAATAGCATTAATGACCAAAAAATTGAGGGAGATGATCCGAAAGAAGAATAGATAAAAATTATCAACAAAAGCTTTCAACAACAAGAAAGACTTCAAGCAAAAGCCACAAGAGGAAACATGTTTCGAATGTGGAAGACTTGACCACTTCAAAAGAGACGGCTTCCAACTAAAAAGAAAAAACAAATCAAATGGTTCAAAAAGGAAGGCACTAATGACATGGAGTGATAATGAATCCGATCATGAAGAGCAAGAAGATGAAACTGCTCAACTATGCTTCAGTGCATTAAGCAATCATGAATCATCCGAGGTAAATTCCGAACTTGGTGAAATTACTATTTCTGATTATCTTGTTTTAAAGAATAAAAATATTCGTATTAAAGAGAAAAATTTTCATTTAAAAAATTGGATAAATGATTTAATGAAAGAAGTAGAACCATTAATTGAAGAAAATAAGACATAGTTAAAGATTGCACATCAAGTGAAGTATATAAGTTAAATGCTAAAATTGATTATATTGAAAACTATAATAAAATTCTATATAATCGTGCAAACAAGTTAAATGAAGAATATAATGATCTTAAAAAGGAAAATGATAGTTTAAAAGAAAGTTTAAAATTGTGAGATAGATGTATTGATGCATTTAATGATGGAAAAATAATAAACATGCAAAATAATAATGAGGAAGAAATAGTTTCATTAAAAAGGGATCTTGCAAAATTTTTTCAAGGAGAAGAGAATTTAAACATAATGTTAGGTGCTCAAAGGTCAATCCTAGATAAACAAGGAATTGGGCACGATCATGTTAAGAACATAAAAACACCACTAATAAAATTAGAGTAATAAATAATAAAACAAGAAACAAGCCTCTTTATTGCTCACCTTTTGTTACTTATAGAAAATCTGGTTTAATAGGACATTTTGACTATAATTGTAATAAAATAAAAATAAAACAAATTTGGATTAAAAAGTGTGATTTATATATGCTACTAACTCAAAAGGATCCAAGAAGATTTGGGTACCAAAAAGATAGAGACTATTTGTTTATTTTGTAGGTGTCAAGATCAAAAAGGAGATGAATGATACTTCACATTGAGAGAGTAAGTTACGTATAAATTATTTGGCGGAATCTGTAAGTACCTTATGTTATTTTTAAATAAAGTGTTAATTAGATATATTATTATGAAAACTCTATGGATTTCGTATTACAAGGGTTCATAACATCATTTATTCTAAAGTTTTTATTGTGTTAAATGTTTTATATTTAATACAAATTATAATATTGATAAATGGTTGAGGAATCTGTTTATATTATATTTGATGATTTTGACCTTAATCTGTCAAAAGAAGAGGATGGAGACTTTGCAGGAAAACAAATAAAGGATCTGGAATTTGAAAAGCAAATAGCTCAATCCAGACAACGTAAGTCATCTGCATCAGAAGGAAAAACAGTTGAACTAAAAAAATAGACAGATGAAATCAGACAGCCTAACACGTCTATTTTAGAAGGCAAATCAGATGAATATTCTGATACAAAAATTGATATTCCAGAAAGTGAATCATATGAACAAATGACCAATGGCAGTCTTCCAAGAACAACCAGAATAATGAAAAAATATCTTCCTAACCTGAGTTTTAAAGACCTCAACATTGGGATGACCAAAAGAAGTGTTATTGAAGATATTTTTGATTATGAAAATACAAAATCCAAATCTACATTAAGGAGCACAACTATCAAGTTTTCTACTAATAACAAAATGTTGATATATAGGTAACAAATTCCAAAGGTATGATTATATTGTTTACTTGTTATATGTGATTTTGTTATAACCTTGTTCCAATGTCATTCTTTGTGCTTATTTTTTTTTAATTTGGCAAATGAGGTGAACTTCAGCTAAATTGATATGAATTATTTTTTGTTGATGACAAAGGGGGAGAGATGATTTATTTCTTTTTGATAATGACAAAGGGGGAGAGATATTTAGGTATATTTGAATTGGTATTCATGTTGATATTGAGATACTATATTTTGCTGGAATATGCAATGATGACTATTTGGATAAAGTCATTTTGTTTTGCTCGTTGATATACATAAATTTAGGGGGAGTCTTATACTTATGGGGAGCATTTTGATTACAAAGTTTAATATATTATCATCATCAAAAAGGGGAGAATGTTGGTTTATACCTTTTTTGTGTTTTTAATAATGACAATATATTTGGGTTTGTGTAATGGTCTTATTTGATTTATCTGGACTAATATATATGTTTGTGCATGAAGATAATATACTTTGTATGGAAACATTAATCTTTACATGAAAATATTATATTTTGCATAGAGTGATTTTTTGCACGTTTGAGCTTAAAAGAGAAACTATTCATATATGGTGAAATTATTTTAGGGTCCTTTACATAAGTATACAACAAATAAAAAGTAATTACAAAAAAGTGCATCAACTAAATAATTACAAAAAGAGTGTAATTAAGACTCATATTACAAAAATAGTACAATTCACATTAATAAAGAAACCTAAAATCAAGGATAACTAATAATTCAAATTCAAATTCAAATCTTGTCTCTAACAACAATTTCAAATTCATATTTCAAAATTCAAATCAAAATGATAAAATTAAAAATAAAAAATTATGAAGGAGCTAATGTTCATCATCCTCCTCTCTCGCCGCCACCGCTGCCGCCGCCACATCGCCGCCGCCGCCGCCACAAAAATTGACTAGTAACTGCATCACATTTAAAATAAAATTGGTAATCAAATACAACTGAATTAGTTACCTTGGTCTAAAAGTTTGACAACCAATTTCATGTTGGTAAATAAAAAATAGAACACTGCATATTTATACCAAAGGTAACCAAAACTTTATACCAAGGTAACCAAACTTTTATACCAAGGTAATCAAACTTTTATACCAAGATAATCAATCTACTTTCACACCTGCAGTATGAATTAGTTATCTTGATCTGAAAGTTTGGCAACCAACTGCACGAAGGTTTGGCTACCAACTGTATTACATGCAAAATAAATTGGAAACTTAATAAAACAGAATTAGTTACCTTGATATAAAGATTTGGCTACCAACTGCATTATAAAAAAATGCAGAAATAGAGCGACGATGGCAGAGGGAGGGGGTGGGGCGTGGGCAGTGGGAGGAGGAGGAGGGGGTGGCAGAGGGAGGGGGGAGGATGAGGGGGTGGCGGAGGGAGGGAGGTGGGAGGTGGGAGGTGGGGGAGGAGGAGAAGGGAGGCGGAGGGAGGGAGGGGGAGGAGGGAGGGGGTGGGGGTGGCGGAGGGAGGGGGTGGGGGTGGCGGAGGGAAGGGGAGGAGGAGGAGAGGGGCGGAGGGAGGGGGATGAGGGGGTGGCGGAGTGAGGGGGTGGGGCGCGGGCGGTGGGGCGCGGGCGGTGGGGGATAAGGCGGTGGAGGAGAAGGCGGTAGAGGAGGACGGAGGAGAAGGGCGGTGGAGGAGGGCGGATGAGGAGGACATTAACAAGAATGAATACGTTGAATGTAGAAGAAGAAAAAGGGGGAGACTAATTAATACAATTATTCTAGATAAGGAGAGAGAAGAACCTAAATTAAGGAATTCTAATTGAATTATAATTCCCTAAATTAAGGAATCCTAATTACACTAGAATATGTAAATAAATATGAAAGTGTATTAGTTATGTAAATATTTAACGAGTGCACTTTTATTGTAATTATGTTTTTAAATGTACTATAAAATGTAATTGTTCCATTATTTTAATGTTGACAAAATATTTGTATTGGGTTTAATTCTATAGAATTGGTTATTTTATATTTGGGCTGAACTAATATATATGTTGCTTTCCTTATTGACCCAAGAGTGTATTTATAGTCCATTAGAATATTCATTCTCTAGGTCTGCATGAATTTTTATAGGCTATAATATCTTGCTAGGTTTAATTTTAGATATCATTTTTGCTGCAAAGATATTTATTAATATCATAACTTGTAACGAAAGGCCGTATATATTGGGAAGGAGTTTAAAAAGGTAATTATTCTTAATTCTCTAACTGATTGGAGATTGGCATATAACAAACTCTATCTAATATATCTCTTATTTCTTTATTTAAGCCTTTTCAATTTGATTTGAATATAATATCCTTGACTGCTGATTCTAAGGAATATATTATATCCGTTGGACATATATTACTATTGATATTATTCTTTATTTCATCCTTGATCTGAACAATTTTGTTATCAATTATTTTATAGTCGTTGGGTCCCTCATTATATATAGTCTTATTTCACGGCTAAGCAGTGGAGAATATAAGAAGCTAATTCACCTATTGAGAGCTTTCATTGTTTATTTTTAGTTATTCATTGTACTGTCTTTAATTTTTTGTGGCTAAAAAATAAGAAATCTATTGTAATTTCTTCTATTATATTCACAGTTCAAGTAATGTTTGGCTTGGTCTATCTAGCATTAGATAGAATCTGTTCAGAGAGAGTTTTCAAGGTTGCAAGGTCTCAGTGGTGAGAAAAGTTGCAGAGGTGCAAGGGGACAGCGGTGTCCATAAGTGTGAAGCTACTTTGAACAGAGAATTCTTTTTATTGTATTTAATTAAATATTAAGTTTAATAAAAAGAGTCTCCAATACTAGCTGATATTGGACGTGAATTAAGTCACTAGATAGATGATAGGGGCTGAACCACGTACAAATCTCGGTGTCTTTACTTTTCTGCCTTCTCTTTTCTGTTTGTTTAATTTCTAGATATTTTGTTTTATTTGTTTGAAGATATACTAATCCATACATTAAAGCAGACAGATCTAACTGTCTGATATTAATAATAAACGAAGAATATAAGCTAAAGCAGACAAACACAGCTGTCTGATTTAAACTTGTTGCAGAAAATTTTAAAAAGATTTTACCGTTTATCACTTTTAGCTTAAACACTTATTCACCCCTCTCCCCTCTAGATGTGCTCATACAGAGAATTACAGTTTGTTATAAAAAGTATATGCTTTTTACAACACTAATTTTTTTGAGTATCCGGTTTGCAGTCCAACTAATCTCCTCACCCCGATCAAACATGACTATTTTTATTCGCTTGACAAATTGGAGTGAGTGATATTCAAATTCAAGATATCTGAATCTACGGCTCGTCCCGAGATATCATTCTCACCACCACACTCGGTGGGTCATGAGTGGCAACTACATGAAACAGCATTTATAAACATAAATTTCATTTATCATGTGTTAGGTTTTAGGACAAAAAACCGCCACCAGCCATAAACTATGCATGAAACAACCATTAAAAATTAAGTATTTTTCAGACAAAACTTAGGTAAATGCTGTTTTCAATCATTTATACAATGCAACCACATTCCAATATCTTTCTTTGCCTCTTGAATTCAATAATAGAACTTGGGAAACGAGAGATTTGACAAAAACTTACGAGCATTCAACCATATGACTGAAACTGAAGAAGAGCCAATTGCGGATAAACATTAAATACGCAGAGCAGACTCGCCATATTATATTTAAATGACAGCAGCACACTGCACATAACAACTATTCCATGACACAATGAAGTGATAGAAATTATTTGTCATGCTCATGCCAAAATTGGCCATATGTCAACAAACTTTATACTAAAAATTGACACACAACTATTAAAAGATGAGGAGGAGCCTTGTTTTATGGTTAGGGAGAGATATAATTCAAGACAAATGAGTATGTATCATGATCCTGATGATAAAAGCCCTTCATAATAGTTTACATGGACTGATGCTAGCTAATGTGTAACATGTTACTCCCTTTGTCCCACAAAAAGTCTTATTTACAAATTCTTTTTGTTCCACAAAAGAGTCTACTAGTAATATAAATCCTTGATATTTGTAAATGAGACTCTTTTTATAGAACGGAAGGAGAATAATAGAGAGTAGAATCACAAGTAATTTCACCCGTTTATGCGTGTATCATCAGTAATATTGCTAATCTAAAACATATGAAAAAAAAATGAGAGTTGCAGACTTGCAGCCAACAATATAAATTTCATAGGGAGTACAATACAACAATATCATGCCAAAGAGCATGGTCTAGGGAGATTTGCCAAAAATTAGGCCAGTCTCACCAGCATGTTATAAATAAATCAATGATCAAAACATCATTGATGAACATCTATCCATATTGGCCATTTCATCAAGGAATTCAAGAAACATCATTAGTTTGTTCTCATGACATTATTTATCCACATATAACAACCTGCATTATTAAGAACCTAAAGCGTATAAGTAAACTATTATATGGATGCAACAAATATGAAGGAAGAAAAAATTACAGTCATTCAATTTATATCTATAAATAATACTCCATTGATCATTCATATTGGGTTCAGTTCACAGATCAAAATACCAAATCCAGGTGATGGGTTATATTCAAATTGGATATATCTGATTAACTGACTAGCCTACAAGTGGTTGCTGGCTAAATTTAATGTTCCAACATATACATAATTGGTAATGGCTTAATTTAACATTAACTGCATGGTAGGTCTGCCTATTTAAAAGGCCCATAGCATATAGAGTACAACTATAACCCCATTAATTGAAATATAGGTATGTAAATGAATTGCTATAGTAAATGCCCAAATAAATTAACTTTATGATGGAGTAGAAGCAACCATAAAGCTACTACTACTACTTATTAGTAGTATGACAGAGTTTAGGTGGACTCTGTTTTCAATCATTTATCAAATAAGGCACAATATGTTTTTCATCCCAGAAAGAGTCAGTAGAGATGTAAAAGACTGGAAAAAGATCTATTTATGTAACTTTAAAGTCCTTGAAGCAAGTAAAGGGTGACATCTTGCTGCATGATCACTCAACTGCATGGATACAAGTCACTTTCTAAAATTAATGGATTTTTTTATTAATGATCAGCTACTCTTAAAACTTTTTGTTTCTCCATAAATGATAAATCTCTCTCCAACTTACACATACATGCAGACTTGTATGCAAATGCTTGTGCAGATTGACCTAGTGTTGTGTAATTTACTACTAGTAATTTGTGCTTAAGCACACCTATGCATATTTCAAGAACTGAAGTGAAAAACTAGAAAACATATTTGTTCCTAAAAAATTTAATTTTATTTAAGACAAAATTACCTGGTCAAAAAGTTAAAACTCAGATTAAGGTACACAAAAAACAAGTTTATTTGATGATACATATATTGCACCATCCATTTGATTTATTCCCAACTCCATTTACTTTGCTCCCATGCTCCCAATCCTGAATCAGATTAAGAATTTTTTTTTTAAAGTCTCACCTATCTTTAGTTGGCACTTTAACTATAGTCAGCATAAAACCCTATACTTAATCACACTGTGCCAAAAAAGAAAGGGGTGCCATGGAAAAGTCAAAATACTTTAGAGTTATGCAAACCTAAACCTCTTGAGCTGCTTGCCAAAATAAAGGATCAATTTTGACTTGTTGACGTTAATTTGAGATATTTTGAAATTCAAAATTTGATGAATTTATTTGATTTTACACAACACAATTATGAAAATCGTAAACTAGTATAAAAAAAGTACTACTAAGATATTCTTTTCAAGATCGTTAAATGAATTATCTCAATTTTGAATATGAAAATATCATATATTGACTTTGAAAAAATCAAACTTGATACTCCCTCAGTTCCAAATTATAAGATTCAATTTGATATATTTTTAAACTCAAATCTTATAATTTGAGATGATTCATTAAAGATTATGAAAAAACAAATCTTATAATGAATAGTATTTTTGAGATAATTTATAATATTCATCATTATTTTGACTAAAATTAAAAGATTTATATAAATATTCAGCAGCCGAGACATATTTAAGTAGGAGCTGTTTCTTTTTGATAACTGAGAAACCTTTGACAATTGCAAAGTCCATACTAGCATCTTGAGCCAATATAAGGGTTTTAGACTTTTTTGTTATTCCTAATTATTTGTCGTTTGTGGTTATCTAGGAAAATTGATCACTATTTTCCCAAATTGCCCCTTATTACTCCACCTAATTTTTTGATCCATATTTATGAGATAAGTGAGGTCAAGGGTATTATAAACAATTGATAATATAGTTAATGATTTTCAATTATTTCCTTAATTCTTGTGCACATGTCTAAAACGACCTATATTAAGAAACAGATGGAGTAGTATTCACAGACCAAACTACATATCCATGCATGTTCGACCTTATACATGCCTGAAATTAATTACAATTAAGTTCTAATCCAGCCATTATGTGCTGGGGCGTAACAGCTTGAGGTTGAGAATTCAAGTCAAGAAAAAAAGGTAGAAAAGGATATACTAGTAATCTATTGAGTAATGTGAACACCATTAAAGCTATATAACTCTGACTTTGCCATCTCTAAATTGGACTTTACAATAAATAAATACCACTAACCTTGAGTTGCAGGCAGAGTATCTTTATTCAGATAAACAACGGGAATCACTTATTCAGTAAGACCTTAGCAACACACATATATATACATACATACATACATACATACATACATACATGTTAGTTTTTCTCTTTTTTGATGAGCTGATCAACAGAAAAGAATAAATAAACTTGAGAATATGATCGAATTTATTTTAGTATGTTCAGTCTTCAGAGAGAATTGATTGAGAATAAGTTTGCATTCAACTCTTCAGATCAGAAGGTAGGTTTGCACCTTCCAAGATTGTAGAAGAAATAATACTCATTTATTTCTGTTAGGTGTATAATTAAACATACTAAAATGACATAATTGGCTTCATGAAGGCTGAAGCAGCACCGTCCACCAACACCTCTTGATAATAATAAGTAGGTGCATGTTTTTTTAAGTCCTTTTAATATACTACATTTACTGCGCTCAAGACTAAAGAATACAAGGCACTTTCAATATCCACCACGACCACCAGACATTACAAGCTCCCTCCAATGGCGAAGCCAGGATAAAAATACAGTCGGGTCAAAATTTTATGATGCTATAAATAATTTAGCGGGGTTCGGAGCCAATTTTTTAAGATAATTTTGTGTTTTTTGGCCAGTGTCCAGTTGCATATGTAAAACATGTATTTTGTTATAATATTGTTAATATAATAAGTAATAACATTATATATATATATATATACACCACACATCCCTTAGTAATACGTCTTTCTAATCACAAATTTGTTAATAAATATTTAAATTTCGTATATTATAAAAATAATATAAATTAGATTATTATTTATTTTAAAAATATTAGAGGAGTAGAGGTAATATAGAAGTGAAAAAGTTATAAAAAATTTAAATTGACCTCGTTTATTAAAAAATTTATAAAATTTCACTTAATCAATTTATTCATTAAACTTAAATTTCTTCTTAATTTATCATATATTATAAAAAAAATTTAATGAGATCAATTGACCCCACAATCTTCCAAGTGGTTTCGCCCCTCGCTCCCTCCATCCTAAAAAGATATTATGGTGAAAGTCAACAATAAAAGTAGTACTCTTAGGTTTTTAGGATGGAGGGAGTCCGAGGGGGTATGAAATAGAAACCTGGAAGCTTCAATTCCTTGTGAATTAACAAGCATGTTATGGTATGATGTAGGACTTGCATGCTTTGTGAAATGAAAAATGGAAAAATAAATAAATTATATGCTTACATACAAAATTATTGTTCTGCGTAATGCATACCTGAGAATTCAAATCCACCAGGAATAAGATTCACCAAGATAAAGTCCACATGGGGCTAATGACCTTTCGTTCTTGAGGGGTACACCCTACATGTAATGCTTAAAAGGTACTGCATGTCAAACGAAAGTCTAAAGAGTTACCATCAGACTTTCGGATATCCTATAATTCAATAATTGGAAATCCAAACACGTTTCAATACAGTGCAATAAACAAAGCCTTGGGGACACTGCAATTCTTTTTATACAGCAAAATGGCATAGCTAACAGTTACTGCATTACAAAATAATATTGATCTCAAGTTTAATACTACAAAATAAGAAAGAAGAAGAAGAAAAAACACAATAAATTAGACAGAGAAAAGCAATGAAAATTTATGTTAAATATTCTAAGAAGTAGTAGGAACACCAATGCTTTGAAATATATTCATATATCATTATTCTGTCCATTACAAAAATATTTCCTATCATATACAAATATATCAAAATCAGCTGGCTTACTGCTAAAACGGTTATCTTAACTACTCATATAGATATATTGAGATCAATTCTAGGTTTCTTCAGCGGCATTGGTGATGGAACAATCATATTGCACCGAGGGCATTTAGGGTTGCTCTTTGATATTAGCACATAAAGCAGGCAACTGGGGCAACCAGCAGCAAGAGAGGGATATGATTTCTCCTCAAAGTCCACATGATCAGTTTCTTTGATTGAAGACGATGAATTCGAAGGTGAAGAAGACTGTGACATGGATATGGACCGCTTTCTGATTGTCTCTTTCTCTGCTCTTTCAAGTGCGGATTTTACCTTGTCAAGAGTGCATACACTTTGGTATTTTGATGATGAAGAAGATTGGACAAGCTTTAGGTCCAAGCTAGTGTCATCAAACAGGCACAAAGGTTGTTTTGATGCAAGTGGAAAGTTCAAGTCTTGAAGATTTGAAACTGTTTGATTGGTTTGGTTCTTATGTTCTGATGATGAACCAGATGTATTTGGAGAGTTGCATCTCTGGAGATAAACCTTTCCTGACTGCAATAATTTATGGTAAAAAAATATCAATATAGGAAAGAAAAAAATGGAAGACATAGGTATGCACACACACACCCACATATATAAATATATATATGTATATATATATATATATATATATATATATATATCAAAACTCGAAAAATAAGGGTTAAATGCTCTGCAATAGAGTTATAAGAGATACAGAGGATTCTAAAATGCATGATGATATAAACAGCTGCTGCTGCAAGATTTAAATAACACATTAATTTGCATTAATCAATATGATATTAATATATGATCATCCCATTACTTTAAACTTCACAGCAATACATTTATCACAAAATTAGATTACTAACTTAAAAAGTTGCTGAGGGAACTTCTTCATTAGGAAAAAGTAGTGACATGCCATTCTTTTATATATAAAAATTATTAACTGACACTGAAAATTCTGAGAGGGAAAACAAAGGTAAATCTACATGCACATAATCACGTCCACGTGCATCCAAGACTATGGAAGAGATAGACAGAATATTCATAAACGTTTCAAAGGGAATTGAAGAATCAGAAAATAAATGAATGAATCAAATCCACATAAATGTTTATAACTTTGTACTAATGGTAATCAATTCTTTTTTCTGTGAACATAGGAGGATACTACTACAAATCAAAAAATAAATAGAGTTTAATATAAATAAAAGCAATATTAATAGAAATACCAAATAATAATATACATTCAAAAGAAATTCATCCCATAATTATATCAAAACAAACATACCAAACTCATAAATTACTGTTTGATTGAGAAATAATATACTGGAAAAAGAGGAGATACTAAAAACCCAAGAACAATAAAATAAAAATTTTGATAAACCAAAAATGAATTCTCTTACTTTCTAATAAAAACCCCAAAATTCTCTGATAACTTTTTTTTTACCAGATTTTGTAAACAACCAAACAGTGAAGATTAGGGTACCTTCAAATCGAGCCGCTTTTCATACCCAGAAGGAACTTGCAAGTCCAGGTCTAATTCTTTGGAATCAATGGTGGAACAACCACCCAGCAAATCCCGGGTAATCAGAGCCGATGATTTCGATTTCCCACTCCCCTGCTGCTGCTGTTCTTCCTTGTACCCGTTCATTGACCGAACCAGGTAGCTAACGTCAGCCGCCATCGCCATCCCTTTCTATAAACAAACCCCTATTGCACAGAGATTAAAATTTTAAAACCCACCTCTGAAAAACTTGAAGAAAGAGATATATAGAGAGAATTTGATAAATTCAACACAAACCCAATACATATATATAGAGAGAGAGGGAATACAAACATGAGTTCTACTACTAATTAAATAATACTACTAATAAATTGAAAATTACCTAGTAAAGGTAATGAGGAATTTGTAAGTATGTATGTATTTATGGAGGGGTTGGGGAATTAATGGAGGGGGAGGAGTGGAAAAGAAGGATTGGAAGTGAGGAGAGATAAAGAGGAGGGACCTGTCAGTAATGGCGGCATTAAATGATTCGAAAGGAAAAATAAGGAAGGGAGAGAGGTGAGGAATGGAATGGTAGTGGACAATTGTGATTAATTGCGAGGAGCACACAAGCACAAAATCTGTTTAAGACTCTCCCTTAACTTTTTTCCTTGCGAGTTGCTCATTAATGAGACACTGACCGTTTACTCTGTTCATAATAATAGTAATAGTAATAGTATAGTAGTACTATTAGTATTAATCTTTAAACTTTTATTTTTTACAGACACATATATAATAAAAAATTTAGGATAAAATAATTTTAAATTAAAAAATTGGTGAATCTTAATACTTCCTCAAGTTTGATTTTTAAAAATTAATTTTAAATTTAAAGTGATTTAGTTTACTGTTAAAAATAATAAATCTTGTGATTAATAGTAATATTTAAGTACTTATAATTTTCATAATTATATGACAAAAACTAAATTTATTCATGTTAATTTTGAATCTAAAAATATTTTAAATTGAATTTAAAAAATTAATATTGATCTTATATATTTCGCAACAGAAGGAGTACTATAACGTAATTATTAAAAAAAACTTTATATTTATTAAATTTAATTTCTATATAGATATTATAAAATAGAGTCTTGTTATTTATTGCGAGAGTTATTGGATATAATTATTATAAAATTGAGACGTTATATCAAATATTTCATTAAAATATTACTACAAAGTACTAGTAATTCTCTAAAAAGACATGTAAAATTATAAAATATAGTATTATTATTATCCTATGGAGTATATAAATTGTGAACCTCTAGTTTATTCTATGGTTCCAAGGTTGTCATTTATTGATTCTCCTTGTTTTATTTTTGTAGTTATCTCCAACGTACGGTGGTTGCCGGTTGGCTATTTTGTTTGGTCTTCTTGTTTAAAACTTTAGATTATAATTTTGTTAATATTTTTTTAATAAAATACTAATATTTATATTCACATGATTTTATCCACGTGGAAAATAACCAACCGAATTATTTGAATTTAAATAATTACCCCCCAACAATTATATTTAGTTATTTTATTGAAATAGAAAACAATTCTTATAGTAAGAAATTTCAATGCCTTATGTAGAGGAATGAATTTGTGGATGTAAAATCATTTACATTAAATGGCCTTTATTTGCATTTATTACCAATATAAATTTTATCCTATCCATAAAGATAATATCAAAGTACTTAATATTTATGTTTTAAGTAATTGATATTGTAGGAACAAAAATTATATTGTTAAAATAATAAATGTTACTTAAGTTATTATTATTATTATTAAAATAATTATAAATGTGTTGTTGCATCTATATTTGCTCTGAGAATAATAATCCTTGGGAAACTACAATCAAACTTTCAGTGACACTAATTTCTCTAGCATGATCAATTAATACTAATGGTCTTCTTTTTTTATTTATTTTCTTAGGCACTGAATTTTTTTCTTTTTGTTTGTCGTTTTTTGATTTCAATGAAACAATAACAATTTAGGTTATCATATCATTTCTATATTAAATATTAATTTTTTTTTACTGAATATATATATATATATATATATATATATATATATATATATATAGTAGTGAAATCTAATATTTATTACAATTAAGAATAAATGGACATAATAGTACGTAACTCATATGCTACATTTGGATTGGAAAAAAAAAATGAAATTAGTGAATAAATGAAATAATGAGTGAAATGATTCATTTGATTCCTAGATGGAATGAGTCGTTTTATATCTTCCTACAATGAATAAAATTTACAAATTTAGTTTGCATAAGAATTGTTCATTCTATTCCAATGAAACAACTAAATATAATTGTTGAGGCGTGATTATTTAGGCCTGGATGGTTTGATGGGTCATACTCCACGTGGAGAAAATCTCCCTACGTAGAAATCTGTTTTGGGCAGTCGAAAAACTTAAAAAATCTAAGATTCTTAACTGTAGTTAATTTCTAACAAATAGTCAGGAGGATAGTGTCCGATTTTCTATCTTGAATGATATTCAATTCTATCCCATTAATGTATTCATCTTAATGAGAAATTCTATTTTCATGCAAGAACGGACCTGTAATAGGAGATGTGATCACTATAAATACAAAGTTACACCATAATTCTTAGGTATCTCATTATTTTTTCGACACTAAAGCTTAATACCTTTATTGTTAACCTTATTCAGTCTGTACTTATTCTCACACCAGAGTTATCCCGATAGTTTAAACCGTCAAATTTTTTCGTATAACTGTACTGAATTAAACACGCAATTGGTCATTCAATTCTCACCTTGATTCTTGCTCTTGATATCCAAAAGTAGCATTACTATTTTTTCCAAGAATTTTTTTTTATGGGACAGATGAGTTAAAATGGAAGTTAGGACTTTGACATGTCCCTCTAGTTTTTGATCCCATATTAATTGCTAATGTTTTTCTAGCTGAAAACTTTTATGATGAATGACGAGGTGCTTGCATCATTTCATATTTTAGTATGACTATTTTATTAGAATTTCATGATTTTTTTTTCAAAATCCTAATAATACAATGTCATAAGCCATTAATGTCAAGATGACATCATTACTCAATAAATAATGTTCTATTAACAAATTTTGTACTATATCCGTTCATTAATATATGTCATTTTAGATGATTTTATTTTTTCTTAATTATTTGTGGCTTTATATAATAATTAATTACAATTTTTTCAATTTTTTTCAAAATTACTCTTCATGAAAAAATATCACAGATAAAAAAGAGTATGAGACAAGTATGGTAATTATGAGAACAAAAACTCTACGCGGACATAAAAATTGGTCATGAGTGTATTTGAATTAATCTCGATTTCAAGTAATATTTTTTCTCTCTTTTCAGATTTGAGTTTAACGAAAAAAAGAAAAGGAGGAATCTGTTATGAATAGTTATATTGTGGATGTTCATTCATTTTCTATAACCTACATAACCTACATATTAGTACATTGATGAGCTATTCATTCTCCCAATTTAAGTTTGTATTTCTTTCATCTTCTATCTTTGTTCATGTATTTATGAAGCCTATAAATAAAGGCTAACTATCCATGTATTTGAGTACTTGAAGAATATTAGAAAATCTCACTTCTTATATATAATCTTCTTATGCTCTCTCTAAAATTATAATACGTTATCAGCACGAATTGCTCCTTATTTTTATCTTGAAGATAATCATATTTTGTTTGTAGCAGAAGAAGATAATCATAATTGATTTGAAGGAGAAGGTATAACTCTCTCTCTCTCTCTCTCTCTCTCTATATATATATATATATATATATATATATATATATATATAATATGTTATGTTATGTTATTACGACCATATGAATAAGAGGTGATAACAGTGTCGTGTATATATATGTTGTCTATTATCTCTGCACCACCAATATGTCCATTATCCACTAGTACTCTATAGCTAATGGTGTGAAATGGGTCAAGAAATAACATTGACCACACAACTGTGGTAAAATTAATTATTCTGATTTTAATAGTATAACAATTGGTAACAACCCTTGCGTGAAAGTACTAAAATAATAAAAATGGACTGTTGAATACATTTTTGCATCACCTTGACTTTGAATTTGTAAGTTTATTTGTTGGCATTTTTTTTAGTAGAGGCTGCAAGCTCAGCAAAAGAATAAAGTAATGTTCTGTTTTTACGGCTACTGTTTTTATGCAATAATTCAAAAGAGAAAGTCTTCTTGTTCTAAAAACAAATAAAGTATTATGTTAATTATGTTGTGTATTTAATTTATTTTTAGAATATTTTCTTCTAACTTGTTAATCATATTTGTGATAGTTCATAATGTCAAACATTGCTAAACTCGAATTTGTGGCTTTTGACATTACTGGAAAGAATTATTTATCATGGGTGTTAGATGCTGAAATTCATCTAGATGCAAAAGGTCTTGGTGATACTATCAAAGAAGGAAACAAAACATCTAGTCAAGATAAGGCCAAAGCGATGATATTTCTTCGTCATCACCTCCATGAGGGACTTAAAATTGAATATTTGACTGTTAAAGATCCACTTATCCTTTGGAATAATCTAAAGGAAAGATACGACCACCAGAAAACTGTAATTCTTCCTAAAGCTCGTTATGATTGGATGCCTCTAAGATTACAAGATTTTAAATCTGTAAGTGATTATAACTCAGCTATGTTTCGAATTAGTTCTAAATTACAATTATGTGGAGAAAAGATCTGTGATGCAGATATGTTAGAAAAGACATTCTCCACCTTTCACGCATCTAATATGCTCCTGCAGCAACAATATCGTGAAAAGGGCTTTAAGAAATACTCTGAACTGATTTCATGTCTCCTCGTGGCTGAGCAAAACAATGAACTATTGATGAAAAATCATGAGGCCCGTCCAACTGGATTTGCTCCATTCCCTGCAGTTAATGTCGTAACATATAATGGAAAAAATAGAGGTCACGCCAGTAGTCGTGGACGTGGTCATGGACGCGGACGTGGACGTGGTCGAAATAATCATCGTGGTGGCCATTTCTTAAACACACATACCCACTAGAAGTGGGAATATAAGGATGGAAAACGCGAAAAAGGTGATAAAGATAAAAATACCATAGAGAATTTGTGTTATCGTTGTGGAGGTAAAGGCCATTGGTCTCGTACCTGTCGTACACCAAAACATCTTGTTGAGCTTTATCAACAATCACTAAAAGATAAAGGGAAGAAGATAGAGACAAATTTTGCTAGTTAGGATGGAAAAGATGAGACAAATCTCAATTTTTCTAGTAAGGATGAAAAAGATGAGACATATCTTGATTCTGGAAATGATTTTTAATTATGGTTGTGTTGATACCACTCATCTAGATGTTAATGATTTTTTCTCAAATTCTGAAGAAAAAATTGACTTCTTGTTTGGTGATGAGAGTGTCCAAATATAAAATTTTTTAGATGATGCTTTGATGTTATTGGACTTTATTTTGAGCATTAATAAAATTCTAATTATTATGTTTTTATCATGTTTAACTGTTTTCTTATGATTCGTTATATATGGGATATTTTATTAATCTGGTTATATATTTCTTATTTTCTTTGAATAACATAGATACTTTCTTGATTCGATTTGCAATGAATGGTGGAGATATATGTCTCGCAGACAGCGCCACTACGCACACTATATTACAGAATAAGAAATATTTTTCTTCTTTCATAATGCAAAAGGCCAATGTTAGTACTATATCGGGTAGTGCAAAATTGATAGAAGGCTCCAGAAGAGCTAACATTTTCTTGCCTGAAGGAACAAAACTTGAAATTGATGAAGCATTATACTCTCCCAAGTCTCAAAGAAATTTATTGAGTTTTAAGGATATCCGCCGAAATGGGTATCATATTGAGACAACATGTGAAGGAAAGATTGAGTATCTTCACATTACGAGTATAATCTCGGGTAATAAAAGTGCATTAGAAAAATTACCAGCTTTTTCCTCTAGTTTGTACTACACGAGAATTAGAACAATTGAAACAAATGTGGTTGTTAATAAAAAAAACTAACGAATCACAATAACTTTGTTGTTTGACATGAACGGTTAGGCCATCCTGGATCGATAATGATGCGAAGAATAATTAAGAATTCATGTGGACATCCATTGGAGAACTAACAGATTCTTCAATCGAATTATTTCCCATGTGCTGCTTGTTTTCAAGGCAAGTTAATTGTTCGGTAATCACCGGCTAAGATAGGGACTGAATCCCTTACTTTTCTGGAACGAATACAAGGTGATATATGTGGACCAATTCATCCACCATGTGGACCTTTTAGATATTTTATAGTTTTAATTGATGCATCAACAAGGTGGTCACATGTATCTCTATTATCAACTCGTAACCTGGCGTTTGCGAGGTTACTTGCTCAATTAATCAGATTACGAGCACATTTTCCATATTATCCCATCAAGAAAATTCGTATTGACAATGCTGGTGAATTTACTTCCCAAACTTTCAATGATTATTGTATGTCTATTGGGATAAGTATTGAATATCCTATAGCACATGTTCAAACACAAAATGGCCTTGCAGAATCATTGATTAAGCGTCTTCAATTGATTGCAAGACCATTACTAATGAGATCAAAACTTCTAATTTCTGCTTGGGGTCATGCTATTTTACATGCGGCAACACTAATTCGCATCAGACCAACAAGTTATCATAAGTACTCTCCTTTACAATTGGTTTTTGGTCAGGAACCAAATATCTCTCATCTAAGAATTTTTTATTGTGCTGAATATGTTCCAATTCCTCCACCACAACGTACTAAGATGGGACTTCAAATGAGGTTAGGAATATATGTTGGATATGAATCCCCGTCTATAATTAAATATTTAGAACCATGAACAGGGGATTTATGTAAGACCCCAAATTATTAATAAATAAAATTTAATTTTCTCTATTTATTATTTTGAAATAGTAAGGTTTGAATTGATTAATGTGGTTAGTTATGGGTAAAATGCACAAATATTTTAAAAATAAGCAGGTGGTTATAAAATATTCATTATTGTCGCGGAATATTCGTTTGGTCGTGGAATATTCTTGTTGTCGAGGAATATTTGTACGACGGCGCAGTCTTTTGTGGGCCCATAACGGAAAGCGATTGGATGAAGAAAACGGCAAGTATAATTTGTTTATAAATAACGGCGTAGTTGTTATCGTTAATACTGTTGGAATACTCGATGGTTAAAACACAGTAATACGCGTTGTTGCACAGTAGCACACGATATTGCACCAATTATTGATTCTTACGTAAGAAGGCACTACTCAATAAATGTTAAAGTAGTTACTGTTCAGTATTTTATTTTATTGATTCAATAATTGCTGCGTTTATATTTATATTACTGTTGTTTCAGTAATTGTCACTACACAGTATTTTCTATTATCGAAGCAATAATTCATATTATCTGAATAATATTATTAGAAAATATTATTGGAAATGTCTAGAAAGTTCTGTCTAAGAAGAGGTTTGGTCACCTAATTGCACGCCATTAAGGAGAAATTCTTATTGGAAAGCCCCTTCTTTCCTCGGAACGACCTGGTAGCCAGTACTGTGATTCTGTAATATTATTTGTGAATAATTAATTATTGATTTATATGATGAGGAAAATATTGATTTTATGTGGATATAGATTGAGAAAATTTTTAAAGTGACAATTGTTAAAAATTGATATTTTATCTTTTCTGATAAAATAATATTTTATTATATTAAATAATAATGATGATATTTTTTTATAATGAATGTGGGATATATGAGTATATGAGGAGAAAGAGTATTTTTGTTGTAAAAGTTGTTTAAAACATGTTAAACATGTCTGTGAGCCCATTTCTTGACTGAAATTTTATTATAGCCTGTAAAATCGTCCGTTTATGGATTTCGGTCAATTTCTGTTTGGAATTTGGAAAAACTTTCTTCTGCAAAGTTGTAGAGAATTGAATTTCCTATAAAAAGACGCAAGATTCAAATTTTCTGATAAAAGAGCTATTTATTATGAATTATTGAAGTTCAGAACTTCTAAAATAATTGATTTATTGAAGTTTTAATTATTTTAATTAAGAAAAACGTTTTTTTTTATTTTTTGTGAGTTGGTGGCTGATGCTTGGGTCTGGGGTAGTGTGCGTAGAAAAATTTAATATATATATTAATATTTTATTAAATTTTCTGCTTTGATGTTCTAAGCATTTTCCTATAAATAGGGTGCTTAGGTTAGAATTAAAAATCACACCAGAAAATAAAGATTTTTCTCTTTATTATATTGAGTGTATTCTTGTGAGTATTTTAATACTTTAAGTGTTGCTATACGGTGTAAGTTCAAGTCATAACTTATATCCGGTGTTTCAACTAGAAATACAGTCTTTACGAGGTAAGGGATGTTATTTTACTCGAAAATGATATTATTTCTTCAATATCATTATGCCGAAATATTGGTTGGAATTTTTTTATCAAATTTAGAACTTTTCATGTCGGGGTTACTATTTATGAGTTACTATTCACGAGTTACTATTTACGAGTACTATTCACGAAGCATGATGATGTTTTTTTATGAAATTTTTATCTTTTGATGTCAGAGTTACTATTCACGTATACGGCACTATTCACGCGGCACTATTCACGAATACGACACTATTCACAGAAAAATTAAATTTTCTTTTCTATGTCCAAGATTGTCTGTTATAGTTCCTATCTTTGATTGGATCTATATTTTGGTCTTCATTCTTAAATTTTACTCCACTACTGGTTATTTATGAAGTATTTTCGAACTTGGGTTATTTAGAGTATGAATCCTTAATACTTGTTCTTTTGTTTCACTGGATTCATTTTTTTTTAAATATTTTTCATCATCCTCAGTCCTAAATGATGATATTACTGAATATCTTTGGCCTGTAGTGCAAAGATGAATGATTTTTCATGAATATCTTTGGCCTGTAGTGCAAAGATAAATATTTAATTCCAGATTTATATTGATTGATGTTACAAGGATAAAATATCGACGATGAACTTTTAAATTCATATATAGAAGATAGTAGTTTGCATTCTCTACTTAACTCTTCTAATGAATTATTATTTTCGCTGCGAAGATTGATTTAAAACTGGTTGTCTATTGTATTCTATTAGATTTTTCCCTGTTGAAGACTAACGATAATTTTTTCTATGTTATCTTAGTAATAATATTCTTTATTGGGCTAGTTGAGCTCACCCTTTTCCTTATTGTTCCATTTTTCTTCTCAGGAGGCGAGAATGTAGCGAGTACTAGTCGGGGTGTGGAATGATGGTTTTAGAAGTGGTTCTAGTAGTCCTCACTATTCTGCAAAATAGTGTATTAATAATTGTAATGAGGACTTATTTTAGTGTGGATATTGTCTAGATGACAATATTTGTATTTAAACTCACAGTTTTTATGTTGTATTAAAAAAAGTTGTAGTTGTTTCTGTACCATGCATTTTGACGACTCAGAATGGGTGTTGTATACCTGTTTGGGGGGCGTCACAGTTGGTATCAGAGCTTAGAAATATAGTCTCTGGCGGAGATCGAAGAATAGTACTAGGAGGGGAGAGACGAGTAATCCTTCGCTAGTGTGTCATACCTAAGCTTATTTGTTTGTCAGTTGAAGCATATGGTTAA
The DNA here is from genome assembly GCA_020205505.1 of Panax japonicus. Lineage (NCBI taxonomy): Eukaryota > Viridiplantae > Streptophyta > Magnoliopsida > Apiales > Araliaceae > Panax > Panax japonicus. Next base: position 7,156,147 of record CM035109.1, on the reverse strand, counting down.
TATGTGATGTGATATGTTAAATTATTAATTAACCCTTGTTTTATGGCAGTATTTAAGAATGGCAGCTGAGAATATTAACGGTGGAGTTAATGAGATCGTGAAAACACCTTTAATCACCACCCAGGGGAACGTGCAACAGGAATACAATATTCCTTCTATAAACAACTTCACTGAGCAGACGATGAACGACGGGATGTTTAGGAGCTTTTTGCAGTTCATGCAAAACCAGATGAGGGAGACTCATACACAAAATACGGGTGGAAATGCTAGTAATGCGCGGCTTATCACAGCCAAGCAGTTCAAAGAGTTGGGACCACCAAAATTTAAGGGAAAGCCAGATCCGATCATGGCGGAAACGTGGGTCAAGCAAATTACCAAGATATTCGATGTCTTGGGTTGCACAGAGGAACAGAAGGTTTCATTCGCCACCTTTATGTTCCGTGGCGAGGCAGACTACTGGTGGGAGTCTGTGAAACGGACCCAGCCTGCCGCACTCTGTATGTCTTGGGAAACGTTTCAAAAACTTTTCAACAAAAAATACTTTCCTGAAAGTATTCACCATATGAAGGAGGTAGAGTTTATTAGACTAGAGCAAAACAACATGACGGCGTCCCAATACGAGACGAAGTTCACAGAGTTATCCAGGTTTGCACCTCATTTGGTAGAGAATGAGGAACGAATGACGAAGATGTTTCTGAGAGGTTTAAAACCCGAGATTCGGCAATATCTTATCTCTCATAAATTTTCTTTATATTCAGATGTTGTGAACAGGGCTTAATTATTAGAGCGAGATAGCGAGTACGTTCAACCAAGGGACCGCAACCAGGGTTATACCGGTGGCATCAGTAATCGGAGAAATGAAAACCAGCGGAGAGGAAAACATTCAGACAAAAGCGGTAACCACTCTGGTGGTACTCGTGGCCATGAAAATAGAAGAAGCGAGTCGGGGGGGGAGGGAGATTTTAAAAAGAGGAGATTCAACGATGACACTGTGAAGACGTCAGCACCAGCAGCAACTGGTTTTAAGGGAGGAGAACGATCACCGGTCGTATGCTATAAATGTGGAAAAGAAGGACATATCAGCCCAAACTGTCCACAACAGTTCCAGGTATGCTATAATTATGGAAATGAAGGACATATCGCTCGAGATTGTACTGTAGCGAAACCAAGTCTAGCGGGGATGGTGACTCAAAAGGCTGTCCCAGAAAAGTCAAAGTCAACGGTTCTTAAAAGAGCATTTTTCGTGACGGGTCAAAAGGCGAGGAACCCAAACGAGGTGATCACGGGTAAGCTAATCATAAATTTTTGCGAAGTTTATACTTTACTAGATACCAGTTCTACCCATTCTTTTATCTCTCCTGCTTGTGCTCAACTTTTAAACTTGACTCCGGAGAAATTAGACTTTGACCTATCTGTGGAAACTCCGTTAGGAGACACTTTCATCACATCCACTGTTTATAAATCTTGTTTGATCCAAGTTGGCACCATCACCTTACCTATTGACCTTATCTCTTTAAAGATACTTGCATTTGACGTGATTTTAGGGATTGATTGGTTAACTACTCATCATGCCAAAATTGATTATTTTCGTAAGGTTGTTAGTTTTTATATTCCTAACCAACCTGTTGTGCGAATTCAAGCAACTAAGCCACTAAAATCAATCACAGTTATATCAAGTCATAAAGTCATTCGTTTATTAAAAATGGATGTTAAGCTTTCTTAGCCCATGTTGTGGATTTGAATAAAGACACGTCATATTTGAATAATATTCCTGTTGTTAGTGACTTTCCTGATGTATTTCCTGAAGAACTTCCCGGTCTACCCCCAGAACGTGAAGTTGAATTCTTTATTGACCTTGAACCTGGTACAAAGCCCATTTCTAAAATCCCATATCGAATGGCTCCTATTGAACTTCAGGAGTTAAAGGTCCAACTACAGGAGTTATTGGACATCGGTTTTATTCGTCCTAGTACATCTCCTTGGGGTGCTCCTGTTTTATTTGTAAAGAAGAAAGACGGTAGTATGCGGCTTTGTATTAACTATCGAGAATTGAACCATGTCACCATCAAGAATAGGTATCTGCTACCTCGTATTGATGACCTATTTGACCAGTTACAAGGAGCGCAATTCTTTTCAAAGATCGATCTTCGTTCTGGATATCATCAGCTAAAGGTTAAAACTGAGGATATTTCGAAGACTGCCTTCAGAACTTGGTACGGGCATTATGAATTCCTAGTTATGTCTTTTGGATTGACTAATGCTCCTACTATTTTCATGGATATGATGAATCGAGTATTCAAGGAATATTTAGATCAGTTTGTTTTTGTCTTTATTGATGGCATCCTCATCTATTCCAAAAGACGTGAAGATCATAAGCACCACCATTTGAAGCTGGTACTGCAAAGGCTTCGTGATAACAAGCTATATGCCAAGCTGAAGAAATGTGAGTTCTGGCTTGAGGAAGTAGCATTCCTTGGGAACATGGTGTCAAAACATGGAGTGTCTGTTGACCCAGCGAAGATTGAAGCAATACAAAGTTGGGAACAACCGAAGACGGTGACCGAAGTACGTAGCTTTCTGGGTTTAGCTGATTATTATTGGAGATTCGTGGAAGGGTTTTCTCGAATCGCTACCCTGTTAACTCAGCTGACTCGTAAAGATACAAAATTCGTATGGAGCGAGGAATGCAAGAAGAGTTTCCAAGATCTCAAGTGGAGACTCATTTCGGCACCTGTTTTAACAATAGAATCTGGTTTGGATGGATTTTTTATCTACAGCGATGCTTCAGGCAAAGGGTTAGGGTGTGTTCTCATGCAACGTGGAAAAGTCATAGCCTATGCCTCGCGGCAACTTAAAGAATATGAGAGGAATTATCCTACTCATGATCTAGAGTTGGCAGAAATAGTTTTCGCGCTAAAGATCTGGAGGCACTATCTATATGGGGAGAAAGTGGAGATATATTCAGACCATAAAAGCCTCAAATATTTCTTCACTCAAAAAGAACTGAACATTCGGCAACGACGTTGGCTCGAGCTGTTGAAAGATTACGACCACACTATTCAATACCATCCTGGAAAAGCAAACGTGGTAGCTGACGCGTTGAGTAGAAGATCATATGTAGGAATGAGTGTGATAATGTCAAGCATACGCATAGAACCAACTTTAATAGATAAAGTTAAAGTTGCTCAAGCCACAGACCCGGAGCTGATGATTATGAAGAAGAAAGTGCAAGAAGGTGCTATTCGAGAAGCAAGAATCGATGAAGAAGGAATACTTCGAGTCCTCTCCAGAATTTGTGTTCTTAATGATTCTGATTTGAAGTACAAGATCATGAGGGAGGCACACAATACACCATTTGCAATCCATCCTGGAAGTACCAAAATGTATCGTGATCGACATACATTTTGGTGGAACAATATGAAGAGAGAGATTGCAAAGTTTATCTCGATGTGTTTAACTTGTCAACGTGCAAAGACGGAGCATCAAGTGCCAAAAGGTCCATTGCAACCACTTGAGATTCCGAAATGGAAGTGGAAACACATTACCATGGATTTTGTTACGGGTCTTCCCACGGTTTCTCAAGGCATAAATGCGATTTGGGTTATTATTGATAGATTAACCAAGTCTGCCCATTTCTTGCCGATACGGGAGACTTATTCCCTTGAACGTCTTGCTCGTATGTACGTAGATTAGATTGTGAGATTGCATGGCATGCCAGTATCCATAGTTTTGGATCGTGACCCAAGATTCACTTCAAGATTTTGGGTTAGCTTGTAAAAAGCTATGGGCACGGATTTACGATTCAGTTCAGCATACCATCCTCAAACGGACGGACAATCGGAGAGGACTATTCAAACTCTTGAAGATCTATTAAGACTCTGTGTCCTAGACTTCAAAGGGAGTTGGGATAAGTATTTACCATTGGTGGAATTTTCCTACAACAACAGTTATCAGACAAGTATAAGTGTGGCTCCATTTGAAGCATTATATGGACGAAAGTGTCGCTCTCCAATATGCTGGGATGAGGTGAGAGAAGCAACGTTGTTGGGACCAGAGTTGGTACGAATGACTACAGAAACGATCCAAATGATTCGACAACGTATACAAACGGCACAGGATCGACAAAAGAGTTATGCGGATCTTCATCGAAAGGACGTGAAATTTGACATTGGGTATCATGTATTGTTACGTATTGCTCCATGGAAGAGAGTTACAAGATTCGGGAAGAGAGGAAAGCTCAATCCACGATTTATTGGTCCATTTCAGATTCTTGACCGAGTAGGAAAGGTGGCCTATAGACTCGCGTTACCTCCAAGTATGTCTCGTGTTCATAATGTTTTTCACGTATCCGTGCTTCGTAAATATGTGAAAGACCCAAACCACATTATTGAGTTAAAACCAGATGAGATAGCCGAAGATTTAACGTACGAGGAGATACCTGTCAAGATCTTGGATAGGAAGGAGCATGTCCTATGCACAAAGGTCATACCACAAGTTAAAGTTTTGTGGAGAAACCATGCTATTGAGGAAAAGACCTGGGAGTTGGAAACGGAAATGAAAGCGAGGTATCCTCATCTTTTCGAAATACCAGGTACGTACGTTAATTTTGAGGACGAAATTTCATAAGGAAGGGAGGTTGTAAGACCCCAAATTATTAATAAATAAAATTTATTTTCCTCTATTTATTATTTTAAAATAGTAAAGGTTGAATTGATTAATGTGGTTAGTTATGGATAAAATGCGCAAATATTTTAAAAATAAACAGGTGGTTATAAAATATTCATTGTTGTCGGGGAATATTCGTTTGGTCGTGGAATATTCTTGCTGTCGGGGAATATTCGTACGATGGCGCAGTCTTTTGTGGGCCCATAACGGAAAGCGATTGGATGAAGAAAAAGACAAGTATAAGTTGTTTATAAATAACGGCGTAGTTGTTACTGTTAATACTATTGGAATACTCGGTGGTTAAAACACAATAATACGCGTTGTTGCACAGTAGCACACGGTATTGCACCAATTATTGATTCTTACGTAAGAAGACACTACTCAATAATTGTTACAGTAGTTACTATTCAGTATTTTATTTTATTGATTCAATAATTGCTGCGTTGATATTTTATATTACTGTTGTTTCAATAATTGTCACTACACAGCATTTTCCATTATCGAAGAAATAATTAATATTATCTGAATAATATTATTAGAAAACATGATTGGCAATGTCTAGAAAGTTCTATCTAAGGAGAGGTTTGGTCACCTAATTGTGTTCCAGTAAGGAGAAATTCTTATTGGAAAGCTCCCTCTTTCCTGGGAACGGCCTGGTAGCCAGTACTGTGATTCTGTAATATTATTTGTGAATAATTAATTATTGATTTATATGATGAGGAAAATATTGATTTTATGTGAATATAGATGGAGAAAATTTTTAAAGTGACAATTGGTAAAAATTGATATTTATTCTTTTCTGATAAAATAATATTTTATTATATTATATAATAATGATGATATTTTTTTACAATGAATGTGGGATATATGAGTATATGAGGAGAAAGAGTATTTTTATTAAAAAAGTTGTTTAAACCATGTTAAACATGTCTGTGGGTCCATTTCTTGACTGAAATTTGATTATAGCTTGTAAAATCGACCGTTTGTGGATTTCGCTCAATTTCTGTTTGGAATTTGGAAAAACTTTCTTCTGTAAAGTTGTAGAGAATTAAATTTCCTATAAAAAAACCCAAGATTCGAATTTTATGATAAAAGGGCTATTTATTATGAATTATTGAAGTTCCGAAGTTCCGAAATAATTGATTTATGGAAGTTTTAATTATTTTAATTAAGAAAAACGTTTTTTTTTATTTTTTGTGAGTTGGTGGCTGATGCTTGGGTCTGGTGTAGTGTGCGTAGGAAAATTTAATATATATATTAATATTTTATTAAATTTTCTGCTTTGGTGTTCTAAGCATTTTCCTATAAATAGGGTGATTAGGTTAGAATTGAAAATCACACCAAAAACTAAAGATTTCTCTCTCTTTCTCTCTCTATTATATTGAGCGTATTCTTGTGAGTATTTTAATACTTTGAGTGTTGCTATACGGTGTAAGTTCAAGTCATAGCTTATATCCGGTGTTTCAACTAGAACTATTATCTTTACAAGGTAAGGGATGTTATTTTATTCGAAAATGATATTATTTTTTCAATATCATTATGCCGAAATATTGGTTGGAAATTTTTATTAAATTTGGAACTTTTTATGTCGGGGTTACTATTCATGAGTTACTATTCATGAGTACTATTCACGAAGCATGATGATGTTTTTTTGTGAAATTTCTATCTTTTGGTGTCGGAGTTACTATTCACGTATACGACACTATTCACGTATACGACATTATTCACAAAAAAATTAAATTTTCTTTTCTATGTCCAAGATTGTCTGTTATAGTTCGTATCTATGATTGGATCTATGTTTTGGTATTCATTCTTGAATTTTTCTCCACTCTGGTTATTTATGAAGTATTTTCGAACTTGGGTTATTTAAAGTATGAATCCTTAATACTTGTTCTTTTGTTTCACTAGATTCGTTACTTTAAAATATTTTTCATCATCCTCAATCCTAAGTGATGATATTATTGAATATCTTTGGCCTGTAGTGCAAAGATGAATGATTTCTGATGAATATCTTTGGCCTGTAGTGCAAAGATGAACATGTGTTTAGATGAACATGACCAACTGATGAATATCTTTGGTATGTAGTACAAAGATAAATATTTAATTCCAGATATATATTGATTGATGTTACAGGGATAAAATATCGACGATGAACTTTTAAATTCATATATAGAAGATAGTAATTTGCATTCTCTACTTAACTCTTCTAATGAATTATTATTTCCGCTACGAAGATTGATTTAAAACTGGTTGTCTATTGTATTCTATTAGATTTTTCCATGTTGAAGACTAACAATAATTTGTTCTATGTTATCTTAGTAATAATATTCTTTACTGGGCTAGTTGAGCTCACCCTTTTCCTTGTTGTTCCATTTTTCTTCTCAGGAGGCGAGAATGTAGCGAGTACTAGTCGGGGTGTGGAATGATGGTTTTAGAAGTGGTTCTAGTAGTCCTCACTATTCTGTAAAATAGTGTATTAATAATTGTAATGAGGACTTATTTGAGTGTGGATATTGTCTAGATGACAATATTTGTATTTAAACTCACAGTTTTTATGTTGTATTAATAAAGTTGTAGTTGTTTCTGTACCATGTATTTTGACGACTCAGAATGGGTGTTGTATACCTGTTTTGGGGGCGTCACAATTTATTTACAGCTAGATTCGTTGATTGTCACTTTGATGAATTTGTCTTCCCAACATTAGGGGGAGAAAATAGGCAGCCGGAAAAAGAGATAAGTTAGAATGAATTATCATTTTCTCATTTTGATCCTCGTACAAAAGAATGTGAACTAGAAGTTCAGAAGATAATTCATTTACAAAGTTTAACAAATCAATTTCCTAACACATTTTCTGACCCAAAGAGTGTAACAAAGTCACATATACCAGCTGTTAATGCTCCAATTAAAATTGATGTCCCAGCAGGACAACCTCTTGTTGCAAATGAATCTAAAGCACGCTTGAAGCGTGGTAGACCAGTCGGTTCCAAAGATAAGAATCATCGTATGAGAAAAGGAAAAAAGATTCAAGATGGCCATGAGGAGGAAATGGTAACTCCAGAAGAGTCTACAGAAAAACCTCTAGACATGACAAATATTACAGTTCCAAAAGACAATCAGGTACCTGAAATCATTGAAAATGAAGAGATCTCGTTAAATTATGTCATGTCCAGAAAAATATGGAACCGAAATGAAATTGACGTCGATAATGTTTTTTCATACAATATAGCGCTAGATGTTATAAAAGATGACGAGGATCTTGAACCAAGGTCTATTGTGGAATGCATGCTTAGAATTGATTGGTCAAAATAGAAAGATGCAATTGAGGCAGAATTGAAATCTCTTGAAATGAGAAATGTTTTTGGACCAGTTGTCCGTACACCTGATGGTGTAAAACCAGTGGGGTACAAATGGGTTTTTGTTCAAAAACGAAATGAAAAGGGTGAAATTGTGCGACATAAAGTACGACTAGTTGCGCAAGGATTTTCACAAAGACTCGGTATTGATTATGAAGAGACATACTCTCCTGTGATGGATGTGACTACTTTTCGATTCCTAATCAGTCTGCCAATAAAATAAGGACTTCACTTACGTCTAATGGATGTCGTTAAAACATATTTGTATAGCCCACTTGATAATGAAATTTATATGAAACTCCCAGAAGGATTTAAATTGCCAGAAACATGTAAATCCAATTCTCAAGAACAGTACTCGATCAAATTAAATAGATCTCTATATGGATTAAAACAATCCGGTCGCATGTGGTATAATCGTCTTAGTGAATATTTGTTAAAGGAGGGATATAAGAATGATCCTGTTAGCCCATGCATTTTTATAAAGAGATCTAGATTTGAGTTTGTTATTATTGCAGTATATGTTGATGATCTAAATATTATTGGAACTCCTGAAGAGATTTCAAAGGTAGTAGAGTACTTGAAAAGAGAATTTGAAATGAAAGATCTTGGAAAAACAAAATTTTGTCTTGGGTTACATATAGAGCATTTAAAGGACGATATTCTTGTGTATCAAACATCTTATATAGAGAAGGGGCTAAAACGATTTTATATGGACAAAGCACATCCGTTGAGCACCCCAATGGTTGTGAGGTCACTTGATGTAAATAAAGACCATTTCCAACCTCGAGAAAATGATGAGGAGATTCTTGGTCCTGAAGTACCATACTTGAGTGCAATTGGACCACTAATGTATCTTGCTAGTCATACACGACCTGATATATCATTCTCTGTCAACTTATTAGCAAGATATAGCTCTTGTCCAACCCGAAGGCATTGGAATGGGGTTAAACATATACTTCGTTACCTACAAGGTGCAAAGGATGTGGGTTCGTATTTTCATAACCAACCCAAAACAAATTTGACTGGTTTTGCAGATGCAAGGTACCTATCCAATCCTCATAATGCTCGATCGTAAACTGGATATGTATTCACTTGTGGTGGAACCGCCATTTCTTGGCGTTCGATGAAGCAAACTATAGTTGCTACATCTTCTAACCATGCTGAAATTTTGGAAATACATGAGGCTAGTCGTGAATGTGTAGGATTAAGGTCTGTAATTCAACACATACGAGGAGCTTGCTGTTTATCTTCAGGAGAAGAAACACTGACGGTCTTATATGAGGATAATACAGCATGCATTGTCTAACTCAAGGAAGGATATATCAAAGGTGATAGAACAAAACATATTTCACCAAAGTTCTTTTTCACTCATGACCTTTAGAAGAATGGTGATATAAATGTTCAACAAATCCGTTCAAGTGAAAATTTGGCAGATTTATTAACAAAGGCGCTTCCTACTTCTACATTTGAAAAGCTAGTCCACAACGTTGGATTGCGTCGACTCAGAGATCTCAAGTGATATAATCATGAGGGGGAGTAATTAAACTTTTTCATAAAGCAATATCTCATAAGTTTTTGAAGAATTATGTACTCTTTTTCCTTCACTAGGTTTTTATCCCACAGGGTTTTTCCTAGTAAGGTTTTAACGAGGCATATTCTTCAGTAATGGACTTCCAAGGGGGAGTGTTATGAATAGCTATATTATGGATGTCCATTCATTTTCTATAACATACATAACCTACATATTAGTACATTAATGAGCTATTCATTCTCCCTATTTAAGTTTGTATTTCTTTCATCTTCTATCTTTGTTCATGTATTTGTGAAGCCTATAAATAAAGGCTCACTATCCATGTATTTGAGTACTTGAAGAATATTAGAAAATCTCACTTCTTATATATAATCTTCTTATTCTCTCTCTAAAATTATAATAGAATCTAGGTTTAAACCAAGATCTAAATAACTAAATAAGTGTGTAAATTTTGCCAATGTATATATAGAACTTAATTTCTCTAACAATTACAAAGAAAAAAAGTCTTAATTTTGGATTAATTTTTCTATTTTTTTTCTTCTTTACAAAACAGAACAATTAATATTAGGGCATTTGGTGCAATTAATGTGACGACATTAAGTCCATTAATATTTGTTGAGTATGAAATTTTTATTTGCATCAGAAGAGCTTTCTTCTTCTGAAAAAAAAAATAAATAAATAAATAAAGAAGAAGGCTCTGCTCTGAGATGTAAATATATTAAAATATTTTTTCTATATATACGTTCATATCTGTAATTGGTTTGGTTATAGGTAAACATGATTAGATTATCAATTGCAGCACTGCAATTGTCAGAGTTATTTTTGAGTTCTTTGGTGCATAAGTTATATGAGTTTTAAATTAATGGTTTTACATTCCTAATTTGGATATTAAATTTAAAGGGGTCAAAGATGAGGAGCCAAAAATTTTAACATATGCTGATAATTAGCATGGGAATAATGAGGTGTTTAGCATGTCTGATTTAGTACACATATGTACATCATTTTTTTAAATAGGGACTTTTAATACTTGATTATCTTTTTCCTGTGTGAATAATTTTTTGCATAATTTTGTATAATTACAAATTGTTGAAATGGACATTGTGGACTTATAGTTTGGGAGTTGTGACAATGTTGATTTGAATGTAGGAGAGAGTGGTGATGATATAGAGTTTCAAGTAGATAATGAGTTATAAGAGTAAAATTCCATTTATAATCCTCAAGTAAGACTTGAGCTAAAGCCCAAAATAGGACAACAATTTGAAACATTAGAGGATGCCAAAAAAATTTATAATGCATATGTAAAAGAGGCCGAAATTAGTATTCGAAGTTGGACCCAAAGGAATAAAGGGGGGGGGGGAGTGAAGAAATCATAAGGAAGGAATATGTTTGTTTTAAGGAAGGACGGGGTTCAATAGTAGCAGATACTGATACACAAAGGCGTTGGGAGAATGTGAAAGAGAATTGCAAAGCTAAAATTGCTTTTTTAAAATTAAAATCTAAATTTTTTGTTGTGAGTGTATTTATTGAAGGGAATAGTCACGCATTGTCCACCCCAAGAAAAGTCCATCTTTTAATATCTCAGCGCAATGTTTCTAATGCCCAAAAATGCTTAACACAACAACTTATAATGGTAAATATACCATTGCATCAACAACATAATTTTTTGGGAGTTCAAGCAGGGGGGTTAGAAAACATAGGATGTACGTAAAAATATTTATATAATTATGAGAGGGATAAACGTAATGAGATGAAAGGGCATGATGGTGGTATGTTGGTTGAATATTTTAAATTAGAACAGATCAAGAATTCTTCTTTCATATTTCAAATTGAGTCAGATGATGAAAATCGCATTACTTCTTGTTTTTGGGCCGATGGAAATTATAGACATGCATATAACTTTTATGGTGATGTGGTGATATTCGATACTACATACAATACCAACCGGTATGGAATGATTTTTGCACCATTGTTGGGGATTAATAATCATGGGTAGACCATTGTCTTTGCTTGTGCTTTCTTATCTGATGAGACTGTAGATTCTTTTGTTTGGCTTTTCAAGCAATTCCTAGAATCTATGCCAGGTGATGCTCCAAAGATGATTATCACTGATCAAGATCCAGCGATGAAGAAAGCTATTTTTGAAACTCTTCCAAGTACTTATCATAGGTATTGTAGTTGGCACATTTTGATACAATTTTTTGAGAATTTAGATTCGGTAAAATATGCTCAATACTATAAGGAATTTTTAGATTGTATATGGAAATCAGAAAGTACAGAAGAGTTTGACTCTAGGTGGTTGGGTCTTGTTCTCATAAGTGGGTTGAATTAAAATATATGGCTAAAGACAATGTTTAAAATTCGTTCAAGATGAATGCCTGCATATGTTAATCATGTTTTCTCGGCCGGTATGTCAAGTAGCCAACGAGCTGAGGGCACTCATGCATTCTTCAAGAGATATGTTAACAAAATAAATTCATTGGTGGATTTTATGATTCAGTTTGATAGGGGTCTTGCACACCAACGTCATGAAGAATTAAAGGCCGACAATAAAGACATGAATGAAAAGCCTAAAGTGAAAATGCTCCACTCTTTTTTGTTATAAATGGTTGATATTTACACATGTGAATTATTTTATAAATTTCAAGATGAGTGGTGGGGGAGCTTCTTGAATTATAGATTCCAGCTTATTGGAGATTATGATAATCATTGTGTGTATAATATTAAAAAAATGATGATAAGTATAAAATGAGGGAGATTGTTTATGAAAAGACTTGGATTATGCTACATGTAGTTGTAAAAAATTTGAGAGCGTTGGAATTCCTTGTAGGCATCTTTTAGCTTATTTGAACAAGTTTCATTATCTAGAGAAACTTCCAAATAAATATATATTAAAGAGATGGACCTAATATGCAAAATGTGGGAATGTTAGAGATGGTGCAAGAATGGAGATAAATGATGATAAATTATATATCACGTTGCGGAGTCAATTGGTTCAAGAATCTTTGGAAGTTGTTGATAAGACACTTGTAACTGTGGAAAGAACTAAGATATATAGGGATGCTTTGAGTAATACACTTGAGAAATTGAATATATTGAATAATGGTGATAAAAGTGTAGGAGTTTCTGGTGAAAAAATTGGTCTTGACATACTTAGTTCAATGAAATTGAGTTCAACATATGAACATATGATTCAAGAACCTAGTCAAGTGTGGGCAAAGGGGTGAGAAAAAAGGCTCAAAGGAGGAAAAGAAAGAGCATTAGGGAGGCCAAAAAAATAGAAACCGAGAATGTGTCGTGGATGTGAAAAAATTGGACAAGCACATGATAAAATAAATTGTCCAATGCTTCAACTCAGGTAACAAATCTTTTTATTTTTGTTTTATCATTTTAATTTGATTTTTGTAAATTATGAATATATTTTTTATTTAATGTGATTTTATTGAAGTTTTTGTAGGTCCGTATGCTCTGAAGATTTCAATTCAAATGCAAGTGAAGACGATGGCGAAAATTATTCATCTACTTGATTGACTACTATTTTTATTTTTTTGAGTATGTAATGACTATTGAAGTTGTGTGTAGTTAACCAAGGTTAATTCACTAGAACTATGTTTTATTGGCCATTTTATTTTATTTTTATTTTTTTCGATGGTATTTAGAGAGAAAAGAGAATATATGGTATGGAGAGGGGAGAGGGGAGAGGGGAGAGGGGAGAGGGAAGAGAGAATAACTGATAAGTTTTGTTTGGATACTTAAGTTTTGTTTTTTAGTGAAGTGAGAATACCTGGTATGTCTAATCTGACTTAGATAATAATTGCAATAGTCCGTTTGAGAACTTTATTATATATATATATATATATATATATATGTATAACTTTTTTAAAATGAACATTTTATACATATATAAATTATGGGAATTATTAAATTCACAACACTTTTTGTTATTTTCACAACAAAAGTATTGTTGTAGATGTATAGTGACGGTGAAAACCGTCGCTATATATTATTTACTACTTTCATATTTTGTGTATCATCAGTCTCTTCAATTCAATGAGTTGTACATCAAACTCATCAAGCAAAATAAATATTTTTAACATTTCATAAATGTTTTGAATAGAGAGAATGAGGTTGCAAAATTGAAGAGAGAGAATGAGGTTGCAGATTTGATGACGAATGAGGTTTTGATAAAAATTGAATGAATCTGAATCAGAATATGAATGAACTGAATCTGAATCTAAATAAAAAAATTTGTTTGATAATTAACATGTCTAAAACCTCTGAAAGACAGAATTTTATTATTTTACCTTCTGAAAAAAAATTAAAGTTATTGTAAATTTATTTAATATTACTTAATATAATAGTTAATATTTTTTAATTTTTTTTATTTTATTTAGCTGCTCATTCAATCATTCAGCCAAAAAAATATGACTTAGACATTCAGCTCAATAATTTGACTGATTCAGCCATTTAGACGATTTTTTTTCCAAAATAAGTGCACTTAATGGCCGATCGATTCAGTCATTCAACCATTCAAATATATTCAGTCCTAAACAAACAATGTAAGACCCCAAATTATTAATAAATAAAATTTATTTTCCTCTATTTATTATTTTTAAATAGTAAGGGTTGATTTGATTAATGTGGTTAATTATGGGTAAAATGTGCAAATATTTTAAATAAGCAGGTGATTATAAAATATTCATTATTGTCGGAGAATATTCGTTTGGTCGTTAAATATTCTTGCTGTCGGGGAATATTCGTACTACGGTGCAGTCTTTTGTGGGCCCCATAACAGAAAGTGATTGGATGAAGAAAACGACAAGTATAAGTTATTTATAAATAACGGCGTAGTTATGACTGTTAATACTGTTGGAATACCCGGTGGTTAAAACACAGTAATACGTGTTGTTACACAGTAGCACACGGTATTGCACCAATTATTGATTCTTACGTAAGAAGACACTACTCAATAATTGTTACAGTAGTTACTGTTCAGTATTTTATTTTATTGATTCAATAATTGCTACGTTAATTTTTTTTATATTACTATTGTTTCAATAATTGTCACTACACAGTATTTTCCATTATCGAAGTAATAATTCATATTATCTGAATAATATTATTAGAAAACATTATTGGCAATGTCTAGAAAGTTCTGTCTAAGGAGAGGTTTGGTCACCTAATTGCGCGTCAGTAAGGAGAAATTCTTATTGGAAAGCCCCCTCTTTCCTAGGAACGGCCTGGTTGCCAGTACTGTGTTTCTGTAATATTATTTGTGAATAATTAATTATTGATTTATATGATGATGAAAATATTGATTTTATGTGGATATAGATGGAGAAAATTTTTAAAGTGACAATTGTTGAAAATCGATATTTTATCTTTTCTGATAAAATAATTTATTATTATATTTTAATAATATAATAATGGTGATATTTTTACAATGAATGTGGGATATATGAGTATATGAGGAGGAAGATTATTTTTGTTACAAAAGTTGTTTAAAACATGTTAAACATGTTGGTGGACCCATTTCTTGACTGAAATTTGATTATAGCTTGTAAAATCGTCCGTTTATGAATTTCGGTCAATTTCTGTTTGGAATTTGGAAAAACTTTCTTCTGTAAAGTTGTAGAGAATTGAATTTTCTATAAAAAAACGCGAGATTCGAATTTTCTGATAAAAGGGCTATTTATTATGAATTATTGAAGTTCCGAAGCTTCGAAATAATTGATTTTTGGAAGTTTAAAATAATTTAAATAAGAAAAACGTTTTTTGTGTTTGGTGGGCATCTTTAAGACATGCTAAGTTGCTGAATTTAGATGATTCTAAGTGGGCGTAGACAAATTAATATATATATATATATATATATTATTAAATTTTCTGCTTTGGTGTTCTAAGCATTTTTCTATAAATAGGGTGCTTAGGTTAGAATTGAAAATCACACCAAAAATTGAAGTTTTCTCTCTCTTTCTCTCTCTATAATATCGAGCGTATTTGTGAGTATTTTAGTACTTTGAGTATTGCTATACGGTGCAAGTTCTTTCAGCACTATATCCAGTATTTCAGTCAGAAGTACTATTCTTTCTGAGATAAGAGATGTTATTTTCTTCTCAAATAATATTATTTTTTCAATATCATTATGCTGAAATATTGGTTGGAACTTTTTGTCAAATTTGAAATTTTTTCATGTCGGAGTTACTATTCACGAGTTACTATTCTTGAGTTACTATTCACGAGTACTATTCACGAAGCATGATGATATTTTTTTTGAAATTTCTATCTTTTGGTGTCGGAGTTACTATTCACGTATACGGCATTATTCACGTATACGGCACTATTCACGAATACGACACTATTCACAGAAAAATTAAATTTTCTTTTCTGTGTCCAAGATCGTCTGTTATGATTCCTATCTTGAATTAGATCTATGTTTTGATCATTCTTGAATCTTACTCCACTACTGGTTATTTATGAAGTTTTTTTGAACTTGAATTGTTTAAAGTACGAATCCTTAATATTTATTCTTTTGTTTCACTGGATTCGTTTTCTTTAAAATATTTTTCATCATCTTCAGTCCTAAATGATGATATAATTGAATATTTTTGGTCTGTAGTGCAAAGATGAATGATTTCTTGATGAATATCTTTGGCCCGTAGTGCAAAGATGAACAGGTGTTGAGATGAACATGACCGACTGATTAATATCTTTGGCCCATAGTGCAAAGATGAACAGGTGTTTAGATGAACATGACCAACTGATGAATATCTTTGGCCTGTAGTGCAAAGATGAATATTTGATTCCAGATATATATTGATTGATGTTACAGGGATAAAATATCGACGATGAACTTTTAAATTCATATATAGAAGATAGTAGTTTGCATTCTCTACTTAACTCTTCTAATGAATTGTTGTTTCCGCTGCAGTTGTTGATCTAAAACTTGTTGTCTATTGTATTCTATCAGATTGTTTCCTGTTGAAGACTAAAGATAATTTGTTTTACATTATCTTAGTCATAATATTCTTTACTGGGCTAGTTGAGCTCACCCTTTTCCTTTTTGTTCTATTTTCTTCTCAGGAGACGAGAATATAGCGGGAACTAGTCGGGGTGTGGAATGATGGTTCTAGAAGTTGTTCTAGTAGTCCTCAATATTCTATAAAATAGTGTATTAATAATTGTAATGAGAAATTATTTGAGTGTGGATATTGTCTAGATGATAATATTTGTATTTAAACTCACAGTTTTTATGCTGTATTAATAAAATTGTAGTTGTTTCTGTACTATGTATTTGGCGACTCAGAATGGATGTTGTATACCTATTTTGGGGCGTCACAAACAACCTCTAAAATTTAATAGAATGTTGGAGATAATTTTTTTTTGACGTGGCTCACCTTATTTAAGTATCTCAAAATAATAGAAGAGACGGTTGAAGATGCTATAAAGTATAAGAAAAAAAAGATATTCATTAAAATTCTCATTTATATCATTATTAAAAAATTACTAAAATATTTGTTTGAAATGAACATATCATTAATTAACTATTTGGTACCGATTCCGTCCATTAGTTATGACTTTTAAGGATGAAACGTAGTAGTCGGTTGGATTATTAGTCACGGGCGTGTTCCCCTGCGTGCACAAGTTTCATTTGTAGTCCATCATTTTTAAGTAGTACTACTAGTAGACTAGATGCATAGAACATTGATGAAAATGACCCACATTTATTAAATGAGGAGGAATGGCCCAATCACATTAAATACCAACATTGGAATTTTTCAGGATATCTAATTGTAGTACCACCTCATCATTATTTTTGAAATACACAATACGCAAATAATAACATTATTTTCTTTTAATTATTACTATTAAAATACCCCCCCAATTTCATTTTATCTTACGTTTTAAAGGTAAGTACATATATTAAAAAGCCTAATTATTACTCTTTCCGTCTCAAATTAATTGCTCAATTTTAATTTTTTAAGTCAAATTGACTATTTTTAAAATTAATAATTAAGCATATATAAATATATTTCTAAAATTATAAAAATTTGGGTTAGTAATAAATTATATATACTTTCTTTTGGTTATAATCTCTTCACCTATATTTTAGCAAAAATAGTAAAAATATTAGTTTTAAAAATGGTCAATTTGATTTTAAAAAGTCAAAACTAAACAATTAATTTGAGACGGAGGGAGTATTAATTAAATATGCTATCAAATGCCAAAAACACACCGTCTCTTTTTTTCCGTCATCCCACTCCTTTTCTTCTTTTTTATTACTTACTGCCTAAATTTTTTGTTAGTTCTATTTTTTATTTTTTGACCATATTTCCTTATAATTAAAAAGTTGTTAGTATTTAGATTACATATGATCTTATAAAACAAAACAAATTAAACTATATTAATTATAGATATAGAAAATTAAAAAAAAAAAAAATTAAAAATTTTGCAATTAAAAACACATTAGCAAATTACTTCTACTTTTTGTGTGAAGAATACATGATTATATTAAAAAGAGTAATTACAAGAGAGAGAGAGAGTCAAATAAGGAGAGAAGAAAAAAAATGTGAATATACATTTATTCGGTTAACATGAAGTTTATTTTTTGATAAGTTGATCAATTGGCTAATAGAATGCTGACACACATAAAGTCTGCCTGCGTGTCAGCACTCTATTGATCAATTGACCAACTTACCTAAAAATAAATTTCATGCTAACCACTTCCGATATACATAAAGAAGATGAATGAGCATTAAAATTGTAGATAATTTATTTTAAGGGTAATTTGGGAAACATTATAACTAATTCTCCTAGAAATCTTAGAACACAAAATATTTAGGAACAAACGAATTATCGGAAAACGTCATATAAAAGGGAACTGAGGGAGTACTATTAACAAGTATTTTTTCCATTTCTTAATATAAGTCTTTTTAAAGTTATGTATAAGTATTAAAAAAATAATTGTATAGCATTAAATATTAAAACTTAAATATCTCAATATTCAAGTCTTTTTAATACGAGTCGACTTTCAAAATAACTTGTAAACACAAGATGCCCCCTGCCGCATGAGGCTTCCCAAAGTTACAAATATTATTCTAATATTCACATATTATTATTATTATTATTATTATTATTAACAGGTCTAATAATAAAAAAAATATTAATATTAAACATAATAATAAAAACATAATATTAAATATATTAATATTACAATTATTATTGTAAACAAACTAATATTACATAATATTAAACATATTAACAGGCTCTAATTTTTTTTATAATTATGAAACCATAATATTAAACATATTAATTATATATTAATTAATATGTTTAATATTTTTATTTTTATTATTAGACTTGTTAATAATAATAATAATATGTGAATATTAGAATAATATTTATAACTTTGGGAAGCCTCATGCGGCAGGGGGCATTTTTGAAATTAATTTACTGCCGCTACAGCCTGTAGCGGCAGGGAGAGAAAATTAGGCTATTGACTGCCGCTACAGGCTGTAGCGGCAGGGAAGAAATTGATTTGATGCAGCAAACGCTTGCTGTGGATTAATGCCCTATATATATATATATATATATATATATATATATATATATATATATATATATACACACACACACACACACACTCTCGTTCCTTAACATAAGTTATTTTAGAAAAATATTTTTGTTCCTTAATATAAGTCGTTTGACAATTTCAAGTAAGCATTAATTGCTTAATTTCTAATAGAGTCCTTCTAGGGGGACATTTTTTAGTGACATTTCTATTGACATTTTTTTTAATTTTTTATTTTTGTAGTACCTCCCAAAAAATATATAGTATTTATTCCAACTGGAATTTTTATAAAAATTAGTATTTTAGGTGTAATTTGGATACATACAAGAAACACGGTTTGTACAGTCTGTACAACCCTGTTTCTTGTATGTATCCAAATTACACCTAAAATATTATTTTTTACAAAAATTTCAATTAGAATAAATACTATACATTTTTTGGGAGATATTACAAAAAAAAACTAAAATAAATAAATAAATAAATAAATAATGTCACTAGAGAAACGTCCCCCTAGACTTATTGTTTCTAATATTACCCCAAGTATTAAATGTAACTTTAGTTCTCTCATTATTTTCTGTCTAATAAATAACAATCTCTTATTCTAATACAAGAGCAATATAGACAATTGATATTATAATTAATGCTATACGATTATTACCTTAATACTTATGCACAACCCTAAAATAATCTATATTAAAGAATGGAGGTAGTATATATCCGTACCTTAGTCTTTTTAGGATCCGGTTAGCATGAAGTTTATTTGTTGGTAAGTTGGTCAATTGGCCAATAAAATTCTGACACACATAAAAACTCGTCTGCGTGTCAGCACTCTATTGGTTAATTGACCAACTTATCCAAAAATAAACTTCATGCTAACCACTTTCGTCTTTTTAATACAGGTTGACTTTCAAAATAACTTGTAAGAAGTCTTCTACCACGTCACAATATTGAGGTTAAGCTCGGCCGATATAGATAATACATTTGGGCTCAGGACTAAATGACCCAAACTTAAAAAAAGAAGGAGGAATTATATATTCTATTACATTTTTAAATTCTATTACAACAATAGTGCACTCATAAAATTTTAGCATAATTAATACAATTTCATATTTATTTACAATATTAGTGCAATTAGGATTCCTTAATTTATGGAGTAATTATCTCTATGACTTCTTTTCTCTCTCCTTATCTAACAACTGCATACTAATCAAAACATCATGAACAAATCAAAAAGAGTAGCGCAACTGTATTAAAATAAACAAAACTCTGTTCCGTAGTATGCGCATACAAAATGAAAATCTGATTCTAACACCACCAGCAACATGAAGGTTTAAAATTGAAGGCAAAATGCGGGGAAGGTTAATAAGTCATCTCTATTGGTTCAGTCATTCCCATCTTTTCTCTCTCTTAACTTAACCAAAACTTGAAGAAGAAGAAAAGAGCACAGAAAACCCATTTATCTCTCCTCCTCTTAGTATTTGAATTCCGATCCTGTTACATCTTGATATGTCAGGTTCAGTTCTTCAACCATTTCACTAGCATGATGTATCAACCTCAATATCAAATGGGAAGTGGATATTACGAATATGACCTGGGGGCCCAAATGCAACATTTCAATTACAGACCATTAACCTAGACACAATATTTTGGGAGGTTTGTTTGTAAATTACTGCCGGACCCCCTCACCCCCAATCCACGTCCACACCTGATTTTTTTTATAGTACAGTTGCTGCGATTTTTTTATAGTATAGTTAGTAGCCAAACATTCATACAAAGGTAACCAATTCAGTGTTATTAGGTTACTAATTTATTTTTAAAAAATCTATTATAAATTTTTTTTATTTAATAGTGCAGTTGGTAGCCAACACTTTATACAAATGTAACCAATTCAGTTTTATTGGGTTACCAATTAATTAAAAAAAATCTATTGTATATTTTTTTTATAATGCAATTGGTAGTCAAACCTTAATACAAAGGTAACCAATTCAGTTTTATTGGGTTACCAATTAATTATAAAAAATCTATTATAGATTTTTTTTCATAGTACAGTTGGTAGCCAAACCTTAATACAAATGTAACCAACAAAAACTAAAATTATTTCCTTTGTATGAAAGTTTTGGTTATCAACTACACTGAAATTTTTCTTGGTTACCCACAAAAACTAAAATGGTTACCTTTGTATAAATGTTTGGCTACCAACTGCACTAAAAATTATCTTTTTCTTATTTTAATTTTTGGACTAAATCAACTTTCGTCATAATGGCAGATGTGGCCGTAATGGATGAGGAGATCGGCGTCCATGGCGACTACATCTTCAAGATCTACAGATCTACATCTTCAAGGTGTTGAAGCGGCGGCGATGGCGGCGAAGGAGGACGAATGGGAAGAAGAAGAAGACTTACAAGATCTGCATCTTCAAAGTGTTGAAGCGGCGGCGGCGGCGGCGAAAGAGACGACTAAGGAGGAGGAACGAATAAAGTGGAGTAGTTTTCTCCTTGAATCAAGGTGTTTCTATTTTTGTTGGTTTGGGTTCTGTGACGTGTATTGCACTACTATTGATATTATTATATATTATTGCACTATTACTATATTTATTTAATTGGTGCACTATTCTTGTAATATCTTTTTTTTTTTTGTATATTTATGTAAATGACCCATTATAAAAGAAACTCTATTTGCATAATTCCTCTCCAGGGTCGGCCCATGCGCTACTACTAGTTAGTTAGTGACAATCAAGTTTAATGTCCTAATAATTTGCAAAATGGATGATCTCTTTGACTCCTTGTCACGAGCATAATATAGAAATTGATATTTTCATATGATTTTGTGATATTTTTATATGAAAATCAGTCGCTATAAATCCTATAACAATAATTTTTATCACCGTTATACATCTATAACAACACTTTTAATGTGAAAATATCAAAAAGTAATGTGGAAATATCAATTTCCTAAATTTTTTATATAGAAATTATAGTAGCATGACCTCTTTGATATATTTTCTGTTAAATAAAATTTAATATATTTTATAAGTATTTCTATTAATAAACAATAATATTAAGAAATACATATTTTAACAATTTTTAATTTTAATTTTGTTAGGCCTGAATATTTTTATGCGTGGGCGAGCCAGAGTTCATTAAATAGTATATAATAAACTTCTTCTATTTATAGAGTTTTTAGAAGGCTGTTGCACCGACTTAACTGTCCACTTAGTCACGTCCCTTTGAAATTTGGCCCACTAACATACTTAGTAGTAGGGGTGTTCATCGGTAAAAAATCGAACCGGTAACGAAAAAATTGAAAAATCAAGAACCGGTACCGGTTCATTACAAAATCGGTACCGATTATTTTGGTTCGATTTTCGATTATATCGCAATAATTAAATAATTTTACACTAGTTGGTAGTCTCGGTTAGTGGTAGCTAACATTGCTTCTGATCTGCTGATTATTTCGGCTTTCCATTCATTCTCATCCCACTTTAAACCGAAACTTGCATTCTATAATTGCAGACATGCGTGTAATGCATAGACTTGTAAGCCACAAGGCCTAAAAGATGATTTCCACCACTTTTGTAAAAACTGTAAATGATTCTCCGACATTTGTTGCAGTGTATTCGGGGAAGATCTAAAATCAATTTCAACAATTTCTTTTTGATCATTTTACAGGCACTATTTTTTCCTTATCACGTTCAGATCCTATCTCTACTGCACTTCCGCTAGTGCGATGATATTCACAACCAGGATGGATGCAAGGCCAGAACTTGGCCATCTTTGTTCTAACCTTAAAATTATGTAGATGCGTGCCAGTCTTTTTCAAAAAATGAATGTACAGCTTCATAGGTTTCACTTCCCTTTGTGAACAAGCCAGGCTTAATTAGGCAAAGGTTGTTCTCTCTCTCTTTCTGAGAGTATAGTGTATACATTTGTGTAACTATATATAGATGTATATATATACATGTTGGGTCATGATATTTTTTCTATTGGGCCGGACGGATTGGGCCTATTCATTTAATTAACCTATTGGATCTTTGTTATTGAGTTTTATTGTCATTCGACTTAATATTTATGTTACCTTTATCATATCCTCATAATGATGGGTTGGGTCTAAGAATTGATCCGTTAAAGCTTTTTATATCTAAGCATTTGACTTGTAATGATGAAAAAAGAGAGCAGTTGACCAAAAGTCTGCAGATTATTAATGTGGATGAGATTTTATCCAGCCGGCGGCAGGTACAGTAGGAAAAAGGTGACAACCTGCATGCATCCGACTGAGACCATAGAGGAGTGGGGAGCTGTGTCAGATTAGGGTTGGTGGCACAAAAAACCGAGCATAAGAGTATAACCTAGCAAGAGAGTCTTCTAACAAAAGGTACGCATACATTTTTATCTCTCTCTAGACGCTAGACATTTTCATCCTCCATTGTTAACCCTTGTGACCGCCTGTACTTACTCTCACGCCAGAGCTATCCCCCGACGGTCCAGCCGTCAAGCTTTGTGTGTTGATCGTGTTTACTGAGCAGGATCGGGACGTCTTACGTGATTGGGACGTAGCAGAAGATCTTGGCGTTAACATTGGCGCTAGAATGAGGGCTGAGTTCTAGTGTCCTGAGTATTTTTCAATCACACATTTCGGTCGTTCTACGTCAGTGATCATGGAGAAGAGTAGAACACCTACACCTGAAGGACAGTCGATACCTGTCAGTGAGACGGCACCAAGAGTGTCTGTAAAGGATCGTTTGGGACCTACATTAAGTGTTCATTCCAGCACAGCGTCCAAACGTTCGCAAGAAGATTCTCGACAGAAGGTTGTGAGCAAAGCTAAGAGGAAGCTAATTTTCACGACGGAGAAAGGATCTAGTCATGGTCGAAAACGAGTAGAAGGCACCTCGCCTAAAACTCAATACCGAGACGACCAAGATGAAAAGGCCTCCCGACTGGTTAAGATGGCAGAAGAAATAGATAGGGCCATGGAGGCACTTACGAAGCAAAGACAGGATATAGCTGAGCAGATGTCTCGGATGGTAGAGTTGAGAGATGAAGCGTCCAGTTACGTTCGGTCCGAAGAGCGTGGGCATCAAAGTGGGAAGGAACCCGCTCATTCAGGACGTGAAACTCAAGGCCAACATCGAGAAAGAAGAAGATCGAGAAGCCCTACTCCTCGAAAATCGAAGGGAGCGTAGCATCATGTCGGTTCTAGGGAGCAGGGCCGAGGTGAACAAAGAGGCCGATCCAGAGAACATACTCCCGAGAATACAAAGAGGGCGCTCGTTATTGCACATTCTCAGCACAGTCACCGGACCCAAAGACGAAGCAGATCTAGGGGCCGTACACTAGAAAGTCCACCTAAGGCACTCCGCTCTGGAGACCGTCATCATAAAAGTCCTTTGAAAATTGGGGGTATTGTGGTTAAAGACCGATCTACTTAAAAGAGGAAGGAGTCATCAGAGAAAGAAGTGTCATCACAACCAGAAGGAGTGGAGTATCTGGTAAAAGAATTGAAGGAGCTCCGGAAACAGTTAGCTGAGGTCCAACAGGTGAAGGATACTCTGGGAAAGAAAGCATCCCCATTTTCTTCGGATATTCTTAAGGAGAAGGCAGACACCACTAAGAAGTTGCCTCACATGGAAAGTTATGATGGATCGGGGGATCCTTATGACCATAGCCAAGCATTTGACCGGCTGATGGATTACTACGATTTTACTGTTGCTGCTAAATGTCACACGTTTGTTACGAAGTTAAGAAAGGATGCCAGACAGTGGATGGGGACTCTGCCTGCAGATTCAATCTCATCATAGTCCGAGCTCTGCGATAAGTTCCACGCTCTCTTTGGGAGTAACCGAAGAATAGGGAAGCCCACGGGTTCTCTGGCACAGGTCAGACAATACACCAACGAGTCGTTGGGTCAGTATGTAAAGAGGTTCCGAGAAGCCGTTGGTCAGGTATCCGATTTTAATGATCTCCAAGCTGTGGGGTTGTTTCAGAATGGGTTGGACCTAGTAAAGTCCGAGAAGTTGGTGAAGAAGCTGATGTTTCATCATCCGAAGAGTTTAGTAAAAGCCTTTTATAAAACGGAAGGTTATATCATAGTGGAGGAGGCTATGAACAATCTGAAACGATCTTCCTCGGACCGAAATAAGGAGGCGAATGCTCCTAAAGCCGATGTCGAGCAGAAGAAAGAGGGGGTATAATGATCGATCGGAAGGCAGCTCTAAAAAATTCAGTAACACTTGGCGACAAGGAGGTTATTGCCCATCCGCCCAGAAGGTGAATAAGGTGTATACCAAGCTGAACACAGATAGATCAGTAATTCTAGATCAGATCAGGGATCAACCGTTCTTCGAGCCGCCTCGTGATAACTTCAAGCCATGGCAATGCAATACTCGGAAGTATTGTGGCTGTCATCAAGCTACGGGTCACGATACCAATAAATGCTGCAATTTGAAAGATTTTGTGGAGAGTAAGGTTCAAAGTGGTTTGCTGATTCAATATATGGCCAGGAGAGATCAACCGTAGCAACAGAATGCCGACCGCACGGTTCAGACGATTCAAACAAATCCTCCCGTATAGCCTGCCCCGAATCAGCCACCAAGACATGTCATCGACATAATAACAGGGGGGACATCGGGAAAGTTGGTAGGAAAGAAGAGGAGGGGGTATCTGGATTCAGTCATGTCCGTGGCGGGTGCTCCCCCGAATATTGATAGACCTTTTCCGGGAATTGTTATATCCTTTACTGATGCAGATTATCTTTCGGAGCTCATCGAACCCCATGAAGGAGCACTGGTGATCACTGCGCAAGTAGGTTTAGTAGACGTGAAGTGTATGATGATAGACAACGGGTCTTCGGTGGATATTCTATATGTCATGCTTACTAAAGGATGCATCTTGATGGGCGGAAGATGGAGGTTGGACAGGAGGCTCCTCTGTATGGCTTCAGCAATGACCCGGTCAGAGTGGCCGGAACTATTGAGCTGCCAGTCATCTTTGGTACCGCTCCACAGCAGGTAGAAATAACATGCAAGTTCTATGTTGTGCATGTAGATTCGGCCTAAAATGCCATTTTAGGAAGACCTACTTTGGCTGCTCTCCAAGCAGTGACTTCCATTCCTCATTTTAAGATCAAGTTTCCTACGACACATGGAGTAGGAGAGGTGGCGGGGGATTTGGATATGGCCCGACGCTGTTATCGGAACGCTGTCATTTCCTCGGGAGTTGGGGTCAGCAAGCATAAGCAAACTATGGCAATCGAGATCGAGCCCTTCACAGAAAGCAGTTCAGAGCCATCAGTTATTCCCGCAGGGGAGACAGAGGAGATTGAGTTGGTCCTGGGAAAGAAGGATAAGACAGTGAATATTGGTTTGGGTTTGCCAGAACCTCTCCGGACAAATCTCATAAAACTTCTTCGATGCTATGCAGACATCTTTGCATGTGAACCACAAGATATGCCTGGGATCAGCAGAAGAATCGCCGAGCCTCGTTTAGACATAGATCCATCGAAGAAGCCAGTTCGGCAGAAAAGGCGGATCTTTGCACCCGAACGTCAAAAGATCATCGATGAGGAAATTACAAAGCTGATAGCCGCCGACTTCATTTTCGAAATCGACTACCCAGAGTGGATGATAAATGTAGTGTTGGTGCAGAAGCAGAACGGGAAATGGCGAGTCTGCATCGACTACACCGACCTGAACAAAGCATGCCCGTTATCATCAAATATCTATGTGCAAGGAAGATATTTCAAAGACAACATTCATCACACACTGTTCGGTGTACGCCTATAAGAAGATGACCTTCGGCCTGATAAATGCTAGGGCCACTTTCCAGAGAATGATGAACTTTATCTTCCACAAGCAGTATGTATAAGAATAATTACTTATCCTTATACTTATTAACAAATTATCCTTAAACATATTACTTATTAATCAGTAACATAAAATAATAAAAAATTATAAGGATAATCAATAATTATCTTTATACTTATCCTTATACTTATTAACAAAATAAGTATGTATAAGAATAATTACTAATTATCGTCTTATAATCTTAATTATAAATAAAAAATAGTGATTGAGTTTATATTATATTCATACTCAAATATATAAACTCCATCCATACCCCACCAAAAAAATATATTATGTGATTATGTATACACCCCTTACCCCCACCCCACCCCACCCCACCCCACCCCACCCCACCCCACTCTCACCCCCCAAACAATAATATTATGTGATTATGTATACACCCCATCCCCCCATCCCACCCACCCCTACGCACACCAAAAAAAAATACTATTATGTATATCTCATAGCATTACTTAAGGAGCCTAAATTCCACCCCTTTTATCCGTCACTATATCTATAGTATATATTAATATGGTTAATATGGTTTTTAACCATAACCATATGTTTCTAACCCACATAACCGATATTAAAAAATGGTTAATGTGGTTTTAGTTCTTAAATGAAACCATAACCATATTTTGAAAACTAAAACCAACCCATAATCATATTTTGTCAGGCCTAGCTAGTACTATTGAGCTACTGCTTATGGACCTCTTTATGAGGTTGGGCTTTACCGAATTATTCGACTTGGTATAAATGAATGAAAAAAAATAATAAATAAATAATTCAGTATACAATCGGGGGAATTGATATTTTGACAAGAGAAATTGATATTTTTAGAAGACTTCACTCACGGTTTACTATTCATGTGAGGGAAGCCTTGTGGAAATATCAATTTTCCTTATAAAAATATCAATTCTTTAAAAATTAAAATTAAATATTTATTCAATAAAATATAAAACAAAAACTTAATTTGCATTAGCTTAAAAAATTATTTCCCTAAATATCTAATAATTTCTATAATAATTGAATCTTTTAGCACTAATTTTTTAAGTAATAAGAGTAAATAATAGCCAATATATTCTTTTCTTTTCTATTTTTTTTTTTGGTAAATTAGTTTTTAGTTTTCAAATTCCCCAAAGTGGTATATGGATGATGGATCACACGTTGAGAACAAAAATAAATAGGGTCCATATTCCTATTCGTGTTGGAAAATTAAAGGAGATATTCGACGCCTCTGTGACTGAAAGGCAAAGTTCCAATCCGATAAATACCTTAAACGCAGATATATAAAACTGTATCTCCCTGTTTATATATCAGCGTTGGATTAAAGCTACGAAGCATGCAAATCTTCGTGAAAACGCTGACCGGAAAGACGATAACTCTCGAAGTCGAGAGTAGCGACACCATCGACAATGTCAAGGCCAAGATTCAGGTGTCAATTTCATCAATTCTACCTATTATTTGAATGAATTTTATAATACTGATAAGTAGGATTTTACTGATTCAATTTGTTGTGATAAACTTGGGGATTTTCCTGTGTTTGATTAACCTAGGGTTTTGTTTGTTGTGATGAACCTAGGGTTTTTCTGGGTTTTGCTTGTTTATTGTGTATGCTTTTTTAGGGTTTTCAGTTATTGTTTATACTTGTGTTATCTTCTTCCTTTTCTCTTAATGCACTCTCGTAATTGTTAAAAAAACATCCGTCTCTGCATATATTCAGCTCCAGTACCCTAATTTTTTAATTATACTCTTGTTCTATTGAAGATAATTACGTCAGGTATTATTCGAAATTTGGAAGAGGATATAATTTAGGGAGGAAGTGAGATATAACTTTTGGAGAACACTCAAGAACACTTTGATTTCACTTTTTTCAAATGATCCAAGTACAAGGTTATTATTGGACTCCTAGGACACTTCTAGAGCCACCATAATAATTACTGATGTACATGAACCTAACCATTACATGACCAAATTCATGTACATGAACCTAACCATTACATGTTCCAAGACATTTTCAAATACATTCATGTACATACATATATCATTTAATTAATTCATGAATAATCTAGAATCAATTTGGCTTAGTTGCTAACAAGTATCTACTGTATCTCCTAAATTTCAAATTGATTTTTCCATGAGAATTTTTCTTAATGAATGCTGATATGATTTGATAGTGCAAAATATATATTATGGATGAAAAAGTGTATTGGTTGTATTAGAATATCATTATGCGGATTTAATTTTTTGTTGCTATTTTGCAAAAATAAAAGTTATACATGTCCTTATAAAGTCATTAGGTGTCTGTGGCAGGCTGTCTACTTTCTACATGTATTAGATAATCAAGTGAGGAGGAATTTTATCCTCATTTGGTTTATTTTATCTAGATCGTTCTTCTTAGTATTACTCTTGAATTATATACTATGATTTTTCCTGTTACATCTTTTAAGCTTACTTATTTTCAAAGATTTAAACAATGCATATATTTGGCCCTAAATCTAATATGATAAGATATTGTACATAAACTATTTTAACAATATCACATGATGTAATGGTGTAAGGTATTACAACTGGTTGTAATCTGTACTTAATGATAGAGCTTCCAGAATATAGTTAGGTGGACTTTTAGTTTTTTTTTTGTTTATGGTAAGGTAGTTACAGCCATTTAAAATCGAGGACATTACAACATCATGTGATAGAGTTATGACTTATAAGAGTTAATGATGTAAATTTAAAGATGTTTAATGTTGTGCCAAAGTAATCATTTAAGTTTGCCTACATGTTAATCTATGATCAGATTTTGGGTGCTGGGACATGCAATTGTAATTTAAGCTTTGCATCCTTATTTAGGTATCAGTGTTGAGATTTAAGACTAATACAAATGTTCAGTTCACCTTGTTTGGGTAGTTATAGTGGACTATATTGTGATATGCCTGTATGCTGATTGTAAATTTTAAATTTCTTACTGCATAGGTCTGTGTTATATCTATTTGATCTCATTATGTTTTGCATGCCATGTTTATTATTATTGAGGAGATTTTGTTATTTGATTAAAATTTCTTTTTCTGTCCTCTGTTGGGACATGGATTGGATGAAATTATGTCCGGCTGGTTTATTTCTCCGGAGTTTTTTTTCATTTGTTTAGTTTTTATATTATATATATATATTTATTAATTTAAAAAACTTGTTATGATGCTTGACTATCATATGTAATCTCTTAATATTTCAATTGAGGCCTCAAATCGCACTATGGCTACAAGGTTATAACATTCTATGATTAATGGTTAGTTATTTAATTTGCCTAGTTGTCATTTGTCGGAATCTTATGCGTCACACTTCAGTTATTCTTTTAATCTTTTTAATATTTTTAAAATATCACAATATGTCATGATTTGGAATCAGAGAATCTTAGTAGAACCAGAGTCGAATAAGATTCACATGATCAACAATTTGATTTATTTTTATGATTCCCATTTGAATCCAAATTGACATGCATAACTTGGAATTTTAGAAAGCTGAGTCAAGAACTAAAATGTGGATATTTGATTTTACTTGTGTCGAGATTCACTTCTTCTTGTGATTCTTGATTATCAACTGAGGCCTTAAAATTACATTTTCTGTTATCTGTGAATAAGTTGTAATATTTGATCCTTCTGCTTAGTTATGAGAAAGGAGGTGGGCTTGTAGATCTCCTAGTTGTGGTGGAATATGTGGATGTTTGATGTCACTTACTGTTGTGATTCTTGATTATTCTGACTGAAACATTTAAGTCTTTCAACCCTAAGAAGTAGAGTCATGATGATTTCTGTGAAGCTGTCAATACAAATATTTATATTCTGTGTCAAAAAATCGGTCCCATTTTCCTTTTTAATGCACCCCAATACTAAATATAGACTAAAAAGTGACATGATGTACAGATTGTATATAAAAACCTAGTAAACCCAACTTTAATCAAAATATCATATAAATTTATCTGAATTGAGTATAGGGAAATTGACAACCGTTCTTAAAATAGTTAAAATGCATGATTTCTTAAGACAGGATTCTCATTTTAAGTCGGAGGGAGTATATTATTGTATCCAACAAGCTTTTGTAGATATTCTATGCTGGGTAGTTAGTTGTTAAAACTGCATCGATCTTTTAAGCTTTGCATAGTTGTTTAAGTACAACATTTTTGCACGGCCTTCTCAGAATTAAAATGTGGATCTGTCCATTGCTTTTCAAAATTTATATTTGGATGCTATTACCTTTTTTATGTAGATAAAATTATACTCTGTGTAGCTTTGAATACAAAGTTATTACATTCAGTAATTATGTGAAGTTATTCTGCATAGTTGATTATTGAAAACTGCATCTGACGGAGGATATGAACCTCTGCATAGTTGTTTTAAGTGAAATCTAATGATCTAGCATATGCATTTTTGTTTTCCCCATTTTATTTTGGTTGGCTACTATTGTTTAAAAAGAACTTTGGCTTAGTGTTGCAAACCTCTCTTTTTGATGCGCTAAGGTGAGTTGCTGCCTCTCTCATGTTGATCTCGTGGTGTCTGTGTGTTTGCCAGGACAAGGAAGGTATCCCTCCCGACCAGCAGAGGTTGATTTTTGCTGGTAAGCAATTGGAAGATGGTCGAACTCTTGCAGATTACAACATCCAGAAAGAGTCAACACTGCACTTAGTTTTGAGACTTAGGGGAGGAACCATGATCAAGGTGAAGACTCTCACTGGAAAGGAAATTGAAATTGATATTGAACCAACTGATACCATTGACCGGATCAAGGAACGAGTTGAGGAGAAGG
The DNA here is from genome assembly GCA_020205505.1 of Panax japonicus. Taxonomy (NCBI): domain Eukaryota; kingdom Viridiplantae; phylum Streptophyta; class Magnoliopsida; order Apiales; family Araliaceae; genus Panax; species Panax japonicus. The sequence goes on along the minus strand of CM035109.1, from coordinate 7,124,396 downwards.
AAGGAATTCCTCCGGTGCAGCAAAGGTTATTTTCTCTTATTTTGATAAACCTTTGATCTAAAGATTATGTTTTGAAATTCTTAGTTCAAGTTATTTAATCTCAGCTGCATAATTCCATGTTGTGTTATTTAATCTCTGCTGCATAATTTCATGTTGTGTTCATGATCTTAAAATATTCAATTTATACTATTTGTTCAAACCTCTTTGCGATTTTATAAATCTTGATTTGATTTATTCAATTCGAAGATGTTGCCTTTTGGTATTCTCATACAATTTAAGGCACTGAGTCGCACAGGTCTCCTTGGGGTCTAGGCGCGACGCGAGACGCGCGCCTCATCAAAGTGAGGCGCTCATATTTAAAAAAAATTATATATATATATATACACACACACATACATACATAAATTCAATCATTTATGTATCAAATTTATCAGCCATTAAGTAGTTTTACAAACTTCTAAGCATGTTCAAAAAGTTTACTTAGTAGTATAGCGATGCACTAATATAATCGTATCATAATTATATTCTGCATAAGTACACAGTTAAATACTTATATATATATATATGTATGTATGTGTGTATATATATATATATATACATATATATATATATATAGAGTCCGGATCAGGTCCGGACTCCCGGATTTTGTTAAAATCCGGACCTTTTTTTTTTTTGCTTTTTTTTTTTGAAACAACTAAATTTTTTTTTTATGGAATTGGAATTTTTACATTATACAGTGTTTTGGGTGTGATTTGGATGCCTATAACAAAATATGTCTGTACAGTCTGGGCAGACTGTACATACATTGGTTGGTGTAGGTATTAAAAACACACCCAAAACACTGTATTATTGAAAAATTTCAGTTCCATAATTTTTTTTTTTAGTTCTACAAAAAAAAAAAAAAAAAAAAATCGGGTCCGGATTTTCTCCCGTCCGGGAGGTCCGGACCTGATCCCCATTCTATATATATATATATATATATATACTTGCATATTTATATAGTAAACACTAAAGAACAATATAAATGCATATTTAAATATTAAAAAAAATACTTATAAGTTATATACTCATATTTAATTATTTAATAAGTTAGTAAACACTGTAATAGTAATGTAGTAAAGTACTCAAAAGTTTTTAAAAAAATTGGGCAGCATACCCCCTTAGTATTTTGCAAAATAGCCTATTTTTGGGCAAGAAAAGATAATTTAAAAAAAGGAGAAGAGATGAGGAAAAGGGGGAGACTTACTTGGAGGAGGAGGAGGTTGCAATTGGTGGTCTAGATTGATTAGGAAAAAAAAATACACAACTTCAATGAGGCCTGTGCCTCGGGTGCGCCTCATTGAAGGAACCTTGCCTTAGACGAGGCGCCCAACGTGGGCTAGGATGGGTCTCACGCCTAGGTGCGCGCCTAGGCACGCCTTTAAAGAACACTGGGTATTCTTCTGCCTTGTTTGATGTATGTTAGTAGTTAGTAGATCATTATAAATCATAGTTTCTTTGGGTTAATTCATGCATAAGGTTGATCTTTCCTCGACTTATATTTTGTTGGAAGATGAATGTTCATTGCCTTTCATAGTTCTTTTGATTGTGTAGTTGTGTTCTTACATGACTTTTAAACCTGCTATGTTCTTCTTGAATAATCTGCGAGCACAATTTATTCAAGGGTATTATTTTAAATTTTATTTAGGAGACCTCTTTTGGATATAGGTTTGTTTGAATCTCTTATGTTTTTGACTATGGGGTGCTTTAGAACCTTATTTTGAAGTCTAATGTTTTGCTACCTCTGATGTTTTTTTCTTTGTTGTGCTATCCTTTTGTGAGCATTTTTTGACGTGTATTCTAGCATTCTCACTTCTCTAATGCTGTTAACTGTTAAGTATTTTCTTATTAGTTCTGTAGGGCTAATGATGGATCATCTGGGACCCTAATTTTCTTTTAGTTTTCAAGGATATTCTAATATTGTTTTGTGATGGTTTCACTGCACCCCTCCCCAAAAAAAACAAAAGCTCCTACTTTTTAAATTTTTTCCCTTTTAAAATTACAAATAATTAGCACTCTGGTTCAGTGGGGCATGGATCATGAAGCCTTGAATGATGGTTTCTATTTTTTCATCAACCTCCACAATCAAGTATAATATTTCCTAGTTATGCCTCTGTCCGGATTTTGGTTATATCAGGAACACACTGAGATTAATCTACATAGCAACTTTTTCTTCCATTGCATTCACTTATGATACATATGTGATAATTTATGTGCGTAATATTTGTTATCCTGGTTATCCTTTTTCCTTTTGAAATTATAATTTTAAGCTTCTGTCGTGGCTGTTACATCAAAACTATCCAGTCGCACCAAACTTGACAAATTCCTTTGTAAGTAGTATTAGGTGTTCACACAATAAGATCTTTATTATACTTTTAGCAAGCGTCATGGCTTTGGATATGCATAAGTCATCAAAGGGGGTAAAGGGAATGATAAGTAACAGGAAGTAATGGACCTTTCATGAGCCCACAACCTTCTTTTCCTCTTTGTTAGTGAATCAACTTCTTTTCATATGGACTAAATATATTTATACATTTTTTTAGCCATATTACTTTTCATCTACTTTGGTTTCGTAGCCATATTGATATACTTGAAAACTTGGACCTTTTTTTTTTTTTAAGTTTGAAAAATTCTCATATTAAGTTTCCATATTTTGCAGGCTCATTTATGCTGGCAAGCAGCTTGGAGATGACAAAACAGCAAAAGATTATAATATTGAGGGCGGCTCGGTACTTCATCTGGTTCTTGCACTTAGGGGTGGTAGTTTTTAAATAATTCCTTCTGATTTTAGGGGAAAATCTATTGTCAAGCTTTATGTACTGTGTGAAGTAAGCAGATATTTATGCTTTATGCTAAACATGTTTTGATCAATTGCCCCAGACAAACTTATGGTTCTCTTTTCTAATTTTCTATAACTGCTGTGGGTTGTAATTATGAAATGATAAGCTCAGTTGTTTTCAAATGGTTTTGCTTATATCTTTTATATGCTGCAACTCTAAAATGGCATGGTTTCATTACTTGTGCCAAGATAAGTCTAAGAAATTTTCAAAGTTGGTGGCTGAAGAAACTGTAGTTGTGTACAGGGTATTCGTATTCCTCACTAGATCAGTAGATTCAGTCAGTTGGCAACTTTTTTTCTGGTTACGCTTTAGGTGCTTGTGGTTGCATTTTGTGGCAGGACTTGTCAAGGGGTGATCTTCAGATGATTTGAGATGTTTTCTTTTGGGTATTTAGGTCGCTAGTTTGGCATGTGTTGGTATGGCCACGAGGCAGTCCCTAGCATTACGTTTGTTTGTGAGTTAAATAAACTATGTTTGAAATAAATTGCTTGTAGATGGATAAGATTCTCAAGTGTGTTTGGACTGAACCCTCCTCCAACCAAACATGAACAATGTAGTAATACACTCCCAAGAAGTAGAGGCTGGAGACTTATTTATGTTGAGTTTTGTTCGTCTTTGTCATTGAATTTCCCATGAAGTTGGGTGCTCAAAATCTAAATTTGAAGCTTTGACAAAGTGATGGAAGGCTGCATCTCTGGTCAAATGATCAAGAAAAGTGTTTATGATATGATCACAAGTGTGAGTCATTTATTTTTGGTTGCAGATTGCAGAAGCCTTAGTCAGGTTAGCTAAAACTGAAAACCTTAATTTGATGCATTCAAAACTAAACTTGGAAGGTATACCTACTAAATAGGACTGGCTACCAGTAGTCAATATACCTACCAAATCTACCATTTTTGACCAGCTTTCTGTTTCAGGTCTACACTTGCAACCTTATTTTCTTCTAATAACTACAATTTCTCCCCCCTATTAAAGTACACATCAAATCACACAAGAACCAAACCAATTTTTATGATGTTTGTTTATTTATTTATTTAGTAATATATATAGATATTGCGGTTGGACCTAGGACCTTAATTTATAGAAATATCTAATAAAATCTTATAAATTTATGTACAGGGGAGCAAGTAAGCCACACATCATGCTTATGATGAGTATGATTACGTGTATCACTAATTCTCCATATGAGACTTGAATTTTAGTTTTAATTTTAATGTACAAGTCAAAACTGTTGGAAAGAGACATGACATGCATGCCAATGTCACCTCAATTGAAGAAAACAAATGGAGAATTTATCGAAAGAGGCATGACCTTTACCCTTCTCTCTAAAGTAAAATGCTCCTAAATTTCCTTATGTCAAAAGTGGTTAGTACTACCCTCTTATTGCAACAAAAATTCAACACACCCGTGTGCTTATAACACAAATCAATCATAGTAAATATATGGATATATCATATTTACTCCCTCCTCCTCCTCCTCCTTCCCGAATGCACTATAAATGGAAAGAAAACAAACAGGTGCGGTGAAAGCCCACCTAAAAATTACCTCACTCTAATTTTTTTTATTTTTACTTTTATAGTGTATTTGGGAAGGATACTCATATATATATATATATATATAGGTCGGTTCTCTCCAGTAAATTATAAGGAGCGAGTTAAAAACGAATTGGTTATAAAGACGATTTTATCCGTCGCTATAGCATAGAAAATCGGCTTTCTATGCTATATCGGCGGAGTTTTATCTATGGTTCGTTGGAATCGCATATATATATATATATATATAATATAAACTTTAAAATCACTAAATCTTGTACGATCTAATACAAGATTTAATGTCATATTTATAAAGAGATTGGGCCCTCCATAATACTGTGTTGCGTAAAATTAAAAACAGTTTATGCAGAAAAAAAAAATACTAATTTCGAATTAATACTAAGACAACTTTCACTTTCACTTTTCAACACAATATTATCGTAGTTAAAGTCTCTATTTTTACGGTAAGATTTTGGGCCTCAAATTTTACAATGAGTAGTAAGATATTTAATGACTTTATAATCACCATATTTGTCTTACACACGTATGCATTGCTTAATGTTGATTTAATTCTCTCTCTCTCTCTAGACTAGATACACGAATGGTTCAGTCATGAAAGGTCATACATGGTTAGTGCGTAGTCACTGAAAAATGTCAAAAATTAGGTAGTAAAATGGCAAAAGGCTTTTAATGTTGGTTTCCCTAACTGCTGACTTAAAGGGTGCTTAATTATTTTTTATATTTCTCAATGTTCCTTATAAAATTGGATTACTCAAGCTATAGTTGAAAATTTGCTTGATCCAAAAGGTTTTAGGCATGCAAATATAATAAATAATTATATATATATATATATATATGGGAATGCTCCATAATAATTGGTTGCTATGGATACTATTGAAACAAACTCATCTCTGGCCATCCATTGTAAGATTTAATCGGAGAGATTGAATAAGGCGTGAGCCCGGTCATTATTAGGACCCGTGGCCAGTGCAATTCCCACTAGTAGTCAATCTAATGACTATAATGCCCTCTTTTTTTTGGCTTTTGAAATTGATCGCATGTCCTACTAGCTGCTAGTCAAAATGATATTATTTTGACTGACTGATAGTAGGACTTGTGGCTAGTTTAGTTAAAATCTAGATCTAATTTGGCTGCTCTATTGCTTGCGTTTGCTGCAGAAACCAGAGAGAAGGAGAAGACACAACTTGTCTAGCCGCTACACTAGCACTACTAGGACATCAAAATTTACTTTTGAACGGCTTAATCTACTCCAAATATTAGTAAGAATATTTTCACCAAATTTTTTTAATGAATTTTTGTGAATTTATAAAATATTACTATAATTATATGTATGAAACAACAAATTGGGTATTATACAGATTTCAAATGAATTACATCGTTTTGACTGCCCACTAGTAGAACATGCTACCAATTTGAAAAATCAAAAGAAAAGAAATGACACTATAGTCATTAGCCTGATCGCTAAAGAGAGTTGCACGGGGCCTCACGTTCTACTAATGGTCGAGTCCACGCCTTATTCAATCTTTCCCGTTAGATCTTACAATGGACGATCAAAAATACGTTTGCTGGAATAGTATCTATAATTAACAATGGGTTACTATAAAGTATTCTCTCTCTCTCTCTCTTTATATATATACTAGCTGGGTCCCATGCCTCCGGCACTGTATGGGCAGTGAGATTTATCTTAAACTTAGAACGGCTCAGATGATTTATTAAGTGAGCGGGAAATTCAAAATCATTATTAGATAGATTAGATAGATATATGTATTTTATTAGATAGATATATGGACGGTGGGATTTATCTCAAACTTTGGACGGCCCAGATGATTTATTAAGTGAGCGGGAAATTCAAAATCATTTGTATTTTATTATATATATATATATATACACCACGGATCCAATCCGGTCTCCCGGACTGGACTTAAAATACGAACCCCAAATTTTTTTTTTTTGCTTTTTTTTTTTTTGAAACAACTAAAAAAAAAAAAAAAAAAATTTATGGAACTGAAATTTTTCCATAATAAAGTGTTTTGGGCGTGTTTTTAACACCTACCCCAACCAATGTATGTACAGTCTGCCCAGACTGTACAGACATATTTCGTTATAGGCATCCAAATCACGCCCAAAACACTGTATTATGAAAAAAATTTCAGTTCCATAATTTTTTTTTTTTTAGTTGTTTCAAAAAAAAAAAGCAAAAAAAAAAAAAAAAAAAGGTCCGGATTTTATAAAATCCGGGAGTCCAGACCTGATCCGGACTATATATATATATATATATATATATATATATATATATATATATAGTCCGGATCAGGTCCGGACTCCCGGATTTTATAAAATCCGGACCTTTTTTTTTTTTTGCTTTTTTTTTGAAACAACTAAAAAAAAATTATGGAATTGGAATTTTTATATTATACAGTGTTTTGGGCGTGATTTGGATGCCTATAACAAAACATGTCTGTACAGTCTGGGCAGACTGTACATACATTGGTTGGTGTAGGTATTAATAACACACCCAAAACACTGTATTATTGAAAAATTTCAGTTCCATAAATTTTTTTTTTTTAGTTCTACAAAAAAAAAAAAAAAAAATCAGGTCCGGATTTTCTCCCGTCCGGGAGGTCCGGACCTGATCCTTATTTTATATATATATATAGCAGGTGTTAATTGTGTAATACTCCATGCAATTGGAAGTGGGAGTCAATGAATAAAAAAATGAAAAGGCACTAATATGGGCTGGTGGCCTAATTAAATCATTAGACTCATCGCAGTCTTGTACAATTTGAAAATGAGGTCCTAATTTGAAATGGACATGGCCTTAACCCTCGACATTCCCGCCATGGTTCTCACTTGTAACATTCCACTTGCTTATACTATTACAAACTTGATATTTTAAAAAAAAAATTGTGTTTTTTGCTAATAGATTAATTAATTGAGAATTGAATCTACTTGTTTTTATTTATTAATGTTGATTCCTTCCTTTATTATTAAAATTAATATTTTTGAATATTTATGTTTCACATACACTATTGGACATTGCTCTCATAGGATATAATAATAAATGAGATTAAATTATCTATGCAAGTTCAATATTTTTGGCCGGTTTAATATTCTTGGAATTAAAATTATGTCATCAAAGTAATAAGTGTCGTTTATAGTATTAAGTGTGCTAGAATAGTTATAAAAGTGTCATTTTAATATATATATATATATATATATATATATATATATATATATATATATAATTGATATTTTCACATGATTTCTCTCACATGAATAGTGAGTGAGTCCCACCTCCATGTAAGAGAGACTCATATGAAAAAATTATTTTAATATGTAAAAATATCAATTTCCTATATATATATATATTAATTTGTTTGAACTGATTGTAATCGGATAAGATGCATATTAATATTATGAACATTAATTGATATTTTTTTTTAAAATGCGACTTAATATCACGTCTCTTTTTGAGATTATATATATAATCCCTTATAAGTGGTCAGAGAAATAAGAAAAATAGTTCATACTTGAGATTGTACTCTTAACACTAAGCAAGGTTGTGAAACTCGGACCGGACCGGATCGGACCAGATCGGTGATTGAACCGGTAAAAATAAAAATCGGTCGGCATTTCGGTCCGAATTGAACCAATGAATCAGTATTAGTCAAAACTCAATAGAACCGATTGAACCACCGGTTCAATTGATGGTTTAAACGGTAAAATCAGTTAAGTTGATCTAGTGAACTGATTTTAATAATTTTTTATACTATTTTTTTAATATTAAAATTAACCACTTTTAATAATATTATAACTCAACTTTGTTATGTTTTAGTTTATTCACCCGATACCTTTTTCAATTTAACGACAGTTTGGAGCCTGAAAACCTTAACACTAAGTATAAAATAAAACAGTGTTTAGAACTATATAATATAAAATTAATAGTAATCCAAATTTCTCTATTATATATTATTTAAAGCAAACATGACCTAAAACAATTGTTTCAAATTATAATTCATAGGGTTGTCTCGAACTGCAGTACTCAAAATATTTTTCAGATAACTCTTTCAAACTATAGTTTATAGAGTTGGATTGGAATTAAATTAATATCTACTAAAATAAATACGATTTAAAAATTTTCATACCCACTTTTTAAAATTAATTACATGGAATATACGTTCACAACACTTTTGACTACACTTCTTATTAAATTTTAAAAAGAGTGATTATTAAAATACAAAAAAGCCAATTAAGAAGTCATATCCCGGGCAGTTGCTAGCATTTGTTAGCAAAATAAACTAAGAAGAAGTATCTTCAATTAATGAAAGTCCCCTATTTTATAAAAGTGTAACTACATTCTATAAATATTGCTCCTAATTAACCAAAAGTAATTAAATTTAGTTTCCAAGAATTATATTAGGAGCTAGGTTATTAGATGAAACATTAACAGGTTTGTTGGTAATTTTAAAAACTAAGAAAATGATAAAAGAAAATGCATGGGCTTGCGGGAGATACTATATATATAATTAAGATATATACCTTAGTTTTATAAAACAAGTTTATCTTAAATTTTTAAGTAAAATTTAACCTTACAGATGGATGGAAAGATCATGCAAAAATATGAGTAAATCTAAATTTTTATTTAATTCAAGTTTTTGTAACACAATTATTATAACATTGTAAAACAAGTATATTTTCTTCCTGACTAAAATTAATTGAATTTTCATTATTATATATAAAGTAGATAATAGACATACCAACTCTTCAAATATTTTTATATGTTCTTTAAATTCTTAAGATTGAATTTATCTAACAAATCTTAAAAATAAACTTATTAACCTTGCGAGGTATACTACTTAGATTCCATCCAGATATATCCCTCCCTTTTTTACAAGAGATTTATGGAAAATTGTTATTAATTTTCATTAGAAAACTCATGTTAGTAAGTCATAATTTAGTATTTTTTCCTTAACAATCTCACAAATAAAAGTTACTATATATATATATCATGAACAATGCTACAATACCCGAGTATTGTATACCCAAATTATCAGTAGTATCATGAACAATGCTACGTACAATGCCCAAGTATTGCATGTATACCCAAATTATCAGAAAATCCTTTTTAAGTGTTTTAACAGTTTAAAGTATTTTCATCCTCTACTGAGGAAGAATCTTATATATATACTCCTATTGTATTGCCCGTACAGGCATCATCTCATATATATATATATATATATATATATATATATATGTCATCTCCCTCTATCGTCATTCTGCCATTATTAAACTGCAGCGAACTCCATGTTGCGGTAAGGGCAAGGCACAAGACTGCCACAGAACTGAACATGTAAACCACATTACAATGTCCACTTAGTTATGTCTTTATTTCTAAGACAATCTTTATTAATGTCCTTTATTATTATTATTATTATTAAAATATTCCTGATCATCTGTACCTAGGATTGCATGGGCCATGAAGGTGCTAAAGTATTTGTTTCTTTTTTCCTCTATATAAAGTATAATATGATGTAGTGATGTGGTACATATAATTGTATCTTCCAGCAGGACATGCAAATTCATATCCTAAACTATCTAAAGAATACTACTTATTTTAAGACTTATATTATTTTTAAATTTACAATATATCATCTCAATTTTTAATTTTATTTGAAATATTTCAATTTGACTTTTAATAATCAACAATAATTTTATAATTTAAAATATAGGAGTACTATATATATATACGGTCCGGATCTTAAGCTCGCCCTTTATCTAGCTCACCTTGCTCACCCCTTTTAGCGACGGACCGGGCGACGATTCGGTCCGTCGCTATATATAGAACCGTCGTCTTAGCTTTTAGCGACGGACAACATATAGCGACGAACCGAACATATAATCGTCGCCCGATCCGTCGCTAAAAGGGAGTGAGCAAAGTGAGCTAGATAAAAGGTGAGCTTAATATCTGAACCGTGTATATATATATATATATTGTTTATTTAATGAAAGAGGTTTTACTAATGTTTCTTAATCATAAAGAGGTTTCTTTTCGGATAATAAATTATATAAAAATTGCCTCTAAAATTAATATTTTACACTATTAACAACTTATCACGTAGGAATTCTTATAAATTCTCATCCTAAACAAGGAAAATACATGCCTCACTTTTTTTGACAGAAAAAATTGATCAGGCTTATAATTATAACAAGCTCATCAACCTCGTGCGAAGCACGAGCGGCATGGATAATGATTTATTATATTATTAAAAAAATATTTAATTAAAATTTTGAGAATATAATTGTAGTTATTAAATTATTAAATATTTATTAAATAATAAATATTTAAATTATATATTACAGGATTTCTCAGTCAATTATTAAGCTAAACATTTGAATTGAGTGCATATTTATTTATTTTTAGTTATAAGAAAATAATTGTTTAAATTATTAAATTTTTTTTAAGTTTTTAATGGAATTCTATATTAATATTTATATTGAAGAAATTTGATTGAAATTCTAATATGAATAGAACTATGAAATTTGTCATAAAATTTAGTTACTACAATTAGTTAGTAATGAATCTACTATAATTTTTCAATTAATATGTTTTAAAAGAATTTACATATTATTAATACAATTAATTGTGTGATTTGGTAAAATTTCAAGTTTTAATGAATTTAATTTGGGATAAATTAATTTTTGGTACCTGTACTGGGACACGACTTACAATTTGGTACCCGAAGTGAAAAAGTTACAAACTGGTGATTGTACTCGAAAAATGTTACACCCCATTAAACATTTGGGACATAATTTACAATTTGGTACCCGAAGTGAAAAACGTTACAAACTTGTGATTATACTAAATTTTTTTTGTAATCTGGTGCTTGTACTTTCCAATTTTTAAATAATCGTTAAAATTGATCCAACAACTGAGACAAACATACATAGAGAGAAGTGAAGTCGACGCGAAGAAGATCATCGATGTTTTGTTCCATCTTTTCTTGCCTCCCACATTCGCACCATTTCTCCACAGTGGCACCGACTTGGGAACTCTGGTGTAATTCATTCATTTTTGTTACATGAACTACAATCTTCTTCTCCGATTTCATTTACGATTTCACTCCAAGACGAGCTCATCTTTTCAATTAAACACTGAAAACCATTTAATAAATATATGAGAACCAGTAATCAATGGAGAATCGAGACAAGAAGAATGAGAGAAGAATGACAGAAGAAGAAAACCCTAATTTTCAAATAGAATAAAGATGAAACCCCACTGTTTAATGGAGTGTAATATTTTTCGAGTACAATCATCAGTTTGTAACTTTTTTCACTTCGGGTACCAAATTATAAATCGTGTCCCGGCCCTAATGTTTAACGGAGTGTAACATTTTTCGAGTACAATCACCAGTTTGTAACTTTTTTTACTTCGGGTACCAAATTGTAAGTTGTGTCCCAGTACAGGTACCAAAAATTGATTTATCCCAATTTAATTTAGTTAGAACATTAATTTAAAGAATAAATATGGATTAATACCCTGAACTTTTAATATTTTTTCACTTTGGGGACTGTCTTCTTAATTTTTTCAATTAGGGGATTACACTTTTAATTTTTTTCCACTTTGGGATTATCTTCTATATTTTTTTAATTATAAGATTAAATTTTTAATTTTTTTTCCACCTTGGGGTTTGTCTTATCAATTTTTTCTATTAGAGGATTAAACTTTTAACTTTCTCTGATTACGTCTAAATTGATTGTGGCATATTAGAGAATTGATGGCATAACAGCGACACGTGACTAAAAAAATACTTATGTGTAATATTGAATCTAATTTTAACATTTATTCAATTAATTTTTTGTACCAAAAGGGATAAATATAAGACCATTATTAATTTTTCTTTAAAAATTAAATTTAAAAAACTAATAATTTACCAAAAGGGTAAAATTATCATTAAATTTACTTTAAAAATGGTTTTATATTAGAATTATAATAATAATAATTTACTTTATAATTAATAATGGTCGATTTATCTTTTTTGGTACAAAAAATTAATTGAATAAATATTAAAATGATACTCAATATTACACATAAGTATTTTTTATTTACGTGACGCTATCATGTTATCAATTTTCTGACGTGACACTATCAATCAGACGTAATCATATAAAATTAAAAGTTTAATCTCCTAATGAAAAAAATTGAGAAGACAATTCCCAAAGTGGAAAAAAAATCAAAAGTTTAATCCCCTAATTGAAAAAATTGAGAAAATTGAGAAGACAATTCCCAAAGTGAAAAAACATTAAAAGTTTAATTCTCTAATTGAAAAAATTGAGAAGACAATCACCAAAGTGGAAAAAACTTAAAAGTTCAAGGTATTAATCCATATTTAGGCCTTAATTTAATAATAAAATTCAACATTGATATTAATATAATAGATTGCGAGATATATTAAAAGATTTGTTTTCAATATCTTAATTATTTCATTAAATTGTATGATTGAATTATCGTACATAAATTATTTTAAGATATATTATGATCTTACATAAAATTGTGATAAAAAAACTTCTAATAAAATTTGTAGAACCAATAATAAAAATTCTTTTAGAATTTTCTTTTCCTATTAGATATAAAAACAAAAAATATCTTTTTTTCTAACATGTTGGGATTCCTTTTGAATACTTTTCAAATTTAGATAGTACTCTATTTGTCCCGTAATAAACGTCTGATTTGACTTTCATAACCAAATTAATCATTTTTAGAATTATAATCATTATAGCTTGGTGTATATTTTGTTTTTTTTTAAAATTTATTAATTAAAAATTAGTTAATTTGATCATAAAGGTCAAACTATAACATTTATTATGAGATGGAGAGAGAGTTTAATAATTACAAATTTAGATACTAATACTTATACTAATTTCAATAAAAAATCAATTTACTGAATCAAAATTTTGTGAAATTAAATTTGTGCTTTTAATTATGTAATTGATTAAGAATAAATAAAGAAAATTAGAATCAGTTCTTAGGAAGAGCTAGCAAATTAAATAGCCTACACTAAAAGCATATTTTGGCACATATATACAAACTAGCTGGGTCCCGTGCCTCCGGCACTGTATGAACAATATGATTTATCTCAAACTTTGAACGACCAAAATAATTTATTGAGTGAGCGGGAAATTTAAAGTCATTTGTATTTTATTAAATTATTATTAGATTATTAGATAGATAGATGTATTTTATTAGATAGATGTATGAACGGTGAGATTTATCCCAAACTTTGGACGGCCCAGATGATTTATTGAGTGAGCGAAAAATTCAAAATCATTTGTATTTTATTAGATAGACTAGCTGGGTCCCGTGCCTCCGGCACTGTATGGGCAGTGAGATTTATCTTAAATTTAGAACGGCCCAGATGATTTATTAAGTGAGCGGGAAATTCAAAATCATTATTAGATAGATTAGATAGATATATGTATTTTATTAGATAGTTGTATGGACGGTGGGATTTATCTCAAATTTTGGACGGCCCAGATGATTTATTGAGTGAGCGGCAAATTCAAAATCATTTGTATTTTATTAGATAGACTAGCTGGGTCCCGTGCCTCCGGCACTGTATGGGCAGTGAAATTTATCTCAAACTTCAAACGGCCCAGATGATTTATTAAGTGAGCGGGAAATTTAAAATCATTATTAGATAGATTAGATAGATAGATGTATTTTATTAGATAGATGTATGGACGGTTGGATTTATCTCAAATTTTGGACGGCCCAGATGATTTATTGAGTGAGCGGGAAATTCAAAATCATTTGTATTTTATTAGATAGATTAGATAGATATAATTCTTGCTGACCCCACAAGGCCACAAATCTGTCACGTGTCAGCACGCAATTTGTTACGAAATTTTAACAAGAAGCACGTACTCTATAGTTTAGGTTAGGCCATAACCCAGAAGGGCCTAGGCGCTAATTCACAAAATTTCCACGTAAATTCGTCACGGATTACGAAAATATTTTCTCATAAATTAAATACAAAATAACTATTATATATATAGCAGTTCTGTAATGGGTTGGTTCGTTGATGCACTAGCCTTTAGCGACAGACATGTCTGTTGCTAAAACTCATAATATGCATGTTATGAGCTTTAGTCGTTAAAGGCTGGTCCGTCAGAACCGATCTCTCTCTATATAAAAGACGGGTTAGTTTGTGAAGAACAGGTTATGACGACGATTCAAATCGTCGCCATAACCGGTTAACCGGTTTATTGAAGAGCCGGATTATATATATATATATATATATATATATATATATATATATATATATATATATAGTCAGTCTTTCCAGCGAACTGGAAAGAGCGAACTAAGAACGAACTGGCTATATCGACGATTTTTTCCGTCGCTATAGCATAGAAAATCGGTTTTTTATGCTATAGCGACGAAAAAAATCATCGCTATTGCTGGTTCGCTCTTAATTCGTTTCCTCCGGTTAGCTGGAGAGAGTCGGGCTATATATATATATATATATATATAAAGGAAAAGTCGGTATGATTAAGGAATTGTGTTCACCTATAATCTGAATGTAATGTGATCATGAGTTCACTTTCTTTGAGTAGTTCTCACCATTTTCTTACCAATATAATGGATGTATACATTGTAGCTGATGGATAATTTAAATTAAATACTGTGTTATTTTGTGATTATTTATTATATTTGAGTCAATTTTTTTAATGCAAATGAGATTTTGGGTAAATTTATTGCTAACTAAATTGTTTTAAAATGTATAGATATAGAAATTAATTATTTAATTGGTACCCTCATTCTTTTTTGTTGACGTTTTAGGAGAAAACAGATTAAAGAATGAAATTGATGTTTTGTCTGGCAGAACAAATTAATTCGATATAACATCTCAATATTAATTATCTTTTTAAAATTTATTGAAAAGATGAATGAGATCACAAAGTGATATTTAATGCGGTGATAGTATATATGAAATCTATAAAAAAAAATAAAAATTAAATTCACATTCCAAAAAGATGGATAAATATGAAGAGGGAATAAATATAAATTATTTTAGAGTTGTGCACAAGTATTAAGAAAATAATTGTATAAAAATTAAATATAATATCAATTGTCTATATTATCCTTGTATTAGAAAAAGAGTATTATTTATTGGGGAAAAAATAGTGAGAAAATTAAAGTTATATTTAATACTTGGGGCAATATTGGAAATTAAGCAATTAATACTTACTTGAAATTCTCAAACGACTTATATTAAGGACAAAATAAAAATACTTCTCTAAAACGACTTATATTAAGGAATGGAGGGAGTATTCCAATATTTTTTGGGAACTGATCTATTTACATAAAAAAATTAATACTCCATATGACCCTTCCTTCTCACATGAATAGCGAGTGAGTCCCATCTCTATATGAAATAGAATTATTTGAAAATATCATTTTAACATGTGAAAATATTAATTTTTTATTCTTTTTCATTGACATTTTAGCATAAAGATTAAAATATGAAATTAATATTTTGTTTGACGACTAATATTGAAGTTCGATATAAAACAGCTCAATATTAATTAACCATTTAAAATTTATTGTAAAGATGAAAGAGATACATAATGGTATTTAATGTATGGATAATAAAAAATCTAGAATAAATGTCAAATATTTCTAAAAAGATGGATAAAATTTAAATGATCAGAGGGAGTAATGTTTAGTAATCTCCTTTTATGGATTTGTACTAAATGGATAATACTTCATATAAGAATCTTTTTAAAAAGTGTATCCACAATTAATTATGAATATTAGTAATTATTATCTTTCTTTTTTTAAATAAATAAATTTGTTATAAGTAGTACCACTAGTAATTATTTGGTAGAAAATCTGGCATGAAGCTTGTTGGGGTAGTCAATCTTTATGTCTCTCTCTTTCTCACTCATTTTCTCTCTCTTCCTTCATCCTATATATAGGGAGACAGAGAGAGGGGCTGTTATATATATATATATATATATATGTCCTGTGTGGAGTTCATTTGGAGTTAATTTGTAGTAATTATAATTCTTGATTCTATAAGTATATAAATTTATTAAATACATGGCTGGCAAAGGGCGAGCCCCTTGTTGTGACAAGAATAATGTGAAAAAAGGGCCATGGAGTCCTGCAGAAGATTTGAGACTTGCAGCTTTTATTCAGAAGAATGGCCATGGAAACTGGCGCTCACTTCCTAAGCAAGCTGGTAAGTTTAATGATTGCTGAATACATAATATACATGATCTTATATATTCATGAAAATTAATGTACATCTAGAAATTAAATAATAATAATAAAAAATTGTTTTTTGTTTTTTTTTGTTTATATGTAATGCATGTTAAATGAATTATCAATAATTATTAAATTTTAGCATATCTGGTATATATATGATCTATATATATATATATATATATAAATGAAAATAGGAAATGAATTCATTTTGAAGTTTTAGTTACTTGGCTTGCAATTGCTTAGTGGTAGCAGTGATAAAGAATTAATAATATCCGGTGGCGGAACCTGAACGGTTTTAGAGGGGGTTAAAATATATCAGTAAAAAAAATTATTTTTTGACTGTTGGATTTAATGGCCTAAAATTATTTTTAGATGCAACTATTTCTCCTTAAATAACACTCTTTTATTAAAACTATGTCGTTTTGTAGTGGCCGCGGGTGACATTTTTATAAATAAAAAGAAAATAAGTAGGACCACTTTCTTTTAAATCACTCCAAAACGACGTAATTTTAATAAAAGAGTGTTATTTAAGAAAGAATGCTCTTGATTATTGCTATATATATATATATAGTACGCAAACAAAATAAGTGGGATAAGTTGGTAACAAAGTCAAATCTTTAGAGAATTCTTTTAATTTTCAAGTAAAACAAGAAAAGTAAAAAAAAAAGAGAAAGAGAGGATAAGGATTCGGCTGAGCTAAGGTATAAGGAAGACCAAGATATTTTGTGGGAAAATTTTTAACTGTGGTCTATAAATACTACACCTTTTTTCTTTTCATCCAACACAAATAAAAACCACTGGAAAAGATACACTGAGACTGCCTAAAAGTGGATCCGCCCCTGCCTTGCCGGAGATTTCAGGGGGATGCCCCCCTCAACCCCCGACCCCCCTGGTTCCGCCTATGATAATATCTACCTCGAGAATGTCAGGGTCTGTTTACAATGAAGTTCAAAATTTTACATATATATATTTTTCCTTTTTCTGCTTAAGTTTGAATAAGTGATAATTGCATATAGAGAATCACCAAAACTAAGTGCATTATATATATATATATATATATATATATATATATATATATATATATATATATATATATATATATATATATAAAAGAAACATTAATTTATTTCATTTGATAAAAAGAATATATATTAATCACTTTCTTCTTTTCTCCTCCTAGTTCCCATCTTTAGACAATTATTGGATTGATATATGATAAATTATTAAATATAGCTCTTGAACTTAATAATAACTTTATTTGATTATTTTTTATATGTATAAAAGAACTGAATGCCAATGAGATTGTTGTCTTTTTATCTTTTTCTTCTGAAATCCAAATTGATGTTTAACCACATTTTCCACATTACACATCATTCCCCTGTGTCCATGTTTCCTACTGATTCTGATCATATGTATGACCTAAATCAAAAGAAACAACCTATCTCATATATATTTCTTTATTCATTCCTATATATATATATATATATATATATATATATATATATATAAAGCATGATAACAAGGCCATCTTTCTTTTAGTCATCCAATTCAAAGTTCAAAAGGACAAGCAACAAATGAAAGGGAAAGAAAACTGATAGAAGCTACTTATAGTGGACAAATGTTTCATTCTTCTTCTGACTTGCAGTACTAGTGTTTATTCTAAACTAGTGAAAACTAAGCATACTTAATTTTATTTTTTTTGTAATGCCAACTTGCCATTAATTTACCATATCTAAACACAAGAAATACTTTAGCTTCAAAGGTAGTTGGACAAGAAAAGGTACAATATTAAGTCCTAATTAATTGGTCCACCTAGAACAAAAAAACACAAATATTAATTAACACTAATCCTCTCCACTTAGTGGCCTATTTATATATATAAACTAATCGATCTCAAGTTAACATTTTTTTAAAAATTTTAATTCATGTATAGGGTTGGCCCGATGCGGAAAGAGTTGCCGATTGAGATGGATAAATTACCTAAGCCCTAATGTTAAGCGTGGGAACTTCACTCTAGAAGAGGAGGAAGCCATAATAAAGCTACAAAACTCGTACGGAAACAAGTAAGGACTACACATGCAATAAAAATATTCTTTATAATTAAAACATATTATTTCTTTTAATATATAATTAATGCTTAATTTGGTGATTAATTCTAGAAGTTGTTTGTTTAATTCTATCTAATACCAAGTTTACACAATTAAATAAAATTTCAGGTGGTCAAAAATTGCTGCTCAGTTGCCTGGACGAACGGATAACGAGATTAAAAATGTGTGGAATACACATTTAAAGAAAAGATTGATAAAAAAAGATTCTGAATGTCACAAGGGAACTTCAATAATTCCCCCCTCGTCCCCCTCTTCGTCTAGTACTTCAAACGTGTCGTGTGGAGACCTAAATGTGGAGAAGGGATTGAATGATGAAGATTATGAGACCAATATGCCAGATCCTTTGACAAAAAGTTGCCATGAAAACAATAATAAACCAAAAGAAACATTGAGATCAAGTTCTTTTTCCTCCATTGTTTCAAATTTATCGAGCTCAAGTCAAGACAATGGCGCAAGACCTAGCGACGAAATGGAGTCTGAGGGGCTTGGTGAAGTTCATAGCGCGGCGAATGAGATGAATAATGACTCATTTTTGGATTCAGAATTTGACATTTGGAATGTGTTAGAGAATTTGGAGAGCTTTGAAGTGGATTCCATGCCAAGCTCAAACTTGAGAGAAAAACATGAAATGGAAAATGAACAAAGTGAGTGGTTAAGATACTTGGAAAATTATGAGCTTGAACTTGAGGGAATAATTGGGGAAGACCAAAATAAAGCAGCAGCTCATGAAAATGACATTGGGGAAATGAGTACTTGCTTCCCATTGTGGCCTCCTTCACCTCAGAATTTTGATATTTAAAGTTGGACTAAATTTGTGATCCCTAGCTAGCCAGCATATAATCAAAGATGTAACATGTCAGGGTTGACAAACTTTTTTATTTTTTTTTAGATACAACTAAATTAATTTGTTTGGTAGGTCTTTTGTAGATTTAATCAAAATACACATGCAGCATCTTTTTCTCATGTATGATTTCATTTGAAATATTATCTGGATGTTGTTAACCATAATATCTAAGTGGGTTGGTTAGATAGTGTCCCCATTTGCTATGCACTTCAAGCCTTTTTTATTAATTATGATCAACGCAATTAAACTTTGACCACTTATAAGTCTTTGTGATTGTTTGTTTGGTTTACGTAAAACAATTTACTGGCTGTTTTTATTATTTGCGACTGTTTGTTTGGTCTACGTAAAACAGGTCTCTTTTGACCATTAATTAATTTTTTTAATGGTTTTTAAATTTATTTGTGATTTTTTTTTGTTACGTGATACAATTTACTCTTTCGACTGTTTATAACTCCTCTATGTGATTGTTCCTTTTATATACGTAAAACAGTAATGCTACGTTTCGATCGAGTGAATATAAATGAGGAATTAATTAAATAAAAATAATGTATTTAATAATTATTTTAGAGAATAAATCATTTTAATGGAATAAAAATTCATTCTATCTCTTTGTTTTTTATTCCGTGTAGAGATAGTGGAATAAAATCCATTCTAATGGAATGAATATATGTACATGATAATTTTGATATTATATGACAACACTCACCACCATCACCAATAACCAAACATACACTTAAAATATTTTAAAATTATTCCATTTCGTCCAACATTTCATTCATTCGATTCAAACGCAGTATCAGATTCTATTAATTTTCAGCCTAGGAATTAAGGTAACACAAGAATAAGAGAATATTGCATATTGTAGCTGATGAGACTTAACTGTATATTCTTGTCAATCAACTAGGTTAGATAATAGATATAAAGAACTAAATTGGAAAAAAAAGAGAGAAAAAAATAATGTGAAATTTGCCAAATAGTGTATTTATTTTTGACTTTTGTAAGGTAGAACAAATGGACAGGAATATAGGATGATACATATGCATCTGTGATGAAACTTAATTTTAGTATTAATGCAATGACATCGGACCTTTAAATGTAGTTTAACTTTCCAGAGGAAAGCGTGCTTCTTACCAGTTATATACCAATGGCCATGCATGATGATGGTGGGCTAAAATAATTGAATTTTATTAAAAATAAAGAAATTGCTGTAATTTATTTATACATTATGTATTTAAGAAATAAAGCAATTGCTGTTATTTATGTATTACGGGTCAACTAAATTAACTCATAATCGACCAGCAAGAATTTATAAGAACATTACAACAATTTTAATATACTCAATTCCTTCAAAAATATAGGATTAATATGTTACTTTTTTGAAATTGATTTAAGATGTTTTTAAATCTAAATTGAATATGAATCCGTTTAATTTTAGTCAATATAATTATAAAAAATATAAAATGATATCTTTATTGTTAACGCCAAAATTCGTCCACGCGCTCCAATAACCAAAGCGCGTAAAATCATGTACAGAAACGGATAAACACACCAAAAACTTGATGGCTTGGGCCGCCGAAAAATAGCTCCGGTGTGAGAATAAGTACATGTTAAATAAGGTTAACAATGGAGGCTTAATGCTCTAGTGATGTAAAATAATAAAATAATAATGAATTGTGTGTACCTTAAAATTAAGGCTTTATATTTATAGTAGTCTCACCACACCTTAAGAGTCTTTTCCCGTATTTGATTAGAATTCCTCATTAGGTATAATTTCTTAATAGGATCAAATATAATTCGGTTAGAAACCAGACACTTTCCTTAGGGATAAATCAAATATAATTAGGAATCTTTAATTCCTTAAATCCTCCAACTACCAAAAATATCCCGACATGAATTAAATAATTCCACGTGAACTATGACCCACCATATAATTCGGACTCAAATATTCACACCCCAATATTCATAATAATACTAATTTTAAAATTTATTATTATAAAAAGTTGAATGAAGTGTAAGACCCCAACTTTTATGAATAAAGATTAATTTTTCTCGATATATATTTTTGAATATTATGGTGTGGATTTGATATAATATTATAGTTGTGGGTATTATTTATAAATTTTACAAAGTAAGCAAGTGGTTATATAACATTCGATTGGTCGGGAAATATTCGTTTTAACAGGGAATATTCATTCGACGGCACAATCATTGGTGGACCCCACAATAAAAGTATTGTCGTAATTAGAAAACGACAGAATTATCTTTTTATAAAAATAACGGCGAAAATTTTACCATTAAACTGTTGAACTATCCGGTGGTAAAAGTACAGTAATACGCGTGGTTGCATAGTAGCACACGGTATTGATTATTGATGCTTACGTAAGAAGTCACTCAGTTATACTGAATTATTGCTACAATAATTACTGCATAATATCTTTCATATTATTGATTCAATTATTATCACAGTATTATCTACATAATATTTATATTATTAAATCAATAATTGAGATGACACAGCTATTCATATTATTATTTGCAATATTGACAATGTCTAGAAAATTCTGTCAAGTAGAGGTTTAATTGGTCACCTAATTGCGCGCCAATAGGAAGAAATCCTTATCGGAAAACCCCCTCTTTTCTGGGAATGATCTTGTTGTTAAATATTGTGAATTATAATATTAATGATGAATAAGTTTGTGTTGATTAAAGATGAAATTGATATTTCCATTGTATTGGGATTATTAGTGTTAATGAAAATCGACATCTATTCGATAATAAGTGATGTCTGGAGGTTATATTGACCAATCGAGTAATTAATCAGATAAATGAGCAATTAATTGCTATTAATTCACATGCTTATAACTATTTGTTCACATGTGTGTACTATTGATTCACATGCATGTACTAAATTAGGGGAGGTGGTGCAAGATTGATAATACTTGCATGACTAAATTAAAAATAGAGGTATAGATGAAGGTACTATACTGTAATTATTTTTTCACATGATTGTACTATTGAGTCACATGATATACTATTATGGGATGTGGTGCAAGTTTGATAATACTTGCAGGACTAAATTAAAAATGAAGAAAAATATGAAGGTATTATACTGTAATATTTCGAGCCCAAAAACGTGTAATTATCGAAACTATGTTTTCCTATAAATAGAAGCTCATTCTTCTTTCATTCTCACCAATTCACTAATTAGACTCACAAGAGCAATTATAGAGAGAGAAGTCATAGAGAGAAATAAGAAGAAAAGGCTGCTACTTCACTATTCCAGTATCCAGTCTTCTTTTGAAGTAAGGGATATTATTTTGTTCAGTATTCATAGCTAGGAATAATATTTTCTTCCATACTTTGTAGTATGTGAGTAATATTATTTCGTCTCGTATTCCTGATTATACCCTCATTTTGTTAAAGTATTGTTTCTATACTTCGTGAAATTAGTAGAATATCTTTGAAATTTGCGCTTCATCTAGTATCGTTTCACAAGGATATTTTCTACACATTCTTGTTAAATTTTAAGTTTTTCATGTCGGAGTACTGTCCATGACATTATAGACACATGTCCTTATGACGATTAATTTAATTGCAAAATTTGGCACAAATGGGATTTTTCATGAATGAAGAGTTGGGCCAAGATTTGCAATCACTCCTAGACGTTTTTTCACAATTTGTTGTGAATTTTCACATGAATAAACTAGATGTCAGTATGCTTGAATTGCTTAACATGTTGAAAAGAGTCACTTTCCAGCAAAGAAAGACTAAGTCTTACTGGTAGATGAGTCTTCCAAGAAATGGAAAGGAACCAAAGGATTTTCTAAAAAGAAGAAAAGTTCAAAGAAGACAAAAGGAAAGGTACAAATTGAACAAATTAATAAAAGGAATATAGTTGATGTGAATCATACCTTCATATAGCATTGTAGACTCGATCACATTAATAAAACAAGACTAAACAAGTTGCATAAAGATGAGCTTTTAGAGCCATTTGATTATAAATCATATACAACTTGTGAATCTTGTCTCATGGGTAAGATGACTAGAGTTCCATTTAGTGGACATGGAGAGAGAGTTACAGGGTTGTTAGAGTTGGTACACACATATTTATGTGAAAGGTTTCAAAATAATAAGTTTGAGATAAGATCTATCAAGTTCAGATTTAATTTGTGGGATATCCTAAAGAAATTTTAGGGTATTATTTCTATAATCCTATTGAGCAAAAGGTGTTTGTTGCGAAACACGCTGCCTTTTTTAAAAAGAAGTTTGTCTTTGAAGGGGCTAGTGGGATAAAAATAGATCTTGAAGAAGTTCAAGAACCACAAACCACTACAGGTCAAATTAATAAACATGTCCAAGTAGAGAAACCTTATTTACCATAGCCGAATCGTAAATCTAGAAAGAGTACCGAAAATACCTAAAGGTATGGATTCATCGTACCTTAGAATTAAATAATCCTAGCACGAGTTATAATCCTAAGACTACTAATCTTAGAATTAAATAATCCTAGCATATTTGTTTACATTGTGATTATTTATAGGATAACTTAAACTAATTTCATACTATGTTTGTTTTCTTCAAGATTATGTAAACGATTGAATAAAAATTTAGCATTTACACTATTATACTATTAACAATAATAACAAAGAGATCACATTTTCAAGCGTGAAAATAACTAGATTGATGGAATAGGATACACCAGACATTTGTAAAATTTTTAAAAAAGTAATAATTTATTTTATCCATAAATTTTTAATTCCAGATTGTAACGCCACCAAAATTGAGACAATTTCTCTCCCCGATCTTGTGCATTAATATTATCTTGTTCTAGCTTTAAAACATTTATTTAATGTTAAAATAACTAAAAATGCGGAATAATTTTTTTTTACCATTCATTCATTCCCTGAATTGTAACCTTTACAATTCTTTATATATATATATATATATTAAAATCATTATGTATATATACGAAGCAAGGATGTGAGATATTCATGAAACAAAGTGTGAAACTAATTTGTTAATGAAATAGAATATTTGTGTATGAGGCAAAGGGCCGAGTTAACTTATGAGTTATCAAAAAGGTATAAAAATAATGTAAATAAAGGAAATGATATAGTAAGCCGTGCTTTACTATAAAAGGTATAAACTAATCATTTAAATCTCGAATTTGCGAGTAAAAGTAAAAGATATTTCTAAAATGGGGTATGGATGGTTTGAACTTCAAGAATGTGAAATATTTACATATTAATGATATGAGAAACCTTTATTATGCGTAAAAAAGGTTAAAACGGACAAAGTTTTCAAAGGAACCTAAGATGGTTTTAGGATGAGAATAAAATATTATAGTTTAAATAAACTAATAATAATGTATTAAATATATGCATGCATGTTTTGTAACATAGTTGGTTATCTAATGTATGTATATATGTAAACACAGTTGTGTAGGATTGTCGAGAGAAGATAAGTTAAATTTTTTGGTAATCTCCAATCAAGGCAAGTATCTCAATTAATTTATGTAGACTTATAATTGATATAGATAATTGTTAGCATGATTTATGTATAAGTATGTAATACCTATGAACTTCATTATTTGCTTTGTGAATGATGAATGTCAAATTATGACTAATTATTAAATTGAGTCGGGAAACTCAATATATATGTGCAATGAATGACATGTGTAGTATATGCTATGGTTCGTATGTTGCTACCAGCAAGATATAAAATGTGATAATGCATTTGTAATATGCTTGAACACCAAGAATATAAATGCATGAACTGAATGTGAAACCTATATTACGTGATGCATGATAGACTATTAGACTTGCTAGGAAGTCGTGCACAATCTTGCTTAATTTGTAGACTAAAGCTATGATGCGATCTATTGTGATTAGGAGCGCATGAAAAGAAGACTAGCGATTTAATTGAGATTGTGCTGAATCATCTGATGGTATTTTCATATGTAAATTCTTGAATTATTCAATAGATGAAGATAATTTATTCTAAAAAGGGGATATGTTTGAAAGAATGAATTATATATATATATACTCAGGCTAAATAAGTCATATAATAAATATGACTCTAGTATATATATAAAAAAGAATTGTAAATGTTGCGATTCAGGGAATGAATGAATGGAAAAAATAAATTATTCTGCATTTTTAGCTATTTTAATATTAAATAATATTTTAAAGCTAGATCATGACAATATTAACGCACAAGATCGGAGAGAAAAAATATGATATTAAATATGAATTTATAATATCTTATTAAATATGATATTAAATAATTCATCATTCGAAGTCATTTTGTCAACCTTGGACTCAAAAACGGATCCGCACTTAGGTGAGTAATGAGTATGGGCTCCAACCCCAACTGAATTTTTTCATTTTTTTATATAGGTATATATATGACATATTTCTAATATTATGCAGTTTTGGGGTTAATGATTAAAATTTTTCAAGTAATGTACTGCTACTTTAATATATTATACATTTTTGTGATTATGTCTATATTCAATTTTTCTTAAATCTAATTCATTGTCGCTATAGGTTCTCTTTCACTATCTAACAAAGCAAAACAAAAAAAACTCAACACCATTCGACCATATTCAATTTAATCAAAGGTTGGAGTACACAGTAAACTAGCAACAAGATAAATTAGAAGCTAAGATACTCTATATTTTTATACTTTAAAAAACAATAATAAATATTAATATATTTAACGTTTTAAAATTTTATTATTATTCTTTATTTCTCTTTATAATTTTTTTATATTAAGCCTTCACTTAGTAAAAGTCATGCGACGTACCACCGCTGTTTGAACTATTTATAATTTTTAAAACAAATAAAGAACTTAAAATTAATATTTCAATCTCAATGTTATTCTTACAAATAAACATGGTCTTAAAGTTCAATAATCCAAATCTCTCATATCATTATTTACATAAAAATAAATTTGAATTCCCTCCAATTTCATTCAATGCATCATATTTTTATTGTTGTGAATAGTACAATATTGAAATCGATACTGATCTACTTATTTGTTTTATTGAATAGTTTGTTTTAAAAATGAAAGTAATCGTTAGCCTTCAACAGTGTTAAATTGATAAAATACAATAAACATCAAGTTTAATTGCAGCGGAACAAGCAATCCATTAGAAGAGTCAAGTAGAGCATGATATCTACTATCTTCTATGATTTAAAAAAATTTTCATCAACTTTATCGCTGAAACTCGGCTTAATAAATAAACCACAATATCGAATCATCCCTGCACTACGGGCCAGGGATATTCATGTAATCATCAATGGTCATGATTATACCGAATAATTGCTGGTCATAATCATACCAACAACTGTTCATCAATGCACTACAGGCCAATGATGATTTTTACAATATCATTTGTAACATTACAGTCATGATTATACCGAATAATCCTTGGTCATAATCATACCAATCAATAGTACATCTATGCACGTAAGCCACATATGACTTTTATCACAATATAAGCATTAGGATGATGACAATAATATAAGAATTTAATTATAAGAAAGCAAAGGATAAATTTGTAAGACCCCACCTTTTTGAATAAAGATTAAATTTTCTCGAAATATATTTTTGAATATTATAGTGTGGATTTGATATAATGTTATAGTTGTGGGTAATATTTATAAATTTTGCAAAGTACGCAAGTTGTTATATAATATTCGATTGGTCGGGGAATATTCGTTTTAACAGGGAATATTCGTACAACGGCACAATCATTGGTGGACCCCACAACGGAATTATTGTCAGATTGAGAAAACGACAAAAATACTTTATGAAAATAACGGCGGAAGTTTTACCGTTAACTATTGAAACATCCGGTGTTAAAAGTATAGTAATACGCGTGGTTGCATAGTAGCACACTGTATTGATTATTGATGCTTACGTGAGAAGTCACTCAGCTATACTCAATTATTGCTACAGTAATTGCTGCATCATATCTATCATATTATGGATTCAATTATGGTCAGTATCATCTGCATAAAATGTTTTTTATTAAATCAATACTTGAGACGAAAAAGTTATTCATATTATAAACAACAATATTTACAATGTATAGAAGTTCTGTCAAGGAGAGGTTTGGTCACCTAATTGCGCGCCAATAGGGAGAAATCCTTATTGGAAAGCCCCCTCTTTCTTGAGAACGACCTGGTTGATAAATAGTATGAGTTATAATATTAATGATGAATGTTGTTCGGAGTTGAATTTGGAGACGCGGACGTGATATTTGAGTCCGGAACGACAAAATTAGTAAAAATAGTCTATAAACACAAAATTTTTCGGGATTCACTATTTGGTCAAGAAGTCAACAGTTGACTTTTTCGGGAAAAGTCAAACTTCAAAATTCCAAAATTTATATTTTTGATAAAAATAGTTTCATTATGTTGGAATTGTTTGTTTTTAGTGAAAATCGACATTTATTCTGATGATAATTGATGTCTAGGGGTTATATTGATAAATCGGGTAATTTATCGGATAAATGTGATATTAATTGCTACTAATTCACATGCTTATATAACTATTTGTTCACATATGTGTACTATTGAATCACATTATGTACTATTAGGGGAGTTGGTGCAAGATTGATAATACTTGTATGACTAAGTTAAAAATTGAGATATAGATGGAGGTACTATACTGTAATTCGTATTTTTTCACATGATTATACTATTGATTCACATGATTGAACTATTGATTCACATTATTTACTATTAGGGGAGTTGGTGCAAGATTGATAATACTTGCAGGACTAAATTAAAAATGAAAAAAAGTTGGAGGTATTGTACTGTAATTTTTGACCCCCAAAACGTGCAATTATTGAAACTATATTTTCCTATAAATAGAAGTTCATTCTTCCTTCATTTCTCACCAATTCACAAAAGCTTTAGAGCGATTATTATAGAGAGAAAGAAGAAGAGAAATCTGCTACTCACTATTCCAGTATCCAGTTTTTCCAAGGTAGGGAGTATTATTTCTTTCTTATCTATGAAGAGAACTTCTGTTATTCCATTCTTATTATTCTGTTGGAATAACCTATATACGCGAGCTACCCTATACTTGGTGAAATTCTTCTGTTGTTCCATTCTTTATTATTCTGTTGGAATATCCTGTTTGTTCATTCTACGCCGGACCTGATTCCGTCTTTATTATTCTGTTAGAATATCCTGTCTGTACGTTTTACGCTGGACCTGATTCCGTCTTTATTATTCTGTTGGAATATCCCGTCTGTGCGTTTTACGCCGGACCTGATTCCGTTATTTATTATTCTGTTGGAATAACCTGCCTGTGCGGTCTATCACATGTCTGGTGATTTTTTTTGTTATTACATTCCTTATTATACTCAGTTGGTTAAAGTTTTGACTTCTATACTCCATGAAATTAGTGGAATATCCTTGATATTTGCGCTTCATCCAGTATCTTTTCATGGAAATATTCTTCTGAGCATTCTTGAATTTTACTCTACAAAGCAGTATCATGTTGACAATTTGGACGTTTTTAGTTCCTGGATAAAATAATTCTTGAACTTGTTTTATTTAA
This sequence comes from Panax japonicus, assembly GCA_020205505.1. NCBI lineage: Eukaryota > Viridiplantae > Streptophyta > Magnoliopsida > Apiales > Araliaceae > Panax > Panax japonicus. The sequence goes on along the minus strand of CM035109.1, from coordinate 7,095,162 downwards.
TTCTTATATCATTGTCATCATCCTCATGTTTATAGTTTGTTGAAAGTCATCTGTGGCCCATAGTGCATAGATGGACTTGGTATGATTATGACCAGGGATTATTCGGTGTAATCATGAACGTAATGTTACAATTGATGTGGTAAAAATTCTTATTGGCCCGTAGTGCATTGATGGACAGTTGCTGTCATGATCATGACCATTAATGAATACACAAATATTCTTGGCCCGTAGTGCATGGATAATTGTGGTCGTGATACTAAAGAATATCCTTGGCTGTAGTGCAGGGGTGATTCGATGATGTGGATTATTTATTAAGCTGAGTCCCAGCGATAAAAGTGATGAAAAACCTTCTAAATCATAAAAGATAGTAGATTTTATTCTCTACTTGACTCTTTAAATGGATTGCTTGTTCCGCTGCAGTTAAACTTGATGGTTGTTATATTGTATCAGTTTAACATTGTTGAAGGCTAACGATAATATATTCTGCATTATCTTAGTCATAATATTTCCTACTGGGCTAGTTGAGCTCACCCTTTTACTTTTATTGTTCTCTTCAGGAAATGAGAACGTAGCAGGGACTAGTCGGGGAACGGAGTGACGGACCAGATGATAGCATTAGTAGTCATCACTATTCTGTGAAATAGTGTAATAATAATTGTAATAAGGACTCCTTTTGTGTTTGTATAATCTCTAGTATACAATATTTGTATTCAAACTCACAGTTTATGTTTTTTCGTATTGTACACGACAGTTGTATTATTAAGTTGTATTTGAATTTTGTACCATGTAAGTGGCGACCCAAGATGGGTGACGTATACCTAATTTTGGCGGCGTCACAAAATTTTTAAAGATTTATAACTTAATTTATCCCACTACAAGAAAATGCTCTAACAGCGACCAAAACTATCAGCGACCGCACTTGTGGTCGCAGATAGGATTATTAGCGATCGACAATAGCGACCACCCTTGAATTTGGTCACTAGAATATGTTAGCGACCGACCCCGATCGCTATTCGGTCGCAGGTTTAATTTTACCTCCAAAAAAATTGGCACGAAATGTTGGCGCCTTAGTTATTTGCGACCACTCACCATCAACGACCGCATGCGGTCGCTGATAATTCCACATCATTTAAAATTAGCGACTGCAGGCGGTCGCTGATCTATTCCAATTAACTTGTTTCAATTCTAGTTCGTCACTCTCGATCGACAGAAGAAAAAAAAGAAGGAGAAAAGAATAGGGATAAGAGGGAGAAGGGGGAGAAGAGAAGAGGGGAAAACCGTCGTCGCCACCATCACCATCACCACCACCACAGCCGCCGCCGCCATTACCACCACCACCACAGTCGCCGTCGCCACCCTCCATCACCACCACCACAACCGCCGTTGACACCACCGCTACCTGCACAGGTAACAAAATCATATGTGCACACCTGATTTATGACTGTGAAGTATTTGATATGCAACAAACTATTTGATAGCTTAACTATTTTGGGTACCTAGACTAAATTTGTTCAGTATTAGTTTTGCTATTTCATTAAAATGGACATGAATTCTTATTTGTCATAAAACTGAGTGATTAAATTATTCAGTATTAGTTATCTAATTTGTGAAAGTTTGATCGTTCAAGCATGTGGGACTCTTGGCATATTCTCTGTATTGGGGTTCAATGGACTTTTCACTATTTTACCAAATATTCTTTGTATTATTGATTAATGTCATTGACGGATGAATTAGAAAAATAATGACAACCTCGTTTTTGTCCAAGTGGAAAAAATTGGACAGGTTCATCTTATATAGTATGTTAAAATTTGAGTTTAGTAGAGGAGACTGTATAATATTTGGGTGAAAATGTGTAGAAGATCTAGTATATTATATATCTAAAAATATACTTAAATTAGGAATAAGAAAACAGAACAAGTTCATTTGTTCTCTAGTGGAAAGTGTTGAGTTTTCAAAGTGTCTAGTACGCGTAAGAATTCAGAAGTACCTGCACCTAAAAGAAACTTAAGAATACATAATTGTATGTTGTTTGATGTGGTGCTCTTTATTCATGGTTCTCAAATTGTGTTGGTAATGGTGTTGTTTTTGAAAGCTAATAGTAATAGGCAGTTACTGTGACTAGAATCATTCAGTTTTGATGTCAATCTAATGGTATTTTGTTATCCTAGCGCTATAAAGGTTAACTTGTTCTTTTTCAAAGTTTAATGCTAATGGTAATCTGGTATCCTAACCCTATAAAGGTTGGTAGAGAAGTGATACAAATGTCAATTAATGGGTGAAGATATACAGTCAAAGTTGGAAATGATGGTAGATGGTCGGAAGACAGCTATAGTTTATTTAAACATTATGGAGTAGTGGTTCTTGCTTACCATTTGGTTCCTTTACGTCTGTTTAGCTCTTCTTTGTCTGTGCTTGTTATTTTATGTGAGATGTCCGACAAGGAGTAGGACCGTTATTGAGTTAGTGACTTAGTGGTGTCATTAATATATAATAAATAATAAATAATTAAATATATTAATTATTATTATATATTATATATAATATTTAGTAAATATATAAAAAAATTAATCAATTTATCTATTAAAAAATTAAACTTATTTGTATAATATTTACTTTATACAATTCAAATAAATACTAAATTTATTTATAAAAAAAGATATTAAATCATGATTATAATTCAAAAATCAATACTCAAGAGTAATGAAATCAAACACAAATGGCACACTAAGAGAGTACTATTTTCTAACATGAATGACACACTTCTTCTTTCCCAAATGTCTAATGTAGAAGAGTTTTTATTATGTTCAGATATATATGGACCAAGAGCATATCTGAACTCTAAATTTTCCTTCATATATACCTATCAAACAAACTCTAAATTATAAAATTTTCCTACATACCTATCAAACATTAGTCCATATGTTACTCATGTCATATGCTTACAAGTATGCTTAACTGTTAATCATATGCTTACAAGAATGCTCAAGTCATATGGTTACAAGTATGCTCAAGTCATATGCTTACAAGTATGCTCAAGTCATATGTTAACATTTATAATGTTGTCTGTAGTAGGTGCCGTGGAATCATGGACCTCTATTCAGACCATAGTTGGATGGCACGATGAAAGTCAAGTGCCCAGATAGGTGTTACAACTGAATTTAGAGCTGGTTGTCAAGTGTTTTTGGAGTATGCGTATAGTCACCCGGAATGCATGAATGGTCAGTCACAGATACGATGTCCATGTTTGAAGTGTAAGAATGTAAATTATATGGACAGAGACATGATAAACTATCATTTACTTATTTTCGGGTTCATGAAAAATTATGAAGAATGCTGGTGGGCACATGGGCAGAGAAGAGATGGTGGCATCACAAAAGTACACATGTCGGGCAGTAGTACTCATTGTATGAATGAAATGGTTCATGATATTGTAGGGCCAAATTTTGATTGGGAACAAGACAGAGAACAACCAATAAATTCTGATGCCAAAGACTTCTTTAAGTTTTTAGACGAGGGTAGCGAGCCATTGTGGCATGGTTGCACCAAACACACTACATTGTCTGCAGTGGCGACATTACTTAACATCAAGGCTGACCACAATATGAGCCATGAGTGTTTTGAGTCGCTCTTGAAGGCCATTAAGAGTATGTTGCCTGACGGTGAGAAATTACCTGATAACTATTACTTTTGTAAAAAAATGGTGAAGAAGTTGGGTCTTGGATACCAAAAGATCTATGCATGTCCCAACGATTGCATGTTGTTTTATAAGGAAAATGAACAGATGACAAGGTGCACGTTTTGCAGTCATGATCGGTTTAAGCCTAATAAAGAGGGTGTGACTACAAAAAAATCAAGTATACCGTTTAAGATTCTAAGGTATTTTCCAATAACACATCGGCTAAAAAGATTGTACATGTCTTCAAGAACAGCTGAACATATGAGTTGGCATGCGAAATCTCCAGCTAAAGATATAGAACTAAATCATCCCGCAGATGGGCAGGCTTGGAAAGATTTTAACTTAGCACATCATGGGTTTGCATTGGAACCTAGAAATGTGAGGCTTGGATTGTCCACCGATGGTTTCAATCCGTTTTGCCACTCAGCTGTTCCGTACTCATGTTGGCCTGTGATTGTTACTCCGTAAAACTTGCCTCCTTGGATGTGTATGAAACAGTCATACTTGTTTCTTTCACTCGTGGTTCCTAGTCCTAAGAGTCCTGGAAAGAACTTAGATGTTTACTTGAGACCTCTTATAGATGAGTTGAAGGTATTGTGGGAGGATGGAGTACAGACTTGGGATGTTGTAACGAAAACAAATTTCAACCTTAGCGCAGCGGTTATGTGGACTATAAGTGACTTCCCAGCTTATGGTATGTTAGCTGGATGGAGTACACACGGGAAGTTGGCTTGTCCGTATTGTATGGAGCATACAAAGTTGTTTAATCTATTAAAAGGTCGAAAGCCTTGCTGGTTTGACTGTCATCGTCGGTTCTTACCGGTAGATCACCCGTTTCGAAGAAATAGAGAACACTTCAGGAAAGGGAAAGTAGACAATGATATGCCTGCACCGCGATTGTCGGGAACGGAGATGCGAGATCGTGTGATGAGATTGTCGGTTATCCCATTTGGTAAGATTGATGCCACAAACATAATCAATGGGTTTGGCGAATCTCATAACTGGGTTCGGAGAAGCATCTTTTGGGAACTGCCTTATTGGTCTACAAATTTGATTCGTCGTAATCTAGATGTGATGCATATTGAGAAGAATATGTTTGACAATGTGTTTAACACTGTTATGAATGTTACGGGGAAGACAAAAGATAACGATAAAACACGTTTGGACATGAAAGATATTTGTAAGAGTCCTAGATTAGAACTTTATGAATCTCCTAATGGTAAGATTATCAAATCGCATGCAAGGTACACATTGTCCAAAAAGCGAGTTGAAGATGTGTGCACATGGGTTAAGTCTCTAAAACTACCAGATGGATATACGTCAAACATTAAAAGGTGTGTTATGGGTGGGAAATTGCAAGGGATGAAGAGTCATAACTGTCATGTGTTCATGGAGAGACTCATGCCTATAGCATTTCGGGATCAGCTTGATAAACCAATATGGGATGCTTTGACGGATCTTAGTTGTTTCTTCAAAGACTTGTGTTCAAAATCATTAAATGAGAAGGACATGTTTGTACTTGAGAAGAACATCATAGATATAACGTGTAAACTAGAAAAAATATTTCCACCTGGTTTTTTTGACTCCATGGAGCATTTGAAAATCCATCTTCCCTATGAAGCTCGTGTTGGGGGACCAGTTTAATATAGATGGATGTACCCTTTCGAGAGGGTGAAGGGAAACCTTAAGGGAAAGGTGAAGAATAGAGATTATGTCGAGGGGTCGATATGTGAGGCATACAGTTTCGATGAGATATCTACGTTTGTCTCAGATTATTTTCCGGACGAAGTCTTGACAAAGGCCAATCGAGTATCGAGACATGATGATGGGGGAAATGTTGAAATAAATGGTCGGGTCTCTGTATTTGGTCTATCGGATCGCGCTTATGGAAAAGGGAAACGCATATTCCTCTCTAAGCAAGAATTACATGCTGCACATACTTACATTCTTCTCAATTGTGAGGAGATTGATGAATTTGTTAGGCACACATGTAATCATGATAATTTATCATGTAAGTTGAAAATTTATTCCAATATGTTAATGTTTATAACATGGTATAGATTGTACAATGACGAGTTAAAAGTGAAGCATCCCGACATAACTGATAAAGATATTCAAATCAATCATGATAAAAAATTTGCACTTTGGCTAAAGGGCAAAGTAAGTTCAATTTCTTAAGCACGACATATATATATATATATACACTCTATATTAACTATGATTTCATTTAATAAGATGGAGTTTTCGTAGGCTTTGACTGAGGGATCAACGATTCCAGCTAATGTACAAGTCCTAGCTATAAGACCAGATAGGGACCAAGTTAGTCGCAATGTTTACAAAATAAATGGTTGTGAATTTCATACAAAGGCATATGGGCGCGGTAAAAGAACAACGAAATATGGAGTGTGTGTCCAAGGAGATTGTTACAATGAGCTTGGTCGTGCTTTTTATGGGGAATTGGAGGAAATCATAGAGTTGTCGTACAAGGGCACATACGGGGGTCATATTAACTTATTCAAGTGTCGTTGGTTTGATTCAGAAAAAGGGATACGTGTTGATAGACATTGAATCGTCGATATTGACTTACATAGGTTGACTTACTCCAACGAACCGTTTGTTTTACCAACTCAAATAGTACAAGTATACTACACTCCTAGTCCTTTTAGAAAAAGAGATAGACCGCCTACATATTGGCAAGTTATAATTCATACTCTTGCGCGCAGTCGTGTCCAAGTAATAGACGGGGATTTCTACCAAGAGGAGATGCTTCATAGACCTCCTATAATAAATATAGAGGACAACAATGATGTAATCCAATTAGAGGGTGGAGATGAACCTAATGAATTGGATCCCGAGACAGTTATTGTGCCAGATGACAGTGATACTGAGGAAGAGTTATTGACTGACACTGACACAGAATCTGAAGAAGAAGATGGTTATGAATCTCCGACACTTGTACAAAATGATTCTGACTCTGACAACGATTTTCATTAAAATGTATGTTTAGTTTTAATCTAATTACAATGAATTACATATAGGAATGTTCTTTATATCCTTAACATGTTTTAATCGTATTACAATGAATTAAAATGTATGTTTAGTTTTTTCGTAGTTAACTATTTCATACAATTAATTATCATTATTGTCCTTTTATATAAAATATATGTTTAGTTTTAATATACAATTACATATATACATGTTCTCTATATCCTTGACGCGTTTATGTATCTTTCATTTATAACTCATACTAACATGTAAATTTTTTATTTATAGATGTCTTATGAACCTGCAGTACGAAAGCGCGGGTTGGGTCGGGGCCCTAATCATGTGCCGAAGGCCCCGACTAATCCGGATGATCGCATTCTTATACAGATTCGTCCTCCTCCAGAAAGCACGTAAGTTAAACATCGTGTATATATAAGGGTTTAATATTTCAATTGTTATAAATATATATGACTGTAAATTATTGTATATTGTAGTGATTTTCAAGATAATAAAATTGTGAAGTGCATTTCACAATTATGCTTACAGAACTGGCCTACGCCAGTGATTACATGGGCGAGCACACCTCTCGCCCATAAGGATGCAGTTTGGGCTGAATTTCAGGTATATTTTTTTATCACTCTGATAGATAATACATAGTTAATCAAATAATATTGTTTATCACTCTGATATGTATATTTTTTTATCACTCTGATAGATAATATAATATAACATTTTTAATATTATTATTGTTGTTTTATTTGTAGAAGAGGTATAGATGAGACGACGCACATGCATTAGTTATTCAGACACTATTCTGGCAGAAGTGCGCCGTCCGAACTAAAGATAATCTGAACAAGGAACGACAAAAAGCCCTGCACAATGCTGAGATTGACCATCCGGGACATGGTGAGCAGTATATGCATGAGCATAGTCCCTGGTGTTGCGCACATCCCATATGGGTGCAGATGTGTGACCAGTGTAGAGATGAGTCCTGGGTCAAGATACGCAAGACTGCCGCCTCGAACAGATCCTTAGGTGTATCTGAAGGCGAAAAGGCAAAAGACACGTACAAGGGTGGTAATATATCACAGCTGCAGCATATTACTGCTAGGGTACGTATGTATAACAAGCTTATTGACTTAGTTATTTATTTTTATGTTTACAGTCATCTTTTGTAAACTAAAATATCATATGTTTACATAATAATATGAGAAAATGAAATGTAGGAGTCTCAGTCTCAAGGTCAACCTATCAATTGGTTGGATGTGTATGTGGCCACCCGCGATGGCCTGCCTGAGGCTGTTCAGATAGCGGTAATAAGTTCATTTTATCCTAATATGTTGTTTATAAATTGTAACGACTTTTTTGAGTATTTTTTTATTTATTTTTAACTATTTAATTGTTCATCTTCTGACAGGACACTTATAAGGGCTTAATGAACGAGCTATATCCTGAAGGCACTCCGCGTCCATCGATTGATCAACAATTATGGGAGAGGGCGTCCATCATGAAGAAAAATTATGTCAAAGGCCAAGGACAAAAATGGCGCCCGAACATCAATGGCACAGGCAGCTCTGCCACCCAGTCTACACAGTCATTAGGTTATCCAGCCTATCATACTCCTGCTGACTGTGTGAGAGCGATCTGTCAGGATCGTGATCTTCTTCGTATACTGGGCTGGTATCTGCAGTCTCTGAGTCATGATGAGTTGGCGGAGGCAGTGGCAGTGGCGACAGCGGCAGCGGCAGCAGCAGTAACACAACATCAGCAGAATGACGACCAGGTATATATATTGTCTATTGTTTAGCTTTCCCTAAGTACGTCGTAGCAGTATGAACACATGTAACATATATGTTTTATTACTTTGTTAATTACAGGATCATAATTTGGATGATCCATGAAGAGCGCCTAGACTGGTTTTTTTAGATTTTTAAAGCCTTGTAATCTTTTAGATTCATTCTTTGGACAATTGTATTGGTTTATATGGATGTTTAAGATATCGATTGTATTGTGTTGGATGAATATTTGCAATTGTATTGTGTTGGATGAATGTTTATTCATGGATGATCAATGTTTATTATATAGTAGTTATATCATGTATGGATTTTAATATGGATGCTTGAATATACTGCTGTGTTGGGATTGAAAGCAGGTACAACAGGTTATTTTTGGGAAATCAAGAAAACAAAAATTTTTAAAAAAAAAAAAAAACCCATCAGCGACCGCATGCGGTCGCTAACTCTGTATCAGCGACCACATTACCTTGTTCAAATCAGTGACCGCATGCAATCACTATTATCGGTCGCTGCCATGTGTGCCACGTCATACCTGACAACTGACTCAGCATAAGTCAGAATAGCGACGGCAATGGTCGCTGAGTGCGGTCACTAATAAAGCGGTCGATATTACGGGTCGCTGGTGTTCATCCAGCGACCAGATTATCTGCGACTAATATCAGCGACCGTATTCGATCGCGGATACCGATCTGCGACCGTGTGCGGTCGCTGATAGGCGGTCGTTGATAAGCTTTTTTGTTGTATTGTCCAGAATTCAATAATGTCCAAATTGTCAACATGATACTGCTTTGTGGAGTAAAATTCAAGAATAATATTGTATCAAAAATAATTTGGACAGCGAAGAAATCAATTTTTGTCATGAATAATTCCCCGGGGGAATAGTACCCGAGTAAATAGTACCCCGTGAATAGTACTTCAGAAATAGTACCTCGTGAATAGTACTTTGTGAATAGTACTCGTGAATAGTACTTTGTGGATAGTACCCGTGAATAGTACTTTGTGAATAGTACCGTAAATATGAATACTACTTATGTTAGGTCTTTATTAAAATGAGGTCTCCTACTATTTTCTTCAAACTATATGACCCTCCATATATAGTTTGACAGATCTTAAAAGTGTATAAAATCCGCTTAGTGAGATAAAGATCCTATTTCCATAAATATATAATATTGTATGTGTACAACAAACTATATGTTTATTTAATACGTATACAACTTTTATCAATTACATATCCATTTAAGGCCTTTTATTTTTGCCTCTTAAATTATAATATTTAAGTTTGTGCACATCCGAACTAAAATAATCTAAGTTAAATCAGTATTAGCATTTCCATATAAGTGAAGAGAAAAATACAATCCTTGTGTGTACACAACAATTAAAATATGTATTGTTTAATTCCTTATAAACATCCAATGTAATAAAGTCAACATCTCAAATACTTAATATAAGACATGCATGTGTGCACAACAAACTCATATTAAATACTTGATACTCTATTGCTTTATCATGCTAGAATGCTATGTCTGACATTCTAAAAGTCTTTGAGCGTAATAAACTTAATATTTTTTCTTGATGGATTTGTTATCAATTGTCTCATCTTGTTTAGCAAGCATACAAATATATATATATATATATATATATATATATATATATATATATTATTATTATTAACTAGCATGCACATATAGAATTCTATGTTCTACTTGGGATGATTATAAACTTAATTCTAGTTTGGTTCGCTCGAATCACCAAGTGAACTAAAAATGTTAAATTTAGGGTATAAGAATAAAACATGAACATAACTATTACATTCATCCCAGGTTCTTTTACAAATAGGTCTTCAATGCTTATGCTCTTCAGCTCTAATTTCCTAAGTAATTCTACTAAATCTTATTACAATATATTTTAAATAAAACAGAAACATTTATTATCATTTAAGGGAAAACAAATAGAAGGAAAATAGAATTTACATCATTAAATTAGATAAACGAGGTACGTATACCCCATTTATAAAACTTATTCATTCAAACATCGGGGCTATTATTCACGTATACAACACTATTCACGTATACGACACTATTCACAGAAAAATTAAATTTTCTTTTCTGTGTCCAAGTTGTTTATTATATTTAATATATTCGATTGTATCCATGTTTTGATCTTTATTCTTGAATTTTGCTCCACAATTAATTATTATGGATTATTTTTGAAACTTGGATAAACTGAAGTACGAATCCCTAATCTTTGATCTTTTATCTCACTGGATTCATTTTCTTTAAAATATTTTCATCATTTTCAGTCTTAAATGGTGATATAACTGAATATCTTTGGCCTGTAGTGCAAAGATGAACGATTACATGATGAATATCTTTGGCCTATAGTGCAAAAATGAACGATTACATGATGAATATCTTTGGCCCGTAGTGCAAAGATGAATAGGTGTTGAGATGAACATGACCAACTGGTGATACAAATGAATATCTTTGGCCCGTAGTGCAAAGATGAATATTTGATTCAAGATGTATATTGATTGATGTTACAGGGATAAAATATTGATGATGGACTTTTAAATCATAGAAGATAGTAGACTTTATTCTCTACTTAACTCTTCTAATGAATTATTGTTTTCGCTGCATTTGTTGATCTAAAACTTGTTGTCTATTGTATTATATCATATTTTTTCCTGTTGAGGACTAAGGATAATTTGTTTTACATTATCTTAGTCATAATATTATTTACTGGGCTAGTTGAGCTCACCATTTTCTTTTTTATTCTATTTTTCTTCTCAGGAGGCGAGAATATAGCGGGAACTAGTCGGGGTGTAGAGTGATGTTTCAAGGCAATTGTTTTAGCATTTCTCACTATTTTGAAAAATATTGTATCAATAATTGTAATGAGGACTTATTTGAATTTGGATATTGTCTAGAAGACAATATTGCATTTAAACACACAGTATATGTGTTGTCGTATTTTGCACGACAATTGTAATAATGAAGTTGTAGTTGTTTTCTGTACCATTTATTTGGCGACTCAGAATGGGTTGTGTGGACCTATTTTGGGGGCGTCACAGTTGTAAGACCCCAACTTTTATGAACAAAATTGAATTTTCTCTATTTGTTATTTTGAAATAGTAAGGGGTTGATTCAATTAATGTGGCTAGTTATGGGTTAAATGCGCAAATATTTTAAATAAGCAAGTGGTTATAAAATATTCATTATTTTCGGGGAATATTTGTTTGTTCGTGGAATATTATTACTTTTAGAGAATATTCGTACGACGGCACAACCATTTGTGGGCCCCATAACAGAAAACTGTCGAATGAAAAAATGACAAGTATAAGTTTTTTATAAATAACGACGTAGTTGTTACCGTTAACACTATTGAAATACCCGATGGTTAAAATACAGTAATCGCGGTGTTGCACAGTAGCACACGGTATTGCACAAATTTTTGATTCTTTCGTAAGAAGTCACTACTCAATAATTGTTACAGTAATTACTGTTCAATATTTTATTTTATTAATTCAATAATTGCTACGTTGATTTTATATTATTGATTCAATAATTGTCACTGCACAATATTTTCCATTATCGGATCAATAATTCATATTATTTGAATAATATTATAAGATCGCATTATTGGCAATCTCTAAGGAAGTTCTGTCTAGAAAAGGGGCTTGGTCACCTAATTGCGCGCCAATAAGGAAAAATCCTTATCGAAAAGCTCTCTCTTTCCTGAAAATGACCTGATTATCATTATTATGATTCTGTAATATTAATTTATGAATAATTAATTATTGATTTATATGATAAGAAAATATTTATTTTATGTGGATATAAATGAAGGAATTAATACTGAGGTGTTTTATCAGTATTTTGTCGGAATAAAGGTGTTAAAAATAATTCGTATGTGGATTTCGGTCATTTTTCATTGAGAATTTGGAAAAACTTTCTTCTACAAAGTTGTAGAGAATTAAATTTTCTATGGAATGGACATAAAATTAAATTTTTTTTGATAAAAGGCTATTTATTATGAATTATTGAATTTCTAGAATAATTGATTTTTGGAGTTATAAATGTTTTCTAAGAAAAACTTTTTTTGTGAGGTGGGCCCCACTTATGTGAGCTGAGATTGTGATGTGGTGTGCTAAAATAAAAAATAAAAAACTTAATAATATTTTATTAAATTTTTTGTTTTGGTGTTCTAAGCATTTTTCTATAAATAAGGTGCTTAGGTTAGAATTGGAAATCACACTAGAATCTGAAGTTTTCTTTCTATAATATCGAGCTTATTTTTGTGAGTATTTAGATACTTTGAGTGTTGCTATACACTGCAAGTTTTCTTCAGGATTATATCCGATAGTTCAGCTAGAAGTACTATTTTTTTGAGGTAATGATTTTTTTTTCCGTAAATGATATAATTTCTTTCAATATCATTATACCGAAATATTGGTATGAATTTTATTATAAAATTTTTACCATTTCATGTCGAGGTTACTATTCACGTATACGACACTATTCACGAGTACAATTCACGAGTACTATTCACGAAGTATGATTTTTCTTGTGAAATTTTTATCTTTTCGTGTTGGAATTACTATTCACGTATACGACATAATTCATAAAAAATTAAAATTTCTTTTCTTTGTCCAAGTTGTCTATTATGGTTAGTGGTTATTATCTTTGATTATATCCATGTTTTGATATTCATTCTTAAATTTGGCTCCACAATTGATTATTATGGAGTATTTTTGAAACTTGAATAATCTAAAGTACGAATCCCTAATCTTTGATCTTTTATCTCGTTGGATTCATTTTCTTTATTTTAATCATTCTCAGTCCAAAATGGTGATATAACTAAATATCTTTGGCCTGTAGTGCAAAGATGAATGATTATCTGATGAATATATTTGGCCCGTAGTGCAAAGATGAATAGGTGTTGAGATAAACATGACCAACTATGGATACGGATGAATATCTTTGGCCCTTAGTGCAAAGATAAATATTTGATTTAAGATGTATATTGATTGATGTTACAGTAATAAAATATTGATGATGGACACTTAAATCATAGAAAATAGTAGACTTCATTCTTTACTTAGCTCTTCTAATGAATTGTTATTTCCGCTGCGAATATTAATCTAAAACTTCTTGTCCATTATATTTTATCTGATTTATTGAAGGCTAACGATAATTTTTTTCATTATCTTAGTCATAATATTCTTTACTAGGCTAGTTGAGCTCACCCTTTTCCTTTTTATTCTATTTTTCTTTTCAGGAGGCGAGAATATATCGAGAACTAGCCGGGGTGTAGAATGATGGTTCTGGACAGTTGTTTTAGCAGTTCTCACTATTTTATAAAATTGTATATCAATAATTGTAATGAGGACTTATTTGAGTGTGGATATTGTCTTGAAGACTATTTATTTTTAAACTCATAGTATATGTGTTGTCGTATTTTGCACAACAATTGTAATAATAAAGTTGTAGTTATTTTTGTACCATGTATTTGGCGACTCAAAGTGGGTTGTATGGAACTATTTTGGGGGCGTCACAGTTGGTATCAGAGCTTAGGAATATGGTCTCTGGCGGAGATCGGGGAATAGAACTAAGAGGGATAGACGAGTAAATCCTTCGCTAGTGTGTCCTACATAAGCTTATTTGTTGGTCGGTCAGAATATAGGGACATTATGTGTCATGTCTATTTCTTTTAATTAACCCTTGTTTTATGGCATTATTTGAGAATGGCAGCTAGAAATGTTGATATGAGCAATGGAGTGAATGCGACCATTGAGACACCGACAATCAATAACCAAGATAACGTGCATCTGGAAGGTAATATTCCTCCTGTAAACAACACCACCGATCAAACGATGAATGATGGGATGTTTATAAGCTTTTTGTAGTTCATGCAAAACGAGACGAGAGAGACTCCTGTTCAAAATGCAGGTGAAAATAATGGCAACTCACGGCTGGTCATTGCAAAGCAATTCAAGGAGTTGGGACCGCCTGAGTTTTTGGGGAAGCCGGATCCGATCAAGGAGGAAACGTGGGTTAATCAAATTACCAAGATATTTGATGTATTGGGATGAACGGAGGAATAGAAGGTTCTATTCGCCACCTTTATGTTCCGCGGTGAGGCAGATTACTAGTGGAAATTTGTGAAGCGTACCCATCCTGCCGCACTCAATATATCTTTGGAAGCGTTCCAGAAACTGTTTATTAACAAGTACTTTCCTGAAAGTATTCGTCAGATGAAGGAGGTAGAGTTTATTAGACTGGAACATAACAACATGAATGTGTCCCATTACGAGGCTAAGTTCGCGGAGTTATCTAGGTTTACACCTCATTTGGTAGAGAATGAAGAACGTATGACGCGGATGTTTCTGAGAGTTTTGAAACCCAAAATTCGTCAATACCTCATTTCTCACAAATTTTCTATATATTCAGATGTTGTGAACATGGCTCAATTATTAGAGTGAGATAATGAGTATATTCAACCGGGGGACCACAACCAGGGTCGTACAGGTGGCAGCAGTCATCGGAGCAATGACAACCAGCGGGGAGGAAAATATTCGGACAGAAGCGGTAACCACTCTGGTGGTAATCGTAGCCATGATAGTAGAAGAAGCGAGTCAGGGAGAGATTGCAAAAAGAGAAGGTACAACAATGACAACGTGAAGACGTCAGCACCAACATCAACTGTTTCTAAGGGAGGAGAACGACCACCGGTCGTATATTATAAATGCGGGAAAGAGGGACATATTAGCCCAAATTGCCCACAATAATTCAAGATATGTTATAACTGTGAAAAGAAAGGTCATATAGCTCGAGATTGTTTTGTAGCGAAATCGAGTCTAGCGGGGATGGCGACTCCAAAAGCTATCCCGGACAAGTCAAAGTCAGTGGTTCCTGGAAGAGCGTTTGTCGTGACTTTCCAAAATACGAGTAACCCGAACGAGGTGATCACGGGTAAGCTAATCATAAACTCTTGCGAAGTTTATACCTTATTAGATACATGTTCTACCCATTCTTTTATCTCTCCTGCTTGTGCTCAACGTTTGAACTTGACTCTTGAGAAATTAGACTTTGACTTATCTGTTGAAACTTCGTTAGGAGAAACTTTCATTACATTCACTATTTATAAATCTTGCTTGATTCAAGTTGGGACCCTCACATTACTTGTTGATCTCATCTCTTTGAAAATACTTGCATTTGATGTGATTTTAGGGATTGATTGGTTAACCACTCATCATGCTAAAATTGATTATTTTTGTAAGGTTGTTAGTTTTCATATTCCTAACCAACCTGTTATACGAATTCAATCAACCAAACCACTAAAGTCAATCACTGTCATATCAAGTCATAAAGCCATTCGTTTATTGAAAAACAGATGTCAAGCTTTCTTAGCCCATGTCATGGACTTGAACAAAAATACGTCAGATTTGAATAATATTTCTGTTGTTAGTGAATTTCCTGACGTATTTCCTGAAGAACTTCTTGGCCTACCCCCAGAGCGTGATATCGAATTTTGTATTGTTCTTGAACCCGGTACAAAACCCATTTCCAAAGCCTCATATCGAATGACTCATATTGAACTTCAGGAGTTAAAAACCCAACTTCAGGAGTTGTTGGATATTGGTTTCATTCATCCTAGTAAATCTCCTTGGGATGCTCCTGTTTTATTCGTAAAGAAGAAAGATTGGAGTATGCAACTTTGCATTGACTATCGGGAGTTGAACCATGTCACCATCAAAAATAGGTACCCACTAACTCGCATTGATGACCTGTTTGACCAGTTGCAAGGTTCTAAATTCTTCTCAAAAATTGATCTTCGTTCTGGATATCATCATTTAAAGATTAAAACTAAGGATATTCCGAAGACTGCCTTCAGGACTCGTTACGGGCATTATGAATTCTTAGTCATGTCTTTTGGATTGATTAATGCTCCAGCGAATTTCATAGATATGATGAACCGAGTATTCAAAGAATATTTGGATCATTTTGGGGTTGTCTTTATTGATGACATCCTTATATATTCCAAAAGTTGTGAAGATCATGAGTAACACTTGAGGCTGATACTCCAAAAGCTTTACAAAAATAAGCTATCTGCCAATTTGAAAAAATGCGAGTTCTGGCTTGAAGAATTAGCATTTCTTGGGCATGTGGTATCGAAGTATGGAATATTAGTTGACCAGCAAAGATTGAAGTGATACAAAGTTGGGAGCAACGTAAGACAATAACCGAAGTACGTAGCTTTCTGGGCTTAGCTGGTTATTATCAGAGATTCGTGAAGGATTTTCTCGAATCGGTACTCCATGAACTCGGCTGACTCGGAAAGATACAAAATTCGAATGGAGCGAGGAATATGAGAAGAGTTTCTAAGAACTCAAGAGGAGACTCATTTCGGCACCTGTATTGACAATACCATCAGGTTCGGAGGGATTTGTCATCTACATCGATGCTTCAGGAAAAGGTTTAGGATGTGTTCTCATGCAACATGAGAAAGTCATAGCCTATGCCTCAAGACAACTCAAAGAATATTAGAGGAATTATCCTACTCATGATCTAGAGTTGGCAGTAGTCATTTTCGCATTAAAAATTTGGAGGCACTATTTATATGGGGAGAAAGTGGAGATATATTCATATCATAAAAGCCTCAAATATTTCTTCACCCAAAAAGAACTCAATATGCGGTAACGACGTTGGCTAGAGCTATTGAAAGATAACGACCATACCATTCAATACCATTATGGAAAAGCGAACATGGTAGCTGTCGCATTGAGTAGAAGATCATATGCGGGAAGGAGTGCGATGCTGTCAACACAAAAATTAAATTTTATAGAAGATCACGTATACAACACTATTCACTTATACGACACTATTTACAGAAAAATTAAAATTTCTTTTCTTTATCCAAGTTATTTATTATGGTTACTATCTTTGATTGTATCCATGTTTTGATCTTTATTCTTGAATTTTGCTCCACAATTAATTATTATGGAGTATTTTTGAATCTTGGATAAACTAACGTACAAATCCCTAATCTTTGATCTTTTATCTCACTGGATTCGTTTTCTTTAAAATATTTTCATCATCCTCAGTCCTAAACGGTGATATAACTGAATATCTTTGACCTGTAGTGGAAAGATGAACGATTACATGATGAATATCTTTGGCCTGTAGTGCAAAGATGAACGATTACATGATGAATATCTTTGGCCCGTAGTGCAAAGATGAACATGTGTTGATATGAACATGATCAACTGGTGATACAAATGAATATCTTTGGCCCGTAGTGCAAAGATGAATATTTGATTCAAGATGTATATTGATTGATGTTACAAGGGTAAAATATTGATGATGGGCTTTTAAATCATAGAAGATAGTAGATTTCATTCTCTACTTAACTCTTCTAATGAATTATTATTTCCGCTGCATTTGTTTATCTAAAACTTGTTGTCTATTGTATTCTATCAGATTTTCCCCTGTTGAAGACTAATGATAATTTGTTCTACATTATCTTAGTCAAAATATTCTTTACTGGGCTAGTTGATTTCACCCTTTTTCTTTTTTGTTCCATTTTTCTTCTCAGGAGGTGAGAATATAGCGGGAACTAGTCGAAGTGTAGAGTGATGTTTCAAGGCAGTGGTTTTAGCAGTCCCCACTATTTTATAAAATAGTGTATCAATAATTGTAACGATGACTTATTTGAGTTTGGATATTGTCTAGAAGACAATATTGTATTTAAACTCACAATATATGTGTTGTCGTATTATGCACGATAATTGTAATAATGAAGTTGCAGTTATTTTCTGTACCATGTATTTGGCGACTCGGAATGGGTTATGTGGACCTATTTTGGGGGCGTCACACCTTAGAACACCCACAAGAGCAATCCAATCCAGATCCTTACTCAATCTTCTTATTTGATTGAAAATTTTCAAGGTTTCCAAAAGCTGATCATTCCAAGCACACCCATAAATAATAGACGCCAAATTTTGTACACCTGACGAAATTAACAAAACAGCATACCAAAATCGCGCTAACAGTTGATTGTGTTGTTGTGAAATCAAACTTACGAAATATTCACAAATAAATAAGGTTTGATTGAAGCTCGTTTAGCTCTCGAGTCGAGCACGATCTCGAATCGAACCTGAGCAATTTGAACTTTTCGAACGAATATGATCTGAGTATTAATAGAAAATTACAATTTGAGAAGGTTCGAGTAAATTATCGAACTTTAAAAATTGCTCATATTTAATTCATTTATATTTTAAGTCGAGCTCGAATTAAACTTTTAGTCGAGCGAGTTTGAATCAAGCTTGAACTGTTTGCTCAAATTCAAATTTTGAAGGCATGCCTTATTTTTTTCCCTCTTTTATATTATGGCTAGAAGTAATGGAGCTGTTTGCATGCGAAGTTATTATCGATAGTGTTTTTTGTGATAAAAAATTGGTACTAAAACTAAAAGTAGATTAAACAAATTATGAATGACAATAGAGCGAGTCTTAAATGAATGATCAGTAGATAATAAGAATAGTAACTCTAATTAAAAATACATATATAAATACAAATAATTAATTATTAAAAAATATTAATTTTTGAAACTATATAAAAATTTAATATTAAATTAAAAATAATAAAAGAATTACTTAATAAACACTCAATTGTGAGTATTTGACAATTATATTTGATACGTAATCATTTGTTTTTTAAACAAAATAAATAGTAGTAAGTCAATTTAAATTTAAAAAATATATTTTATAATTACTATATAAAATAAATTAAAAATAATTTAATTTAATAAATAACTTGTATTTCGCACGAGACACTTAGTTAATTAACTTAAGTAACTGATTAAAAATAAATTAGTAGTTTGGTACATTAATTTAAGTTAAGTATACTTTTAATTTGAATATATGAGTACACACATCAATCAATTATTTATATATTTTTATTAATTTAAACAAGTCGTCATGTTTTTATCAATTATCACCGCGGCTCATGAATTTAAGAGTAAATATGAAAAAAATAAAAACTCAAAAGTTTTAAATTTTGAAAATGAAATTAAGAAAGGTTTAAAGGAAAAAAAAGGATCAAAGTAAGTTTAGTCGGTGGATATTAGCTACCGCCTATATATATCCCCGGGCCTTTCTCTTTTCTTCCCGCGTAATCCCATCCTTTCCTCCACTGTTCTTCGTCTTCTTGCGATGATGCCGAGTCGTGGAGTAATCACGCATAAGATGATTCCGGTGATAATGGCGACGATTTGCTTCATGGGGTTGACAACTTTGTTGTCAATTTCGAGGTTGAATTCCAGTGAAGCGCCAGACGAACCATTCGGCGACTCTGATGGGTTATTTCTGCAACAAAGCAATAAGGAGACCCTCAGATTTGATTTCTACAGGGAAAAGTGCCCGGAGGCAGAGATGATAGTGTGGGCATCCGTCAATCGTGTTATGGCAGAAGAGACGCGAGCTCCTGCTCAGTTATTGCGTCTTATGTTTCATGACTGCTTTATACAGGTTTTCTAAATCCCTTTTTCTTACCCTTCAAGATCTTTATGTTAATTTTTCTAAATTATTGATTTACTAACACTATTCAGTTTGCTTAGTCTTTCTTGAAATGTGTTCTTACGGTAATGTTGTTTCTTCTGCTTAAAACCCTTAATTTCAAGTACCAATGTTGTTCTTCAATGGGGTTTTTGTATATTTGTCTCGACTTGTTATTTGGGTATTATTCAATTGCCAGAAACTGTGGAGTTCCTAAAAACCCATTTTCTCACCCTTCAATATCTGTCTGTGTATTAACTCTTCTAATTTCTTGATTCACTATTGTAATGCCTAACTGTTTCTTTTGTTTAAAACCCTTAATTTCGATTACCAATGTTGTTCTTCAATGGGGTTTTTGTTGGATTATCACATTTTGCTACTATTCAATTTGTTATTGATTCACTATTACTATTCAATTAGTTCACTCTGTATTTGAAATGGGTTCTTACAGTAAGGTTGTTTCTTCCGTTTAAAACCCTTAATTGCAAGTACCAATGTTGTACTTAAATGGGGTGTTTGTTTGATTATCATATTTGGATTGACTGTTATTTGTGTATTATTCAATTGCCTGACCTTCTGTTTTACAATTTGATTCTTGATTATTTTTGCCTTTTTCCTTGGATGGTCTGATTGAGAGCAACTACTGTAATTTTCTTCTCTCTTCCTATTTTTGTTGTTTTATATTGACTTGGGATTTTAGTTTTTGAATTTCTTTGTTTCGTTGATGGTAAACTTCTGAATACTTTTGAAATGTTTCATTATGTAGCAGTGTTGATATAATCAACTTTGTCCGTGGCATCTTAATTCAATGAATACGATTCTATTGTCCGTTTTCTTGGTATTTTGTTAAATATTCTTATAATTTGGATGACTCTTCTTTTAGATTGTTGTTGAGGGCGATTTGGATTGTTGTTGTTACTAGTATTTGTTTTTTCATCTGGTTAACTGGACTCAGTGAATTGATTTTTGTGGACAGGGTTGCGATGCTTCAGTTCTATTGGCTGCCAACGGAAATGATAGCACCGTTGAACGTCAGGCCATTCCTAACCAGACTCTTAAAGGATTTGACTATGTAGAAAGGATCAAACAGGAGCTGGAAAGGGCTTGTCCGGGAGTAGTGTCATGTGCGGACATCATTGTTCTTGCAACTAGAGATGGCATTGCTCAGGTTGGGACTCTGTTTCAACTGATATAGTCTCTCTATCTCTATCTCTCGTATTGATTTCCTTTGCTTCTACGTACATATCCTATAGTACATTGTATTCATTTTTTGGTGGTGATTACAGACTAGTGGTCCATTTTATCCGGTTCTTACTGGGCGACGAGACAGCATAGGATCTTTCTTTGACGAGGCCATGGCAGAAATTCCAAGACCCAATGGAAATATCAGCGACACACTTCGTTTGTTTGGGCTCAGGGGATTCACTGCCAGAGAAACTGTCGCACTTCTAGGTATATATATATATATATATATATATATATATATATATATATATATATATTTGCAATTACACTCCATTAATAATGTATAAGATAAGATAAATTGCACTCTATTAATATTTCAAACTATTAGTAATGGAGTTTGTATTTTTATACTTGAAGGTTCGCATAATATAGGGAAGATTGGGTGTGCGTTCATAGAACCAAGGGTGAGTGATAATTTCTTGGGCACGGGACAGCCGGACCCAACAATTTCTTCTGACATAGTACGCGAGCTGAGAGGGCGATGCCAGGTTAGTAGGAGCGGTGGTGGAGGTGATATCTCAGCCGGGGCTGGTGGTTTGGATTCACATTACTACCGGAATCTGGTAAAAGGAAGAGGGTTACTCTACGCAGACAATCAGCTCATGTTTGATGATAGGACAGCCGAAGTTGTAAGGGAGTATGCGTCAGATGCCTTTGCCTTTAGAAGGGATTTTGCCCGTGCTATGGTCAAGCTGTCCTCGCTCACCGGAGGAGCCCGAGGTGAAGTCAGGCGTAACTGTTCGAGGCCCAACAAAGAGAAGCTGAACCAGAACCAGAGCCTGCAGCCGCCATCCCGAAGTCCAGTGAATGATAATTAAGTTTCTGGTCTTTTTCATGATTGATTGATTCATTGATTGATTTAGAAAAACTTCACTATTGATTTAGAAAAGCTAAACACTGCTAGAACTAATTTTTTGTTTGCAAACATTTATACTATCCATATCAAAAAGTTTAAATGCCTAATATGCAGAATAGCGATATGTATTTTTGCTCATGTCATGTAAAAAACCAAGTAGCTATGATTAATGTTTACTCTTCTCTGGGAATTCTATAACAGAAACTTGCAGTTAAGTACTGAAATTCTAAAGTAGCTAGCTAGTAGTTTTAAGAGACGGGCTGCTACAACTGTTTGTTATGCTGGGAGGAGGCAGCAGCAGGCAGCAGCAGCAGTTTGTAGTCTGTTTGTTCAACCTTCCCATTCTATTATGACCCTTGATTTCAATTCCTGCTGATGAGTATTCATGTAATGATGTTAATTTCATAATGTTTCTGTGTCTTTTTAGTCATGGTACTCATTTAGTGATGAAGTCGAAATGCAAAGTCCAGTGAATGATAATTCAGCTTCTGCTCTTTTTCTGAAAAACTTCACTCTTGATTCGGGTTAAATGCTTTTTCAGTCATTGTACTATAGGTCGACTTACAGATGGATAACTGAACTTTTTTTTTCTTACAGTCAACTCACTGTACTCGACTTTTCTAACAAAAAGTTAAAAAAACCGTTAAAAACTTTGACTTTCAACGGAACAGTACACATCAGCTGCTGAGTTGTCCGTTACAAAACTGACGTGGCGCCTTTGTACTAGAAAAACTAAACACTATTAGTACTAATTCATGTCCAACTCCTCTTGATTCCCTAGAAAAACTAAACACTATTAGTACTAATTCATGTATATTTTTCCAAAGTTATTGTCCCTAGAAAATCAACGTTACATCTTCTGTATTTCAGAAAATTCCCACATTAAATTAAGTCTCAAAATGCTTTAATATTTATCCATGTCAAACCCATTTCCAACAAAAATTTAACGAGTATGAAATGAAGTTTGATTAAAGCTCATTTAGTTACCGAGTCGACCGCGATCTCGAATTGAGTCCGATCAATTTGAACTTTTCGAACGAATATAATCCGAGTATTAATAGAAAATTATAATTTGAGAAGGTTCGAATAATTTAATTTATTGAACTTTAAAATTTACTCATATTTGAATCATTTATATTTCGAATCGAGCTCGAATCGAACATTTAGTCGAGCAAGTACAAATCGAAGCCGAACTGTTTGCGTATTTTATAGTGTTTTATATAGGAGGCCTTTTTTATATACAAAAGTATGTGGCCTTTGTTTGACAAGTTCATAAAACCCTTAATCGGTGTATAATTCCCTTTAAAATATGTTATTTTGTGGTGGGTAAGAGCAATCGATAATGGTTTCAAACATGTTTTTATTTAGAAAACCTAATAAAAATAAGAAAATGATATATATATATATATATTGCGAATATTTACGTTGATTTTTTGATTGATTATATTTTGGAGATATATGTAATACGTGGGGACCTTCTATAATTCGTAGTAATATCATGTATTAATAAACTTCACCATTATAATTCGGCGTAAATTTATCCTAATACGTAGTAGGATTCATAAAAAAAGGTATCATTTTAATTTTTAGAACTCATTTTGAGAAATCCTATATTTTAAAATTAATGTAATTCATATAAGTTTGAATAACAATTTTGTAATTTGACTTTTAAGAAATTTACAATACCTACAATTGTTATAACCAGATTCAAATGATTTGATATCGAATTTAGAATTTAACAAATTAATTTTGAAAATCAAGATGGGAATCTTTTGTGGAGGAATGAAAGGAGTAATTTACCCCTTCCATTGAACGAAAATAACTGGGTATCCAAGCCTCAGGAAGTATCGATATTTACACTGAAAAGTGTGATGGATAAAAACAGTTTGACTATTCTAGTTTTGTGGCATTTGTTACTCGAATAAGTAAGCTCTTAGTTGTGTCTCTACACCTAGTACCCTAAAACCAACTGGTTTGGGAGTTATTGGTCCAACACTTGCTAGCCTAAGAAAAAAAGACATTGCACAAGTCAAGAAAAAAAATAAAAAAAGAGAAAAAAATGAAAAAAATAATAATTAGTTTGCTTGATTTTCATGGTAAAAATCCATACTAAGAGTTACTTCATATACACATGGATGCATCACATGGAATTAATTAAATGACGGATGATGTCTAAAATGAAGATTGAATATTTTTGATAAGGTGAAAGTGTGATTTTGAATTTAATCTTTCTTATTTATAATGCCCATAGATATTTAGAAGTTAGTTTTCTTTCAATTTCATAACTTGGTGAACTCAAAAAGATTTTGTTTTGATTTTTTTTGGGTATATTCACTGCAATTCATCACGAGACACATCTCGTCCATTTGGAATAACCTTGGGGTTTAAAGGCTCATGTTTTCTACGAAAACGGGATAGTATAATTTTTGTTTTATTTTTATTTTACTCGAGACAAGCAAAAGTTAGGTTTGGGAGTATTTGATAGACACATATTAATACATTTTAATATTCTCATATTTATTATTTGATATTTTTATTTTATTTAACTAATACATTTTATTTTGTTTTATAGGAAATAACCTTTATTTTTCTTGGGGAGCAAATAAAGGATTTATATCCAACTTTTAAATATAGAAAAGTACTCTTAGAGGATTACAATATAGAAATTGAAATCAAGAAGGAAAGAAAAGGATAAAAAGGAACCAAAGTGTCTAAGTTCAATGAATCTAAATTATGGAACAAAATTATTTTTCTTATAAATATGTCTCTTGTTTTAGAGAGAAGGGATATGAAGTATTGTATTAGTTTAGGTTAGGGGTAGGAGTAGATTAAATTATGTCTTCATTGTATGTTCGTTGGATGATCGTTAATTAAAAGGAGTTTTCTTATTTATTTTTATTCTTTTTTTCTTCTTTATTTTAGTTAGTTTATTTATTTAATGTGTAGTTAATTTTTTTTATATCTAGGATGAAGATGAAATTAAATAATTATTCATGATAATATTTTTCATCTCTTCTATTATTTATACTTTTATGTTTAATTAATTTCACCTTCATGTTTTGTTATTGAAATACATTCGTTTTATAATTCTTATGTGATTTTAAATTAATTAAGAGGTTTTTATATATTATTGTTAAGATATGAGATTTTCATGATCCGTGCTTGCTCAAATAAGTTTTGATGAGTTATAGTTAATCCTTAAATTTTCATAGTCTATGCTTTTCCACGTTAATTATAAAATTACTAAATTAAAGGGAAGGAAGATCAAAACCATAATTAAGTTATAAAAATAGAAAATATTGAATTACTTGTTATGTCTATTGTTTAATGGATTCGAATTCTTAGATTGTTTTCTCAATATTAGTTTTCATATTCTAGTTAATCAATTTCCAATCTTTAATTCTAATTAGCCTAAAATAGATATTAATGATACATTAAAATTAATCTAGTATCTGTGGTTCAACATGCACTTGTCAAATCTACAATAGACATTGTGCACTTGCAGTACATAATTTTAGCACATCAAGTTTTTGGCGTGATTGCGGGAGACTATGCTTAGTTTTATATTCTTTAATTTTTATTTATTCGAATTAGTTTTTTTATTTCTAATATTATTATTATTTTTTATTTTTTTTTTTCAGGAGTATCGAAGCGGATCAACATGCGGAAAGAAAAGATTATTGTTGCGCTATTCCTGGTATTTTGTATCTTAAAAAAAATAGTAGCTTAGTTTTTTTTAAAGTTTTTATTGTTAGTTAGAATACTAATTGTCTCATTCATGCATTCACTCACGTAGAGCACATCCTGTTTAGGTTTTTATTTTTATTTTATTTTATTTTTTGTCAAATATAAATTGTGGTGATTGCTGGATAATTGAGGTATGTCAAAATTTATCCTTCTTTGGTAATTCACATAGTTTTAGGACACTTTATTTGTTTAAAGTTTTTTTATTTGTGCATTTTCATCTTTAATATAAAATTAAGGGCAAAAACCAGCACCGGCCCTGGGCTAAAGCCCAAGGTGCCCGGGCTTTAGGTCTAAAATTTTTTAGGGCCCCTTTTTCTTATATCATTGTACAACATGCATACACAGATACACTAGCATTTTCAGCTTTTTGGCATTCGATTTCAAGCTTCATGCCTTCTCGCCCCTTCTCCTCAAGGAATTCTTTTGATCTTTTCTGATCCTGCACAATTCCCTCCGACGACGACCGTGACATTCATGCCATTCGTGATTTGTTTCCTCCGAATCAGATCAGATCAGTTCAAATCCCGCTTCAATTCTCTTCGAGCTCTCTCTCTCTCTATAACTTTTGCCTTGAAATTAGGTTTTAATTTATTTTTTTCACGTTAATTAATTTTCCTTATTCAAGTATATATGATCCCTAGTATTATCTGTTTTCTGAATTTACGTTAGTTTTTTTTAATCTGAATATTGAATTATTTTTTACTACCTGCTGTGGGCTGAGAAGACAGAGAAGTTACAGACATTTTTCTGTTTTATATTTTTAATAATTGCAATATATATCACCAAAACAATAAAATATATATTACTTAAAAACGTAGAGAGCTTCATTCGAAGTCAAAGGTTACAAAGAATGATGGAGCTTCCAGATTTTTGATCCAGACATATACTTGTTTATGTTTATGCTATTCTTTTGTTTATGCTATTATCTGATTATGCTAGAATATTATAGATTTTTAATTCACCATGGCTCCTAAAAAGTATTTTTAATTACTTTAATTCACCATGTGTGTTCTCCTGAGCTTTCTGCCTTTCTCTTATGTACTTGTTTGGCTTGTGTGTTTTGAATAATTAAAAATAATGGACACTTTTGCTTGTTTTTGAAACTGACATATTCAATGGATTAGCTGAAATAATTGGTTCTGCCATATGCATTCATGTGTTTCTTTGCAAATATGTATAATCCCATTTTTTTTTTCTCTTAATCCGGCTAGCTAGTGCAGACTTTACGATTATCCCTATTAATAGACTATGCGTACTTTACTTATTGGTATTAAAATTTGACAGGTAAAGACTGAGGTCATAATATAGCCAATATATTACAAAAGAAAATAGGTAAACTCTTGCTGGGAAGATTTTGAGTTTTACACTATCTACCATGGGTACTATTTGAAGAATAACTAAACAGGTGAACTCTTGTCATAGCTTGGATATGCACCCCTGATTGATCTCTGTGAAACTATTTGAAATTCAGTAAGGTTACATTCCATTACCTGAACTATAAAATTTTATGCTTCTTTATTTATAATTTACCCATTATAAGCAAGTGTTATTCAAGATGAGCTGTTGATGATATCATCCACCCCTTTGTTGATGATATTATGTCTTTGTTTTTTCATCCGGTTAATTGGCCTCAGTGATTTGATTTTTGCAGGTGTGTGTATATATATATATATTTGCAATTACACTCCATTAAACTCTATTAATGTTTCAAACTATTAGTAATGGAGTCTGATTTTTTATACTTGAAGGTTCGCTTAATATAAGGAAGATTGTGTGTGAGTTCATAGAACCAAGGGTGAGTGATAATTTCTTCCGACATAGTACGTGAGCTGAGAGGGGTTAGTACAAGGAGCGGTGGTGGAGGTGATATCTCAGCCGGGGCTGGTGCCTACAACCCAACAGTAATTGGTCAAAAAGTAACTACATAACTCTCACTAAAGCTTATCACTAGCTTCACGCAACACTACCATATGCAAACTTGTAAACAGGTACTGCTCAAACAATACTGCTCACAAACTTGTAAACAGGTACTGATCAAACCATATGCAAGTGCAAGTCTCTCGCTGCTTTTGTTCTTCATCAGTATGATGCAATGCAAAGCTTGTGTCAGGGACATAACCAACTGCTTTAATCTTCTTCTTGAGCTCCTTCAGTTTGTGGGTGAGACTGGTCTCCTATCCCAATTGAACTCGCTTTGTTTTTCTACTTGACCCAACTGCAAGCGGGCTTCTTCGTTACGTTGTTTAGGTCCATTTCCCCCCTTACATTCTGCACATCCTCCCATCTCCCTGTAGTTGCGCAGACATTTGAATAGAGAACATAAGATGAGTCATCTGATGGGTTGGGTTGCGATGCTTCAGTTCAGTAGTTGTATTCATGGTAATTAAACTCTTTAAAACTAAGGGTTGTCATAATATAGGGAAGATTAATGGGTGTGAGTTCATAGAACCAATTATTATTATGGGTGAGTGATGATTTCTTGGCCCTTGATTTCAATTCCTGCTACATGTAATGATGCTCTCTGTCTTTTTAGTCATGGTACTGATTATTTAGTGATCAAGTCGAAATGTTCCTCATTCATATGCATATATAGTTGTTTTTAAGGATAACTGCCTGGATATATGGCATAGTTACTTTTTGGTCCTAAGTTGTGTTTGATGTTGATCGATGCGATCAATTGAAATGTCTGCTTTTGGTTGTTTTGTATCTTAAAATGGTTCGGAATGAGCATTCCGACAGACTTTCGTTTCATTTTTGCATTGGAATCTCGATGACTTTCCCATATCTTAGCCGGGGCTGGTGGTTTGGATTCACATTACTACCGGAATCTGGAACTTGGAATATTATTTCAATGCATATATATTTGTTAATTGAAGTCTTGATTTGGGTGTTGGAGAAATCTTTTAAACTAACTGATTGATTGTTGGCTGTTTAACATATTCATCCTTGCACATTCAAATTTTATACATATGTCAAGAAAATTATATTATCCTTAATTATTGGAAAGTCAATTTAACTTATTCATCCTTCTCTAACAAAATGTTACATTTGCCTAATGGCAAAAACGTATTTCTTTACTGTACAAAATCACAGGTTGTCAAAATTCTATAAGCAATACTTAATTATAAAAGATGATATGTTTATACTAAGTTTCCTCTCTAATAGATGAAATGTATTCTTAGGATAGCTAGCTTAGTGAATTATATGAGAAATTCTTATTGAAATACAATTACTGTTTTTTTTCTTTTTCTTTTTTGTATGGGTTCTTGGGGTTAATTAACCTTGTTATTTCAGTGTTTGGCCCTCCTACTTCAGTTTTTCTATTTAGGATTTGTATTTTTTTTTGAAGTCCCACTTTTTGAAGAGTACATGATCAACACAATTAAACTATGCTTTTGACATCAATTTGACTTGTACGTCAGAAATTAAGTTAAAACAAGTTACGAAGGTGTTCGGTTTATAATAACTTATGAGTTAAAATAAATATAAAGATTACCAAAAAAGACATTAATAAAAAGGGGGGCAAAATAGAAGTGTGGCAACAAGTTATTAATGTTCTTGAAGCCCAACAGTGTTTGCTAACTATGACCGAGAAAGGAACACTCAATTCACGGTTCCTAAGATTTAGGGTTTGGTCTATATATGGGAGCGCTCTGTATATTTGGCCAACTGAAAAAATTGTGTTAATGGATCGACTGAGGAATATGGGTATTTAATACGAAAGTGATTGAACCATTTCCCAACTTTCTTTCCACGTTTAGTCACGTAACGTTCAAATTAATGAACGGTAATTGACCTTGTCAATTGGGAAGTCGTCAGTTGATAAAACAATTGGGTCGGACCCTTCACGGGTGACCCATTTGGATACCCAAGATCCAACATCTCCCAATCGCCCATGGCGGGGACGATGTAATCCTCATATTTGCCAAATCTAACTTAAACCAATAACATGTTAACATTTAACTGCTGAACCGTGCGACCGCTTAGTTCACCTGCAATGCGGGAGCTCTATATCAAACCAGTTAGGGCCAACATATAGACATCAATCCTTTTAAAGAAAAACAATGCGGGAGCTCTCACGCCAAACTCAATTAGTTCGCGTAGAAGCTACTACCCATAAACTCAGAGTACCCCGGACACATTTGAATTTTCACAAGGTTAAGTACCTCTAATCACTCAGAGAGCCTTACTTAACCACCTTTGGGCCCAAGTCCATTTCGTATCTCATTCATTACTATATAGCTATCAAAACGCTATAGTTGTCGATAATAAGTGCAGAATGAGGTGAAATCAATTTGTCTTCCCTTTGCCTTAATACTACTCAGAAATGAATCAACTGCTTTCCCAGAATCAGTCCTTATAGTCTCATCAATCCTGACCTTAGGAATCGAAACCAAAGTAGCAACATTAATCCATGTCTTTGCAGTAAAGTCAAAGATCACAAAGAGCATTTGATGTAGGAACAAAAAACTTGTTCTACAGCACCCACACGGTGAGGAAACAGGGATTCATTCTCATGATCCAAGAGTTGTCCATAACCCCTCATTTTAAACTCTTTTTTGAATAAGTGTGGGAACAAACTATGTCCAATTCTTCTACAGCACCCATACGGTGAGAAAGAGAGAAAGAGTTTAAAAGTTCAAAAATTGGACATAGTTTGTTCCCACACTTATTCAACCTCCATTCTAAGTGTGCCTTATCTGAATTTCAAGTTCTCACTCACTTATTTTTTTGTATCATTCACTTTCAGTCACATACTTTTTAAGATTTATGAAATTTGTAGGTATGTACATTTATTTATTTTTTCACCACATTTTCTTGTAGAACAAATGTCACACCATACAAGGTACAATTCCTTCACATCTTTATTTTCTTTTCTTCATTTTCTTCAGTTGCATACATTGAGGACAATACATGATTAAGGTATGGAGGGGTTTTGCATTTTTATTATCAGATTTAGATTTTTTTTCTTTTTTCTTCTTTTTGAATAAAAAAAACCAAAAAGAAATTGAAAATGAAAAATGAAAAAATTAAAAATTTTGTTTGACTTTTTTATGGATTGAATTTATTCTAATAAATGTCCGTGGAGTTAAAACTCATGAGTAAGATTAAAAGATTCAGAACACTTGAATCTTCGATAAGGTAAGAAATCTTAGTTTGAAACACTATCTTGAGTAAAATAAAGTACGTATGCATCTCTTCACTTCACGTTCACACTAACTCTTAGTTGTGGGTATAAACTATAATCCGAGCAATTTCAAGAAAAAAAAGGAAAGAATGAAAGAAATTGAAAAAAAGTTTGAAAAAGAACAAAAATAAGTAATTGCTTCAATGTCCATTGAACGAAAATAACTGGGTATCCAAGCCTCAGGAAGTATCGATATTTACACTGAAAAGTGTGATGGATAAAACCAGTTTGACTATTCTAGTTTTGTGGCATTTGTTACTCGAATAAGTAAGCTCTTAGTTGTGTCTCTACACCTAGTACCCTAAAACCAACTGGTTTGGGAGTCATTGGTCCAACACTCGCTAGCCTAAGAAAAAAAGACATTGCACAAGTCAAGAAAAAAAATAAAAAAAAGAGAAAAAAAATGAAAAAATAATAATTAGTTTGCTTGATTTTCATGGTAAAAAACCCTACTAAGAGTTACTTCATATACACATGCATGCATCACATGGAATTAATTTAATGACGGATGGTGTCTAAAATGAAGATTGAATATTTTTGATAAGGTGAAAGTGTGATTTTGAATTTAATCTTTCTTATTTATAATGCCCATAGATATTTAGAAGTTAGTTTTCTTTCAATTTCATAACTAGTTGAACTCAAAAAGATTTTGTTTTGATTTTTTTGGGTATATTCACTGCAATTCATCACGAGACACAACTCGTCCATTTGGAGTAACCTTGGGGTTTAAAGGCTCATGTTTTCTACGAAAACGGGATAGTATAATTTTTGTTTTATTTTTATTTTACTCGAGACAAGCAAAAGTTAGGTTTGGGGGTATTTGATAGACACATAATTAATACATTTTAATATTTTCATATTTATTATTTGATATTTTTATTTTATTTAACTAATACATTTTATTTTGTTTTATAGGAAATAACCTTTTATTTTCTTGGGGAGCAAATAAAGGATTTATATCCAACTTTTAAATATAGAAAAGTACCCTTAGAGGATTACCATATGGAAATTAAAATCAAGAAGGAAAGAAAAGGATAAAAAGGAACCAAAGTGTCTAAGTTCAATGAATCTAAATTATGGAACAAATTTATTTTTTTTATAAATATGTCTCTTGTTTTAGAGAGAAGGGATATGAAGTATTGTATTAGTTTAGGTTAGGGGTAGGAGTAGATTAAATAATGTCTTCATTGTATGTTCGTTGGATGATCGTTAATTAAAAGGAGTTTTCTTATTTATTTTTATTCTTTTTCTCTTCTTTATTTTAGTTAGTTTATTTATTTTAACGTGTAGTTAATTTTTTTTATATCTAGGATGAAGATGAAATTAAATAATTATTCATGATAATATTTTTCATCTCTTCAATTATTTATACTTTTATGTTTAATTAATTTCGCCTTCATGTTTTGTTATTGAAATACATTCGTTTTATAATTCTTATGTGATTTTAAATTAATTAAGAGGTTTTTATATATTATTGTTAAGATATGAGATTTTCATGATCCGTGCTTGCTCAAATAAGTTTTGATGAGTTATAGTTAATCCTTAAATTTTCATAGTCTATGCTTGTCCACGTTAATTATAAAATTACAAAATTAAAGGAAAGGAAGATCAAAACCAGAATTAAGTTATAAAAATAGAAAATATTGAATTACTTGTTATGTCTATTGTTTAATGGATTCGAATTCTTAGATTGTTTTCTCAATATTAGTTTTCATATTCCAGTTAATCAATTTCCAATCTTTAATTCTAATTAGCCTAAAATAGATATTAATGATACATTAAAATTAATCTAGTATTTGTGGTTTGACATGCACTTGTCAAATCTACAATAGACATTGTGCACTTGCAGTACATAATTTTAGCACATCAAGTTTTTGGCGTGGTTGCGGGAGACTATACTTAGTTTTATATTCTTTAATTTTTATTTATTCGAATTATTTTTTTATTTCTAATATTATTATTATTATTATTTTTATTTTTTTCAGGAGTATCGAAGCGGATCAACATGCGGAAAGAAAAGATTATTGTTGCGCTATTCCTGGTATTTTGTATCTTAAAAAAATAGTAGCTTAATTTTTTTTAAAAAGTTTTTATTGTTAGTTAGAATACTAATTGTCTCATTCATGCATTCACTCACGTAGAGCACATCCTGTTTAGGTTTTTATTTTTATTTTATTTTATTTTTTGTCAAATATAAACCGTGGTGATTGCTGGATAGTTGAGGTATGTCAAAATTTATCCTTCTTTGGTAATTCACATAGTTTTAGGACACTTTATTTGTTTAAAGTTTTTTTCATTTGTGCATTTTCATCTTTAATATAACATTAAGGGCAAAAACCAGCACCGGCCCTGGGCTAAAGCCCAAGGTGCCCGGGCTTTAGGTCCAAAATTTTTTAGGGCCCCTTTTTTTATATCAGTGTACAATATGCATACACAGATACACTAGCATTTTCATCTTTTCGGCATTCGATTTCAAGCTTCATGCCTTCTCGCCCCTTCTCCTCAAGGAATTCTTTTGATCTTTTCTGATCCTGCACAATTCCCTCCGACGACGACCGTGACATTCATGTCATTCGTGATTTTCTTCCTCCGAATCAGATCAGATCAGTTCAAATCCCGCTTCAATTCTCTTCGAGCTCTCTCTCTATAACTTTTGCCTTGAAATTAGGTTTTAATTTATTTTTTTCACGTTAATTAATTTTCCTTATTCAAGTATATATGATCCCTAGTATTATCTGTTTTCTGAATTTACGTTAGTTTTTTTTAATCTGAATATTGAATTCTTTTTTACTACCTACTGTGGGCTGAGAAGACAGAGAAGTTAGAGACATTTTTCTGTTTTATATTTTTAATAATTGCAATATATAGCACCAGAACAATAAAATATATATTACTTAAAAACGTAGAGAGCTTCATTCGAAGTCAAAGGTTACAAAGAATGATGGAGCTTCCATATTTTTGATCCAGACATATACTTGTTTATGTTTATGCTATTCTTTTGTTTATGCTATTATCTGATTATGCTTGAATATTATAGATTTTTAATTCACCATGGCTCCTAAAAAGTATTTTTAATTACTTTAATTCACCATGTGTGTTCTCCTGAGCTTTCTGCCTTTCTCTTATGTACTTGTTTGGCTTGTGTGTTTGGAATAATTAAAAATAATGGACACTTTTGCTTGTTTTTGAAACTTACATATTCAATGGATTAGCTGAAATAATTGGTTCTGCCATATTCATTCATGTGTTTCTTTGCAAATATGTATAATCCCATTTTTTTTCTCTTAATCCGGCTAGCTAGTGCAGACTTTACGATTATCCCTATTAATAGACTATGCGTACTTTACTTATCGGTATTAAAATTTGACAGGTAAAGACTGAGGTCATAATATAGCCAATATATTACAAAAGAAAATAGGTAAACTCTTGCTGGCAAGATTTTGAGTTTTACACTATCTACCATGGGTACTATTTGAAGAATAACTAAACAGGTGAACTCTTGTCATAGCTTGGATATGCACCCCTGATTGATCTCTGTGAAACTATTTGAAATTCAGTAAGGTTACATTCCATTACCTGAACTATAAAATTTTATGCTTCTTTATTTATAATTTACCCATTATAAGCAAGTGTTATTCAAGATGAGCTGTTGATGATATCATCCACCCCTTTGTTGATGATATTATGTCTTTGAACTGATTACTTTTTTGAATTAGTAATAATGTGATATCTGAATGATGCTTTGAAAATATTGAAATAGTCGGTTATTATATTTGGTATTCTTTCGTAATTATGCTCTTTTGTTCACAGAAAGTTCTTAGTTTTTTTAAACCTATCTTAATAGCAATTCGCAAATGGCCCTAAATTTTTTTTTTTGTCGCTTTAGGCCCTGAAAAACTCAAGGTCGGCCCTGGAAAAAACCTGTAACAAGATAAGGTGGGGATTTCATCACCCTTTCTTGACCCACAACCGAACCCGAGCCCGGCCCGACCGACCGGACGGCAGCAGACGGCGCGCGTGGGGATTTTACAATGTTATATATGAGGCCTTTTTATATACAAAAGTATGTGGCCTTTGTTTGACAAGTTCATAAAACCCTTAATCTGTGTATAATTCCCTTTGAAATATGTTATTTTGTGGTGGATAAGTGCAATTGATAATGGTTTCAAACACGTTTTCATTTAGAAAACCTAATAAAAATAAGAAAATGATATATATATATATTGCGAATATTTACGTTGATTTTTTGATTGATTATATTTTGGAGATATATGTAATACGTGGGGACCTTCTATAATTCGTAGTAATATTATGTATTAATAAACTTCACCATTATAATTCGGCGTAAATTTATCCTAATACATAGTAGGATTCATAAAAAAAGGTATCATTTTAATTTTTAGAACTCATTTTGAGAAATCCTATATTTTAAAATTAATGTAATTTATATAAGTTTGAATAACAATTTTGTAATTTGACTTTTAAGAAATTTACAATACCTACAATTGTTATAACCAGATTCAAATGATTTGATATCGAATTTAGAATTTAACAAATTAATTTTGAAAATCAAGATGGGAATCTTTTGTGGAGGAATGAAAGGAGTAATTTACCCCTTCCATCCTTTCTAATTGATGTCTTAATAGGAAACATACAAATTAAGAAAGTAATTAATTTTATTTATCCTAATCCAAATCTAAATAAGATTATTTCAAAATATAAATAATCTTAATCCTAATAAGATTTTACTCCATCTCAAATAAGGATTTTAATATATATTTATATATATATATATATATATATATATATAGACAGAGAGAGAGAGAGAGAGATGAGAACTATTAGAATATGAGGAGAGGAGAGGAGAGGAGACGTTGAAGGAGAGGTAGAAAAAGTTGGTTCGTGTGGTGCTTCGCTGCCATGCATGGACGATCATCGCTCACATCTTCATAGCAGCGAGTACCACCCGAGCTAATTTGTTCTTTCCTATTCCTAATTATTCAATTGCCATTCTTGATTCTTGATTATTCATAGCAGCGAGTACCACCCGAGCTAATTTGTTCTTTCCTATTCCTATTTATTCAATTGCCATTCTTGATTCTTGATTATTAATTTTTTTTCTTGATCTGACTTGGGATTCATTCTTGGCTTAATTTTTCTCTGTCTTGTTACTAGTATTTGTGAATTGATTTCTGTGGACAGGGTTGGGTTGCAATGCTTCAGTTCAGTAGTTGTATTCATGGTAATTAAACTCTTTCAAACTAAGGGTTGCAATGCTTCAGTTCAGTACTTGATTATTAATTTTTCTTCTCTCTTCATATCTTTAATTTGTTGTTTGTTTAATATCTTTTACAATTTGATTCTTGATTATTAATTTTTTTTCTTGATCTGACTTGGGATTCATTCTTGGCTTAATTTTTCCCCGTCTTGTTACTAGTATTTGTGAATTGATTTCTGTGGACAGGGTTGGGTTGCAATGCTTATGGGTGAGTGATGATTTCTTGGCCCTTGATTTCAATTCCTGCTCATGTAATCATGTTCTTTGTCTTTTTAGTCATGGTACTGATCAATTATGGGTGAGTAATGATGTGTTTGATGTTGATCAATTGAAATGTCTACTTAAGTACTGGCCTCAGTGTATTGTTCTTGCAACTAGAGATGGCATTGATCAGGTTTGGACTCTGTTTTAACTTACTAGTATTTGTTTTTTCATCCGGTTAATTGGCCTCAGTGATTTGATTTTTGCAGGTGTGTGTGTATATATATATATATATATTTGCAATTACACTCCATTAAACTCTATTAATGTTTCAAACTATTAGTAATGGAGTCTGAATTTTTATACTTGAAGGTTCGCTTAATATAGGGAAGATTGTGTGTGAGTTCATAGAACCAAGGGTGAGTGATAATTTCTTTTGACATAGTACGTGAGCTGAGAGGGGTTAGTACAAGGAGCGGTGGTGGAGGTGATATCTCAGCCGGGGCTGGTGCCTATAACCCAACAGTAATTGGTCAAAAAGTAACTACATAACTCTCACTAAAGCTTATCACTAGCTTCACACAACACTACCATATGCAAACTTGTAAACAGGTACTGATCAAACCATATGCAAGTGCAAGTCTCTCGCTGCTTTTGTTCTTCATCAGTATCATGCAATGCAAAGCTTGTGTCAGGGACATAACCAACTGCTTTAATCTTCTTCTTGAGCTCCTTCAGTTTGTGGGTGAGACTGGTCTCCTATCCCAATTGAACTCGCTTTGTTTTTCTACTTGACCCAACTGCAAGCGGGCTTCTTCTTTACGTTGTTTAGGTCCATTTCCCCCTTACATTCTGCACATCCTCCCATCTCCCTGTAGTTGCGCAGACATTTGAATAGAGAACATAAGATGAGTCATCTGATGGGTTGGGTTGCGATGCTTCAGTTCAGTAGTTGTATTCATGGTAATTAAACTCTTTAAAACTAAGGGTTGTCATAATATAGGGAAGATTAATGGGTGTGAGTTCATAGAACCAATTAATATTATGGGTGTGTGATGATTTCTTGGCCCTTGATTTCAATTCCTGCTACATGTAATGATGCTCTCTGTCTTTTTAGTCATGGTACTGATTATTTAGTGATCAAGTCGAAATGTTCCTCATTCATATGCATATATATATATATATATATATATATATATATATATATATATATATATAGTTGTTTTTAAGGATAACTGCCTGGATATATGGCATAGTTGCTTTTTGGTCCTAAGTTGTGTTTGATGTTGATCGATGCGATCAATTGAAATGTCTGCTTTTGGTTGTTTTGTATCTTAAAATGGTTCGGAATGAGCATTCCGACAGACTTTCGTTTCATTTTTGCATTGGAATCTCGATGACTTTCCCATATCTTAGCCGGGGCTGGTGGTTTGGATTCACATTACTACCGGAATCTGGAACTTGGAATATTATTTCAATGCATATATATTTGTTAATTGAAGTCTTGATTTGGGTGTTGGAGAAATCTTTTAAACTAACTGATTGTTGGCTGTTTAACATATTCATCCTTGCACATTCAAATTTTATACGTATGTCAAGAAAATTATATTATCCTTAATTATTGGAAAGTCAATTTAACTTATTCATCCTTCTCTAACAAAATGTTACATTTGCCTAATGGCAAAAACGTATTTCTTTACTGTACAAAATCACAGGTTGTCAAAATTCTATAAGCAATACTTAATTATAAAAGATGATATGTTTATACTAAGTTTCCTCTCTAATAGATGAAATGTATTCTTAGGATAGCTAGCTTAGTGAATTATATGAGAAATTCTTATTGAAATACAATTACTGTTTTTTTTCTTTTTCTTTTTTGTATGGGTTCTTGGGGTTAATTAACCTTGTTATTTCAGTGTTTGGCCCTCCTACTTCAGTTTTTCTATTTAGGATTTGTATTTTTTTTTGAAGTCCCACTTTTTGAAGAGTACATGATCAACACAATTAAACTATGCTTTTGACATCAATTTGACTTGTACGTCAGAAATTAAGTTAAAACAAGTTACGAAGGTGTTCGGTTTATAATAACTTATGAGTTAAAATAAATATAAAGATTACCAAAAAAGACATTAATAAAAAGGGGGGCAAAATAGAAGTGTGGCAACAAGTTATTAATGTTCTTGAAGCCCAACAGTGTTTGCTAACTATGATCGAGAAAGGAACACTCAATTCACGGTTCCTAAGATTTAGGGTTTGGTCTATATATGGGAGCGCTCTGTATATTTGGCCAACTGAAAAAATTGTGTTAATGGATCGACTGAGGAATATGGGTATTTAATACGAAAGTGATTGAACCATTTCCCAACTTTCTTTCCACGTTTAGTCACGTAACGTTCAAATTAATGAACGGTAATTGACCTTGTCAATTGGGAAGTCGTCAGTTGATAAAACAATTGGGTCGGACCCTTCACGGGTGACCCATTTGGATACCCAAGATCCAACATCTCCCAATCGCCCATGGCGGGGACGATGTAATCCTCATATTTGCCAAATCTAACTTAAACCAATAACATGTTAACATTTAACTGCTGAAC
This sequence comes from Panax japonicus, assembly GCA_020205505.1. NCBI lineage: Eukaryota > Viridiplantae > Streptophyta > Magnoliopsida > Apiales > Araliaceae > Panax > Panax japonicus. The sequence goes on along the minus strand of CM035109.1, from coordinate 7,056,042 downwards.
CGTGCGACCGCTTAGTTCACCTGCAATGCGGGAGCTCTATATCAAACCAGTTAGGGCCAACATATAGACATCAATCCTTTTAAAGAAAAACAATGCGGGAGCTCTCACGCCAAACTCAATTAGTTCGCGTAGAAGCTACTACCCATAAACTCAGAGTACCCCGGACACATTTGAATTTTCACAAGGTTAAGTACCTCTAATCACTCAGAGAGCCTTACTTAACCACCTTTGGGCCCAAGTCCATTTCGTATCTCATTCATTACTATATAGCTATCAAAACGCTATAGTTGTCGATAATAAGTGCAGAATGAGGTGAAATCAATTTGTCTTCCCTTTGCCTTAATACTACTCAGAAATGAATCAACTGCTTTCCCAGAATCAGTCCTTATAGTCTCATCAATCCTGACCTTAGGAATCGAAACCAAAGTAGCAACATTAATCCATGTCTTTGCAGTAAAGTCAAAGATCACAAAGAGCATTTGATGTAGGAACAAAAAACTTGTTCTACAGCACCCACACGGTGAGGAAACAGGGATTCATTCTCATGATCCAAGAGTTGTCCATAACCCCTCATTTTAAACTCTTTTTTGAATAAGTGTGGGAACAAACTATGTCCAATTCTTCTACAGCACCCATACGGTGAGAAAGAGAGAAAGAGTTTAAAAGTTCAAAAATTGGACATAGTTTGTTCCCACACTTATTCAACCTCCATTCTAAGTGTGCCTTATCTGAATTTCAAGTTCTCACTCACTTATTTTTTTGTATCATTCACTTTCAGTCACATACTTTTTAAAATTTATGAAATTTGTAGGTATGTACATTTATTTATTTTTTCACCACATTTTCTTGTAGAACAAATGTCACACCATACAAGGTACAATTCCTTCACATCTTTATTCTCTTTTCTTCATTTTCTTCATTTGCATACATTGAGGACAATACATGATTAAGGTATGGAGGGGTTTTGCATTTTTATTATCAGATTTAGATTTTTTTTCTTTTTTCTTCTTTTTGAATAAAAAAAACCAAAAAGAAATTGAAAATGAAAAATGAAAAAATTAAAAATTTTGTTTGACTTTTTTATGGATTGAATTTATTCTAATAAATATCCGTGGAGTTAAAACTCATGAGTAAGATTAAAAGATTCAGAACACTTGAATCTTCGATAAGGTAAGAAATCTTAGTTTGAAACACTATCTTGAGTAAAATAAAGTACGTATGCATCTCTTCACTTCACGTTCACACTAACTCTTAGTTGTGGGTATAAACTATAATCCGAGCAATTTCAAGAAAAAAAAAGGAAAGAATGAAAGAAATTGAAAAAAAGTTTGAAAAAGAACAAAAATAAGTAATTGCTTCAATGTCCATTGAACGAAAATAACTGGGTATCCAAGCCTCAGGAAGTATCGATATTTACACTGAAAAGTGTGATGGATAAAACCAGTTTGACTATTCTAGTTTTGTGGCATTTGTTACTCGAATAAGTAAGCTCTTAGTTGTGTCTCTACACCTAGTACCCTAAAACCAACTGGTTTGGGAGTCATTGGTCCAACACTCGCTAGCCTAAGAAAAAAAGACATTGCACAAGTCAAGAAAAAAAATAAAAAAAAGAGAAAAAAATGAAAAAATAATAATTAGTTTGCTTGATTTTCATGGTAAAAAACCCTACTAAGAGTTACTTCATATACACATGCATGCATCACATGGAATTAATTTAATGACGGATGGTGTCTAAAATGAAGATTGAATATTTTTGATAAGGTGAAAGTGTGATTTTGAATTTAATCTTTCTTATTTATAATGCCCATAGATATTTAGAAGTTAGTTTTCTTTCAATTTCATAACTAGTTGAACTCAAAAAGATTTTGTTTTGATTTTTTTGGGTATATTCACTGCAATTCATCACGAGACACAACTCGTCCATTTGGAGTAACCTTGGGGTTTAAAGGCTCATGTTTTCTACGAAAACGGGATAGTATAATTTTTGTTTTATTTTTATTTTACTCGAGACAAGCAAAAGTTAGGTTTGGGGGTATTTGATAGACACATAATTAATACATTTTAATATTTTCATATTTATTATTTGATATTTTTATTTTATTTAACTAATACATTTTATTTTGTTTTATAGGAAATAACCTTTATTTTTCTTGGGGAGCAAATAAAGGATTTATATCCAACTTTTAAATATAGAAAAGTACCCTTAGAGGATTACCATATGGAAATTAAAATCAAGAAGGAAAGAAAAGGATAAAAAGGAACCAAAGTGTCTAAGTTCAATGAATCTAAATTATGGAACAAATTTATTTTTCTTATAAATATGTCTCTTGTTTTAGAGAGAAGGGATATGAAGTATTGTATTAGTTTAGGTTAGGGGTAGGAGTAGATTAAATTATGTCTTCATTGTATGTTCGTTGTATGATCGTTAATTAAAAGGAATTTTCTTATTTATTTTTATTCTTTTTCTCTTCTTTATTTTAGTTAGTTTATTTATTTTAATGTGTAAGTTAATTTTTTTTATATCTAGGATGAAGATGAAATTAAATAATTATTCATGATAATATTTTTCATCTCTTCAATTATTTATACTTTTATGTTTAATTAATTTCGCCTTCATGTTTTGTTATTGAAATACATTCGTTTATAATTCTTATGTGATTTTAAATTAATTAAGAGGTTTTTATATATTATTGTTAAGATATGAGATTTTCATGATCTGTGCTTGCTCAAATAAGTTTTGATGAGTTATAGTTAATCCTTAAATTTTCATAGTCTATGCTTGTCCACGTTAATTATAAAATTACTAAATTAAAGGAAAGGAAGATCAAAACCATAATTAAGTTATAAAAATAGAAAATATTGAATTACTTGTTATGTCTATTATTTAATGGATTCAAATTCTTAGATTGTTTTCTCAATATTAGTTTTCATATTCCAGTTAATCAATTTCCAATCTTTAATTCTAATTAGCCTAAAATAGATATTAATGATACATTAAAATTAATCTAGTATCTGTGGTTCGACATGCACTTGTCAAATCTACAATAGACATTGTGCACTTGCTGTACATTATTTTAGCACATCAAGTTTTTGGCGTGGTTGCGGGAGACTATACTTAGTTTTATATTCTTTAATTTTTATTTATTCGAATTAGTTTTTTTATTTCTAATATTATTATTATTTTTTATTTTATTTTTTTTCAGGAGTATCGAAGCGGATCAACATGCGGAAAGAAAAGATTATTGTTGCGTTATTCATGGTATTTTGTATCAATTTGCTTTTATCCATCGCACTTTGCAGCGTGAATACCGATGCTTCCCGAGGCTTAGATACCCAGTTAATTCGCACAATGGACATTGAAGCAGATTTTTAATTTTTTTTTCTCTTTTTTTTTCTTTTTTTTTCACATGGTTCTGCAACAACATAAGCAAGTTAAACAGTTCTAAGTCGTGAAATCAGTGCACATAGACAACTCCACAAATAACTTAGCCAAATAAACATGCTTCTCATATTCAAGTACTAATGTATCACAAATTCAATTCAAATCAATTACTATGGATTATGACTTAGTTGTCATCATTCATTAATAAATTAAGCATCAACAGATTCTGAATTTTAGCATCAATTTTCAATCTTTGACTTTAACCTTCGAACACATAAGCAAATAGAACCATGGAACCCAAGTTTTCAGTTTTTTTTAACTTCCCATCAAAACTGGATTATTATTCCTACATAAAATAAAACCTAAATCTCCCCCCCACACTCAAACCGTACATTGTCCCCAATGTAAGAAAATCATGCAAAGAAGAAAATACTACTAGCAAACATGCAATAAAAACAAAAAAAGTAAAAAGTAAAGGGATAGAAAAATCAATTCTGAGATCTTGGGTTTCCTCCCAAGCAGCTGCCCGTGTTTAACGTCTTTGGCTCGACGTCATGTCTCTCTTCTCAGCTTTCATAGATCGGATCGTCTAGCTCCACCATCTCAATATTTTCCACCTGATGCCCCTCATAGAAAGGCTTTAATCTATGTCCATTCACCTTAAAGATCTTGTTTGTGCTCGGGCTTTGAATCTCAACTGCACCATGAGGAAACACATTAGTGATAACAAAAGGACCAACCCATCTAGATCTCACTTTACCTGGAAATAACTTAAGCCGAGAATGATATAGCAAAACTTTTTGTCCCACAATAAAGGTTTTCCGCACAATCTGCTTATCATGAAAAGCTTTGGTCTTTTCCTTGTGAATCTTTGAACTTTCATAGGCTTCATTTCTCAATTCTTCTAACTCTTGTAACTGCAATTTCCTGTGTACTCCAGCTGCCTCCAAACTCATGTTACACTGTTTGATTGCCCAAAAAGCCCTATGCTCCAATTCAACAGGTAAGTGGCATGGTTTTCCAAACACAATCCTGTATGGTGACATCCCAATAGGTGTTTTGTACGCCGTTCTATAGGCCCAAAGTGCATCATCTAATCTCATACTCCAATCCTTTCTGCTCGGGTTGACTACCTTCTCCAAAATGGATTTGTTCTCTCGGTTAGACACCTCAGCTTGACCATTACTCTGCGGATGGTAGGATATAGAAACCTTGTGCAGGACATTGTATTTTTTGAACAAAGCCACTAACACCCTGTTGCAAAAGTGGGTTCCGCGATCACTAATGATGGCTCGTGGTGTTCCAAACCTGACAAATATGTTAGTCCTAACAAAATCTACAACAACTTTAGAATCGTCAGTCCTAGTGGCTTTAGCTTCCACCCATTTTGAGACATAATCAACAGCCAAAAGAATATATAAATTCCCAAAGGATGAAAGAAAAGGTCCCATAAAATCTATACCCCAAACATCAAAAATTTCAACAACTAATATAGGAGTTTGGGGCATTTGATTTCGTTGAGAAATATTCCCCGTCCTTTGGCAACTAACACATGTTTTACAAAACAGATAGGAATCTTTAAAAAAGCGATGGCCAATAAAAACCACTTTCCAGAACTTTATTAGCAGTTCTTTTTGGACCAAAATGTCCTCCACAAGCATAAGAATGAAAAAAAGAAAGAATAGATTGAAATTCACTGTTAGGCACACATCGTCTAACTATCTGGTCAGCACAAAATTTCCATAAGTATGGATCATCCCAAACATAGTGTCTAGCATCACTTTTCAACTTTTCCTTCTGGGATTTAGAAAATTCTTTAGGAAAATATACACTTACCAAATAATTCACTATATCTGCATACCAAGGAATCTCAATATGGATGGAAAGTAACTGCTCATCCGGGAAAGAATCATGTAACGGTAGCTCCTCTTCGTCTCTCAATAACCTACTCAAGTGATCCACTACTAAGTTGTCCGCACCTTTCTTATCCTTGATCTCTAAGTCGAATTCTTGTAGTAACAGAATCCATTGAATAATCCTTGGTTTAGAATCTTTCTTGGTGAGCAAGTACCTGAGAGCAGCATGGTAAGAATAAACTATAACTTTAGTACCAAACAAATATGATCGAAATTTATCTAAAGCAAAACCACAGATAAAAGTTCTTTTTCAGTTGTGGAATAGTTTATCTGAGCCTCATTCAAAGTCCTAGAAGCATAGTAGATGACATGAACGACTTTGTCAATCCTTTGTCCCAAAACAGCCCCCACTGCATAGTTGCTTGCGTCACACATGATCTCAAATGGCAACTTCCAATGTGGCGGTTGAATGACAGGAGCAGAAGTTAATAATTTCTTTAAAGTGTCAAAAGCCTCCTTGCATTCATCATTAAACTGAAAGTCCACATCTTTTTGCAGCAATTTACATAAGGGTAATGCCATCTTCGAGAAGTCCTTGATAAATCTTCGATAAAATCCTGCATGACCAAGAAAAGAGCGAATCTCCCGCACGCTGACGGGGTAAGGCAAAGCAGATATAACATCTATCTTAGCTTTATCAACTTCAAGACCTTTAGATGACACAACATGACCAAGTACTATTCCCTGTTCTACCATGAAATGACATTTTTTCCAATTTAAAACAAGATTAGTTTCTATGCATCTATCTAGAACACGATTTAAATTATCTAAGCATGCATCCAAAGAATCACCATGAATTGTGAAATCATCCATAAAAACCTCGATGCATTCTTCTAAAAGATCTGAAAAAATGCTTACCATGCATCGTTGAAAAGTACCTGGGGCATTACACAATCCAAAAGACATCCGTCGATAGGCAAAAGTACCAAAGGGACATGTGAATGTGGTCTTCTCTTGGTCCTCGGGTGCAATCACAATCTAGTTATATCCTGAAAAACCATCTAGAAAACAATAATAAGTGTGCCCAGCTAATCTCTCCAACATTTGATCAATAAAAGGAAGAGGAAAGTGATCTTTTCTTGTTACAGCATTCAATTTTCTATAATCTATACACACTCTCCACCCTGTTTGCATTCGTGTGGGCACCAACTCATTATCATCGTTCTTGACAATGGTGATTCCGGATTTCTTTGGGACTACCTGCACTGGACTCACCCATTGACTATCGGAGATGGGATAGATGATAACGGCATCAAGCAGTTTGAGCACTTCTTTTTTCACCACCTCCATCATGTGTGGATTCAATCTCCTTTGCGCATCTCTTATAGGCTTAGCTCCATCCTCTAACAATATCCGATGCATGCACATGGCAGGACTAATACCCTTGATATCCGCTATTGTCCAACCAAAAACTGTAACATGGTCCCTTAGGACTCTCAGCAATTTTTCTTCCTGCACCTTGGTTAGATTACTAGCAATAATTACAGGCAAAGTGTCATTAGTCCCCAAATATGCATATTTCAAATGAGCAGGTAATTGTTTCAATTCTAGAGCTGGGGCTTGTACTACAGAAGGTAATAACTTTTGATGAGAAACAGGAAATTGAATAGAATATACTGTTGACTTATTTGAAAATTTTGGCAATGAATGTAATGCAGCTACATTCTCCTTCAATTCCTGGGTTTGCGCAATCTTTTCTTCCCTGTCCATGTCCAAACTGTTGTTGGTTGCAATTTCCAGATTGTCCCTATGTAGTTGTTCAAAAGCTCTATGCACCAATGAGTCTCTCACATCGATAGAAAAAACCTGTCCTATATCACTAGGGTACCTCATGGCATCATAGATGTTAAACTGAATTTTTTCGCCATCAAACTCCATAGTCAAGGTTCCATTATGCACATCAATCATGGTTTTCGCTGTTTTCAGGAAGGGTCTTCCTAACAAGATGTGGGAAGGATTTGGTGATGTATCATCTTCCATATCCACAATGTAAAAATCTGCAGGAAAGATTAGTTCGTTCACCTGCACTAAGACATCTTCAATTACCCCTCGGGGGTAGGTGTTAATACGATCTGCCAATTGGATAATCACACCAGTATTTTTCAAATGGCCTAAATTTAAGGAAGCATAAACAGATAGAGGCATAACATTAATTGAAGCTCCTAAATCTAGCATGGCTTTTTCAAATCTGGTGTTTCCTATTTTGCATGGGATTGTGAACATTCCTGGATCTTTACATTTAAGAGGCATTTTTCTTTGAAAAACAGCAGATACATTTTCTCCAACTGTGACTCTTTCATCATTTTGCAATTTTCTTTTATTAGTGCATAATTCTTTTAAAAATGTAGCATACCGTGGCACTTGTTTAATTGCATCAAGAAGAGGAATGTTCACTTCTACTTTTCTAAAAGTTTCCAAAATTTCTTTTTCTTTTTCATCTTTCTTTGAAGTTTTAGAATTTCTGGAAGGAAAGGGAAGAGGAATGTTTTTAAGCTGATTAGGAGGTTTAGGTTGTACCTTGGATTTTTCTGTTCCCTCCTTAGCTGCTTCCTTCTCGAACTCTACGGGGGTCGGTGGTGTATCCAACTGTGTTCCATTCCGCAAAGTTATGGCACTTGCATTCTCCCTTGGGTTGACTACTGTTTGAGATGGTAATTTTCCTGAGCCTCTAGATTCCAATATCCCCACAGTTGTAGCCAGCTGTCCTACTTGGTTCCTCAAATCTTGAACCGAAGTTTTTGTCTCTTGCTGGAACTGCTGTGTCTGATTCATGAACTGTTGTGTCTGTCCCATGAATGCTTTGAACATATCCTCCAATGATGTTCCAGTAGGTGCAGAGACTGCTTGCTTCGGTTGATATTGAGGTTGGGCTGGTTGAAAGCCCTACTGCCTAGGTGGAAATGCAGGTGGTGCCGCTTGCTTGCTCCCATAACTCAGATTTGGATGATACCTCCATCTTGGGTTATATGTGTTTGAGTACGGATCATACTTTTTCTGAGGTGGTGGCTGATAATTTCCCATTGCATTATCTTGTTGCACAGCCTCGTCATCTTGTAATGTTGGGCATTCATCTGTATTGTGATTTGGTTGTAGACATATTCCACAAACCTTTGCAATTGGCAGTTGACCTGTAGCTAATTGTCTAACCATAGCAGTTAATTCAGAAATTTGTTGACCATAATCACAAGTGCTTACCTCGCTTACCCTTACTGGTGCATGATTTGTTCTAGTGCCATATTGTTGCGAGTTTGCTGCCATGTTTGCATTTAAATTCCTTGCCGCCTCTGGGGTCTTGTCAACTAGTGCTCCTCCGCTAGCTGCATCGATCATGCTCCTATCCATCGGTACCAACCCTTCGTAGAAATACTGGATCAGGTGTTTTTCATTTATTTGATGCGGTGGACAACTGGAACAAAGCTTTTTGAATCTTTCCCAATACTCGTATAGTGTCTCCCCACTGAATTGTCTAATCCCACAGATCTCCTTCTTTATGTTGGCTACTCTTGAGGCTGGAAAGTATCTCTACAAGAATAGCTGCTTCATGTCATTCCAAGACTGTATTGAACCTGAGGGTAGGTAGTACAACCAATCCTTTGCCAAATCTGCTAGGGAAAATGGGAATGCTCTCAGCTTGATTTGTTCTTCGGTGATTCCGTTTGGTTTCATAGTAGAGCACACCACATGAAATTCCTTCAGATGTTTGTAGGGGTCCTCACCTGTAAGACCACGAAAAGTAGGCAGTAAATGGATTAGTCCAGATTTAAGTTCAAATGCAGCATCTAAATTAGGATATTCAATGCACAGAGGTTGTTGATTTAAATTAGGAGTTGCCAACTCCCTAAGAGTTCTATTGTTGTTTGGAATTGCCATCTCTTCTTCTTTGTCGGATTCGTTGGATAATAATTTCAAAGCTAAGTTGAGGCCTGGTGATGATGTAGAAGCCTCGTCTATATCTGCAGAAGATTGTTGAACTTTAAGTTTTTCCTTCCTTAGCCTCCTTGCAGTTTTCTCAATCTCTGGATCAAAATCTAATATAGTAGCCTGAGAAGATCGAGTCATAAAACAAGAACAAAACAAATAATAGAATAAAAACAAAACGCCAAATTACTCCCCGGCAGCGGCGCCAAAATTTGGGAGCTGTCGTTTACACTCCTAAATTAACCTCACTTTCACTTCACAATTTATAATAATTAGCACAGTAATAAGTAAGGATCGATCCCATAGTTTGGACATAGTTTGTTCCCACACTTATTCAACCTCCATTCTAAGTGTGCCTTATCTGAATTTCAAGTTCTCACTCACTTATTTTTTTGTATCATTCACTTTCAGTCACATACTTTTAAGATTTATGAAATTTGTAGGTATGTACATTTATTTATTTTTTCACCACATTTTCTTGTAGAACAAATGTCACACCATACAAGGTACAATTCCTTCACATCTTTATTCTCTTTTCTTCATTTTCTTCATTTGCATACATTGAGGACAATACATGATTAAGGTATGGAGGGGTTTTGCATTTTTATTATCAGATTTAGATTTTTTTTTCTTTTTTTCTTCTTTTTGAATAAAATAAACCAAAAAGAAATTGAAAATGAAAAATGAAAAATTTAAAAATTTTGTTTGACTTTTTATGGATTGAATTTATTCTAATAAATGTCCGTGGAGTTAAAACTCATGAGTAAGATTAAAAGATTCAGAACACCTGAATCTTCGATAAGGTAAGAAATCTTAGTTTGAAACACTATCTTGAGTAAAATAAAGTACGTATGCATTTCTTCACTTCACGTTCACACTAACTCTTAGTTGTGGGTATAAACTATAATCCGAGTAATTTCAAGAAAAAAAAGGAAAAAATGAAAGAAATTGAAAAAAAGTTTGAAAAAGAACAAAAATAAGTAACTGCTTCAATGTCTATTGAACGAAAATAACTAGGTATCCAAGCCTCAGGAAGTATCGATATTTACACTAAAAATTGTGATGGATAAAAGCAGTTTGACTATTCTAGTTTTGTGGCATTTGTTACTCGAATAAGTAAGCTCTTAGTTGTGTCTCTACACCTAGTACCCTAAAACCAACTGGTTTGGGAGTCATTGGTCCAACACTCGCTAGCGTAAGAAAAAAAGACATTGCACAAGTCAAGAAAAAAAAATAAAAAAAGAGAAAAAAATGAAAAAAATAATTAGTTTGCTTGATTTTCATGGTAAAAAATCCTACTAAGAGTTACTTCATATACACATGCATGCATCACATGGAATTAATTTAATGACGGATAGTGTCTAAAATGAAGATTGAATATTTTTGATAAGGTGAAAGTGTGATTTTGAATTTAATCTTTCTTATTTATAATGCCATAGATATTTAGAAGTTAGTTTTCTTTCAATTTCATAACTTGTTGAACTCAAAAAGATTTTGTTTTGATTTTTTTTGGGTATATTCACTGCAATTCATCACGAGACACAACTCGTCCATTTGGAGTAACCTTGGGGTTTAAAGGCTCATGTTTTCTACGAAAACGGGATAGTATAATTTTTGTTTTATTTTTATTTTACTCGAGACAAGCAAAAGTTAGGTTTGGGGGTATTTGATAGACACGTAATTAATATATTTTAATATTTTCATATTTATTATTTGATATTTTTATTTTATTTAACTAATACATTTTATTTTGTTTTATAGGAAATAACCTTTATTTTTCTTGGGGAGCAAATAAAGGATTTATATCCAACTTTTAAATATAGAAAAGTACTCTTAGAGGATTACCATATAGAAATTGAAATCAAGAAGGAAAGAAAAGGATAAAAAGGAACCAAAGTGTCTAAGTTCAATGAATCTAAATTATGGAACAAATTTATTTTTCTTATAAATATGTCTCTTGTTTTAGAGAGAAGGGATATGAAGTATTGTATTAGTTTAGGTTAGGGGTAGGAATAGATTAAATTATGTCTTCATTGTATGTTCGTTGTATGATCGTTAATTAAAAGGAATTTTCTTATTTATTTTTATTCTTTTTCTCTTCTTTATTTTAGTTAGTTTATTTATTTTAATGTGTAGTTATTTTTTTTATATCTAGGATGAAGATGAAATTAAATAATTATTCATGATAATATTTTTCATCTCTTCAATTATTTATACTTTTATGTTTAATTAATTTCACCTTCATGTTTTGTTATTGAAATACATTCGTTTTATAATTCTTATGTGATTTTAAATTAATTAAGAGGTTTTTATATATTATTGTTAAGATATGAGATTTTCATGATCCGCGCTTGCTCAAATAAGTTTTGATGAGTTATAGTTAATCCTTAAATTTTCATAGTCTATGCTTGTCCACGTTAATTATAAAATTACTAAATTAAAGGAAAGGAAGATCAAAACCATAATTAAGTTATAAAAATAGAAAATATTGAATTACTTGTTATGTCTATTGTTTAATGGATTCGAATTCTTAGATTGTTTTCTCAATATTAGTTTTCATATTCCAGTTAATCAATTTCCAATCTTTAATTCTAATTAGCCTAAAATAGATATTAATGATACATTAAAATTAATCTAGTATATGTGGTTCGACATGCACTTGTCAAATCTACAATAGACATTGTGCACTTGCAGTACATAATTTTAGCACATCAAGTTTTTGGCGTGGTTGCGGGAGACTATACTTAGTTTTATATTCTATAATTTTTATTTATTCGAATTATTTTTTTTTATTTCTAATATTATTATTATTTTTTATTTTATTTTTTTCAGGAGTATCGAAACGGATCAACATGCGGAAAGAAAAGATTATTGTTGCGCTATTCCTGGTATTTTGTATTTTAAAAAAAATAGTAGCTTAGTTTTTTTTAAAAGTTTTTATTGTTAGTTAGAATACTAATTGTCTCATTCATGCATTCACTCACGTAGAGCACATCCTGTTTAGGTTTTTTTTTTAATTTTATTTTATTTTTTGTCAAATATAAACTGTGGTGATTGCTGGATAATTGAGGTATGTCAAAATTTATCCTTCTTTGGTAATTCACATAGTTTTAGGACACTTTATTTGTTTAAAGTTTTTTTTATTTGTGCATTTTCATCTTTAATATAACATTAAGGGCAAAAACCAGCACCGGCCCTTGGCTAAAGCCCAAGGTGCCCGGGCTTTAGGTCCAAAATTTTTTAGGGCCCCTTTTTTTTATATCATTGTACAACATGCATACACAGATACACTAGCATTTTCAGCTTTTCGGTATTCGATTTCAAGCTTCATGCCTTCTCGCCCCTTCTCCTCAAGGAATTCTTTTGATCTTTTCTGATCCTGCACAATTCCCTCCGACGACGACCGTGACATTCATGCCATTCGTGATTTGCTTCCTCCGAATCAGATCAGATCAAATCCCGCTTCAATTCTCTTCAAGCTCTCTCTCTCTCTCTATAACTTTTGCCTTGAAATTGGGTTTTAATTTATTTTTTTCACGTTAATTAATTTTCCTTATTCAAGTATATATGATCCCTAGTATTATCTGTTTTCTGAATTTACGTTAGTTTTTTTTTAATCTGAATATTGAATTCTTTTTTACTACCTACTGTGGGCTGAGAAGACAGAGAAGGTACAGACATTTTTCTGTTTTATATTTTTAATAATTGCAATATATAGCACCAGAACAATAAAATATATATTACTTAAAAACGTAGAGAGCTTCATTCGAAGTCAAAGGTTACAAAGAATGATGGAGCTTCCAGATTTTTGATCCAGATGTGAGACCCCAGATTTAATGAATAAATATTTAATTTTCTCGAATTATATTTTTGAAAATTATGGTGTGGATTTGATATAATGTTATAGTTGTGGGTAATATTTATAAATATTGCAAAGTACGCAAGTTGTTATAAAATATTCGTTTGGTCGGGGAATATTCTTTTTGTCGGGGAATATTCGTACGACGGCACAATCATTGGTGGACCCCACAACAGAATTATTGTCGGATTGAGAAAACGACAAAAATACTTTATGAAAATAACGGCGGAGGTGTTACTGTTAAAACTGTTGAACTACTCGGTAGTAAAAGTACAGTAATACGCGTGGTTACATAGTAGCACACGGTATTGATTATTTATGCTTACGTAAAAAGTCATTCAGCTATACTCAATTATTGCTACAGTAATTGCTGCATCATATCTCTTATATTATTGATTCAATTATTGTCACAGTATCATCTGTATAATATGTTATATTATTAAATCGATAATTGAGACGACAAGTTATAATGATTAATAATTGTTGAAAGATTAAATTGTGTTGATTAAAAAATAAAATGATTTCTGGTAATTTTTTATTCAATCCTTGATGTATATAAAGAGTCTATTATGAGACGTTGGTGATAAGTTTAATTATTTATGGGGGCCATATGTCGTCATCTAAGAGTCTCTTTCGTAAATAGTAATTACCTTCATAAATAGTAATTACCTTAGTAAATAGTAATTACTTTTATAAATAGTAATTATCTTCGTAAATAGTAATTACCTTCGTAAATAGTAATTACTTTTGTAAATAGTAATTACCTTCGTAAATAGTAATTACCTTCGTAAATAGTAATTACCTTCGTAAATAGTAGTTACCTTCGTCAATAGTAGTTGTCCCTTCAATATTACCAAGAGTTAACTGCCTCTTCGGTGTTCCAAGGGTTAATTACCCCTTCGCAAATAGTAGTTGTCTCTTCAATATTACCAAGAGTCATTTTGACCCTTCGTTAAGACCAAGAGCCACCCTCAGTTTTTCTATAAATAGAAAGCTCATTCCTTCATTATTTCTTACGAATTCACTGAAACTCTAGAGAGAAAGAAAAAAAGTATTTTGCTACTTCACTTATATCCAGTTCTTCTAAGGTAGGGAATATTATTTGTTGTACTCGTAATTCTTTCTTCTTGAAGAGAACTTATGTTATTCCATTCATTGTTATTCTGTTGGAATAACCTGTATACGCGGAATACCCTATACTTGGTGACATCCATTTACTATTTCGTCTTTACATTTCTGTCGGAATATCCTGTCTGTGTTATACGCCGGACCTGGTTCCATTTACTATTCCGTCTTTACATTTCTGTCGGAATATCCTGTCTGTGCTATACGCCGGACCTGGTTACATCATTTACTATTCCGCATTTAATATTCTGTTGGAACATCCTGTCGGTGTGAATTTCACCTGACCTGGTTCCGTTGTTATTATTCTGTTAAAATAGCCTGTTTGTGCGGTCTCTATCGCATGCATGGTGATATCTTTTGTTATTGTATTCGATATTACTCAGTTGATCAAAATTCTGACTTCTATACTCCATGAAATTAGTGGAATATTCTTGATATTTGCGCTTCATCCAGTATCTTTTCATGGAAATATTCTTCTGGGCATTCTTGAATTTTACACCACAAAACAGTATCGTGTTGACAATTTGGACGTTAATAATTTCTAGATAAAATAATTCTTGAACTTGTTTTATTGGATTCTTATAAAATTGTCATCATCCTCTTATTTATATTTTTGAAAGTCATCTGTGGCCTGTAGAGCATGGATGGACTTGGTATGATTATGACCAGGGATTATTCGGTATAATCATGACCGTAATGTTACAAATGATGTGGTAAAAGTCTCATTTGCCGTAGTTCATTGATGGACAGTTGTTGGCATGATCATGACCATTAATGAATACACAAATATTCTTGGCCGTAGTGCATGAATAATTGTGGTCGTGATACTAAAGAATATCCTTGGCCGTAGTGCAGGGGTGATTCGATGATGTGGAATATTTATTAAGCTGAGTCTCAGCTATAACAGTGATGAAAAACCTTTTAAATCATAAAAGATAGTAGATTTTATTTTATACTCGACTCTTTTAATGGATTGTTGATTCTGCTGCAATTAAACTTGATGTTTATTATATTTTATCAGTTTAACACTGTTGAAGGTTAATGATAATTTATTCTGCATTATCTTAGTCATAATATTTCTAACTGGGCTAGTTGAGCTCACCCTTTCTTTCATTGTTCTCTTCAGGAAATGAGAATATAGCTGGGACGAGTCGGGGAACGGAGTAATGGTCCAGAGGATAGCATTAGTAGTCCTCATTATTCTATGAAATAGTGTGACAATAATTGTAATGAGGACTCCTTTTGAGTTTGTATAATCTCTAGTAGACATAATTGTATTCAAACTCACAGTTATATTTTGTCGTATTGTACACGACAGTGGTATTAGTAAATTGTATTTGAATTCTGTACCATGTATCTGGCGACCCAAGATGGGTGATGTATACCTAATTTTGGGGGCGTCACAGTTGGTATCAGAGCTTAGGGATATGATCCCTGGCTATGATGTGAGACTAGAACTAGGAGAGGAGAGACGGGGAATTCATTCGCTAGTATGACCTACCTAAGTTTATTTGTTATTTAATTGGTCGGTCATAGTATAGGGATAATATGTGATATGTTATCTAATCCTTGTTTTGTGGCAGTGTTTGGAAATGGCAGCTGAAAATGTTCACAATGGAGTGAATGAGACCGTCGAGACACCTTTAATCACTAATCAGGATAATGCGGTGTTAGACGAAGGACAAATTAGAGATATTTACGTGGTGAATGAAGAACTAATAGTTGCACCCGAGCTAGTTGCAGAGGTAGCAGCTGAGAGTGAGGAGGAAGAGGAAGAAGACGAAGAAGAGGAACCTGAAGAGAATTGGTTAGACGAATTTTATAATCGAAACTTAGAATTACAAAATCGTGTTCATGAGTTAGAAGAGCAGGCTGAAGAACGGCAGGCGGTCGTGGAACAAAGAGATGCAATAATTCAAAATTGTGTCACCCGATGTGCGATACTTGAACAGAAGCACTCTTTGGCAGAGTATAAGATATTAGAGCTGGAATCTGAGAACGCACTGATCAAAGTTCTGATGAAAGCAGAAACAACTGAACGAAGAAGAATAGATGATGCGTGGGTAACAGCCGCACGATGCGTTGATAGTGTAGAAAAAGACGTTCGATCTAATAAAGCCAAAATAGATGAAATGGATTTTGCTTATTGGACAACAATTGGGAGAATCCAACATCGAATTCAGAATTATCCTGTGCATAACGGTCAACCCCAATTCGATATGGATCGGAGAATAATGATTCGAATCATGGATCAGGAATGCGACGAAGCAACTAAAGGTGGAATATACTCTATAGCAAAACCAAATCCGATAGTTTAAATAAGAGCATTTGTTGCGAAACCCGAACGAAGTTATTACGGATAAGTTAATTACAAACTCTTGCGAAGTCTATACCATGTTAGATACCGGTTCTACTCACTCTTTTATTTCACCTAGTTGTGTTCAATGTTTGAAGTTAACTCCGAGAAACTTTTGTTACCTCCACTATTTATAAATCTTATTTGATTCAAATCGACACTTTCACGTTACGTGTTGATCTTGTCTCTTTGAAAATACTTGCCTTTGATGCGATTTTAGGAAACGATTGGTTAACTACACATCATGTTTTTCGTAAGGTTGTTAGCTTTCATATTCCTAACCAACCTATTATGCGAATTCAAGCAACCAAACCACTAAATTCAATCATTGTCATATCAAGCCATAAGTAAAGAGCCCCGATCCTTTTGTTGATGACTTCCTTGTGTGGAATGCACCGAGGCCAGACTTTCTGTAGACGACGTCGTGAATAACGATAACAAATTGATAGGTATCATTGTGAGGTGCTATCTAGGTTAAGGGATAGAAGTCACAGTTGGTATCAATGTGACGTACTATCCAAGTCTTGGATGTGAGTAATAGTTTTGAATGATATTTTTATCATTAATAAATCTCTTGGCGTATTCCTGAAGACTTCTTAGCCTACCCCAAAGCGTGAAATCGAATTTTGTATTGACACCAGTACAAAACCCATTTCTTAAACTCTCAAAATAATTTTTTCAACTAAAATGAAAGTAACATGCACCAAAGACGTTGACTCGAGCTGTTGAAGATTACGATCATACTATTCAATATCATCGTGGAAGAGCGAACATGGTAGCTGACGTGTGAGTAGAAGATCGTATGCGTTTACAAGTGCGAATATACGAACTCACGTGAAGATAACGAATATACAAGTAGAATCGACTTTAATCGATAAAGTTAAAGCCGCTCAAGGTACACACTCAGAGCTAATGAATGTGAAGAATTAAGAAAGTTCAAGAGGGCGTTATTCTAGAAGCGAGAATTGACGAATAGAGGAAGTCTAAACGCTCGATTTAGTTGGCCCATTTGAAATCCTCGATTGAGTAGGAACTGTGGCTTATAGACTCGTTTTACTGCCAAATATATTGAGTGTTTATAACGTTTTTTTTGTATCGATGTTACGTAAATATGTGGACGACCCGAACCACATTATTAATTTAGAACCGGACGAGATAGCGGATGATTTAACGTTTGAAGAAATACGTGTTACAATCTTGGATAAGAAGAATCGTATTCAACACTCAAAGGTTATACCTCAAGAGTTAGAATTTGAAGTGAAGTCAAGGAATCCTCACATGTTCGGCATACCAGGTACGTACGTAAATTTCGAGGGCGAAATTTCAAAAGGAGTGGAGATTGTGAGACCCCAGATTTTATGAATAAATATTTAATTTTCTCGAATTATATTTTGAAAATTATGGTGTGGATTTGATATAATGTTATAGTTGTGGGTAATATTTATAAATATTGCAAAGTACGCAAGTTGTTATAAAATATTCGTTTGGTCGGGGAATATTCTTTTTGTCGGGGAATATTCGTACGACGGCACAATCATTGGTGGACCCCACAACGGAATTATTGTCGGATTGAGAAAACGACAAAAATACTTTATGAAAATAACGGCGGAGGTGTTACCGTTAAAACTGTTGAACTACTCGGTAGTAAAAGTACAGTAATATGCGTGGTTACATAGTAGCACACGGTATTGATTATTGATGCTTACGTAAAAAGTCATTCAGCTATACTCAATTATTGCTACAGTAATTGCTGCATCATATCTCTTATATTATTGATTCAATTATTGTCACAATATCATCTGTATAATATGTTATATTATTAAATCGATAATTGAGACGACAAGTTATAATGATTAATAATTGTTGAAAGATTAAATTGTGTTGATTAAAAAATAAAATGATTTCTGGTAATTTTTTATTCAATCATTGAAGTATATAAAGAGTCTATTATGAGACGTTGGTGATAAGTTTAATTATTTATGGGGGCCATATGTCGTCATCTAAGAGTCTCTTTCGTAAATAGTAATTACTTTCGTAAATAGTAATTACCTTCGTAAATAGTAATTACCTTCGTAAATAGTAATTACTTTTATAAATAGTAATTATCTTCGTAAATAGTAATTACCTTCGTAAATAGTAATTACTTTTGTAAATAGTAATTACCTTCATAAATAGTAATTACCTTCGTAAATAGTAATTACCTTCGTAAATAGTAGTTACCTTCGTCAATAGTAGTTGTCCCTTCAATATTACCAAGAGTTAACTGCCTCTTCGGTGTTCCAAGGGTTAATTACCCCTTCGTAAATAGTAGTTGTCTCTTCAATATTACCAAGAGTCATTTTGACCCTTCGTTAAGACCAAGAGCCACCCTCAGTTTTTCTATAAATAGAAAGCTCATTCCTTCATTATTTCTTACGAATTCACTGAAACTCTAGAGAGAAAGAAAAAAAGTATTTTGCTACTTCACTTATATCCAGTTCTTCTAAGGTAGGGAATATTATTTGTTGTACTCGTAATTCTTTCTTCTTGAAGAGAACTTATGTTATTCCATTCATTGTTATTCTGTTGGAATAACCTGTATACGCGGAATACCATATACTTGGTGACATCCATTTACTATTCTGTCTTTACATTTCTGTCGGAATATCCTGTCTGTGTTATACGCCGGACCTGGTTCCATTTACTATTCCGTCTTTACATTTCTGTCGGAATATCCTGTCTGTGCTATACGCCGGACCTGGTTCCATCATTTACTATTCCGCATTTAATATTCTGTTGGAACATCCTGTCGGTGTGAATTTCACCTGACCTGGTTCCGTTGTTATTATTCTGCTGGAATAACCTGTTTGTGCGGTCTCTATCGCATGCATGGTGATATCTTTTGTTATTGTATTCGATATTACTCAGTTGATCAAAATTCTGACTTCTATACTCCATGAAATTAGTGGAATATTCTTGATATTTGCGCTTCATCCAATATCTTTTCATGGAAATATTCTTCTGGGCATTCTTGAATTTTACACCACAAAACAGTATCGTGTTGACAATTTGGACGTTAATAATTTCTGGATAAAATAATTCTTGAACTTGTTTTATTGAATTCTTATAAAATTGTCATCATCCTCTTATTTATATTTTTGAAAGTCATCTGTGGCCTGTAGAGGATGGATGGACTTGGTATGATTATGACCAGGGATTATTCGGTATAATCATGACCGTAATGTTACAAATGATGTGGTAAAAGTCTCATTTGCCGTAGTGCATTGATGGACAGTTGTTGGCATGATCATGACCATTAATGAATACACAAATATTCTTGGCCGTAGTGCATGAATAATTGTGGTCGTGATACTAAAGAATATCCTTGGCCGTAGTGCAGGGGTGATTCGACGATGTGGAATATTTATTAAGCTGAGTCTCAGCTATAACAGTGATGAAAAACCTTTTAAATCATAAAAGATAGTAGATTTTATTTTATACTTGACTCTTTTAATGGATTGTTGATTCTGCTGCAGTTAAACTTGATGTTTATTATATTTTATCAGTTTAACACTGTTGAAGGCTAATGATAATTTATTCTGCATTATCTTAGTCATAATATTTCTTACTGGGCTAGTTGAGCTCACCCTTTCTTTCATTGTTCTCTTCAGGAAATGAGAATATAGCTGGGACGAGTCGGGGAACGGAGTAATGGTCCAGAGGATAGCATTAGTAGTCCTCACTATTCTATGAAATAGTGTGACAATAATTGTAATGAAGACTCCTTTTGAGTTTGTATAATCTCTAGTAGACATAATTGTATTCAAACTCACAGTTATATTTTGTCGTATTGTACACGACAGTGGTATTAGTAAATTATATTTGAATCCTGTACCATGTATCTGGCGACCCAAGATGGGTGATGTATACCTAATTTTGGGGGAGTCACACCAGACATATACTTGTTTATGTTTATGCTATTCTTTTGTTTATGCTATTATCTGATTATGCTAGAATATTATAGATTTTTAATTCACCATGGCTCCTAAAAAGTATTTTTAATTACTTTAATTCACCATGTGTGTTCTCCTGAGCTTTCTGCCTTTCTCTTATGTACTTGTTTGGCTTGTGTGCTTGGAATAATTAAAAATAATGGACACTTTTACTTGTTTTTGAAACTGACATATTCAATGTATTTGCTGAAATAATTGGTTCTGCCATATGCATTCATGTGTTTCTTTGCAAATTTGTATAATCCCATTTTTTTCTCTTAATCCGGCTAGCTAGTGCAGACTTTACGATTATCCCTATTAATAGACTATGCGTACTTTACTTATTGGTATTAAAATTTGACAGGTAAAGACTGAGGTCATAATATAGCCAATATATTACAAAAGAAAATAGGTAAACTCTTGCTGGGAAGATTTTGAATTTTACACTATCTACCATGGGTACTATTTGAAGAATAACTAAACAGGTGAACTCTTGTCATAGCTTGGATATGCACCCCTGATTGATCTCTGTGAAACTATTTGAAATTCAGTAAGGTTACATTCCATTACATGAACTATAAAATTTTATGCTTCGTTATTTATAATTTACCCATTATAAACAAGTGTTATTCAAGATGAGCTGTTGATGATATCATCCACCCCTTTGTTGATGATATTGTGTCTTTGAACTGATTACTTTTTTGAATTAGTGATAATGTGATATCTGAATGATGCTTTGAAAATATTAAAATAGTCGGTTATTATATTTGGTATTCTTTCGTACTTATGCTCTTTTGTTCACAGAAAGTTCTTAGTTTTTTAAACATATCTTAATAGAAATTCGCAAATGGCCCTAAATTTTTTTTTGTCGCTTTAGGCCCTGAAAAACTCAAAGTCGGCCCTGGAAAAAACCTGTAACAAGATAAGGTGGGGATTTCATCACCCTTTCTTGACCCACAACCGAACCCGAGCCCGGCCCGACCGACCAGACGGCGGCAGACGACGCGCGTGGGGATTTTACCGTGTTATATATGAGGCCTTTTTTATATACAAAAGTATGTTGCCTTTGTTTGACAAGTTCATAAAACCCTTAATCTGTGTATAATTCACTTTGAAATATGTTATTTTGTAGTGGGTAAGTGCAATTGATAATGGTTTCAAACACGTTTTCATTTAGAAAACCTAATAAAAATAAGAAAATGATATATATATATATATATATATATATAGAGTCCGGATCAGGTCCGGACTCCCGGATTTTAACAAAATCCGGACCTTTTTTTTTTTTTTGCTTTTTTTTTTTGAAACAACTAAAAAAAAAAAAATTATGGAATTGAAATTTTTTCATAATACAGTGTTTTGGGCGTGATTTGGATGCCTATAACGAAATATGTCTGTACAGTCTGGGCAGACTGTACATACATTGGTTGGTATAGGTATTAAAAACACACCCAAAACATTGTATTATGGAAAAATTTCAGTTACATAATTTTTTTTTTTTTTTAGTTGTTTCAAAAAAAAAAAGCAAAAAAAAAAAAAAATTTGGGTCCGTATTTTAGGACCAGTCCGGGCGTCCGGACTGGATCCTCATTCTATATATATATATATATTGCGAATATTTACGCTGATTTTTTGATTGATTATATTTTGGAGATATAGGTAATACGTGGGGACCTTCTATAATTCGTAGTAATATCATGTATTAATAAACTTCACCATTATAATTCGGCGTAAATTTATCCTAATACATAGTAGGATTCATAAAAAAGGTATCATTTTAATTTTTAGAACTCATTTTGGGAAATCCTATATTTTAAAATTAATGTAATTTATATAAGTTTGAATAACAATTTTGTAATTTGACTTTTAAGAAATTTACAATACCTACAATTGTTATAACCAGATTCAAATGATTTGATATCGAATTTAGAATTTAACAAATTAATTTTGAAAATCAAGATGGGAATCTTTTGTGGAGGAATGAAAGGAGTAATTTACCCCTTCCATCCTTTCTAATTGATGTCTTAATAGGAAACATACAAATTAAGAAAGTAATTAATTTTATTTATCCTAATCCAAATCTAAATAAGATTATTTCAAAATATAAATAATCTTAATCCTAATAAGATTTTACTCCATCTCAAATAAGGATTTTAATATATATTTATATATATATATAGAGAGAGAGAGAGAGATGAGAACTATTAGAATATGAGGAGAGGAGAGGAGACGTTGAAGGAGAGGTAGAAAAAGTTGGTTCGTGTGGTGCTTCGCTGCCATGCATGGACGATCATCGCTCACATCTTCATAGCAGCGAGTACCACCCGAGCTAATTTGTTCTTTCCTATTCCTAATTATTCAATTGCCATTCTTGATTCTTGATTATTCATAGCAGCGAGTACCACCCGAGCTAATTTGTTCTTTCCTATTCCTATTTATTCAATTGCCATTCTTGATTCTTGATTATTAATTTTTTTTCTTGATCTGACTTGGGATTCATTCTTGGCTTAATTTTTCTCTGTCTTGTTACTAGTATTTGTGAATTGATTTCTGTGGACAGGGTTGGGTTGCAATGCTTCAGTTCAGTAGTTGTATTCATGGTAATTAAACTCTTTCAAACTAAGGGTTGCAATGCTTCAGTTCAGTACTTGATTATTAATTTTTCTTCTCTCTTCATATCTTTAATTTGTTGTTTGTTTAATATCTTTTACAATTTGATTCTTGATTATTAATTTTTTTCTTGATCTGACTTGGGATTCATTCTTGGCTTAATTTTTCTCCGTCTTGTTACTAGTATTTGTGAATTGATTTCTGTGGACAGGGTTGGGTTGCAATGCTTATGGGTGAGTGATGATTTCTTGGCCCTTGATTTCAATTCCTGCTCATGTAATCATGTTCTCTATCTTTTTAGTCATGGTACTGATCAATTATGGGTGAGTAATGATGTGTTTGATCAATTTGATCAATTGAAATGTCTACTTAAGTACTGGCCTCAGTGTATTGTTCTTGCAACTAGAGATGGCATTGATCAGGTTGCGATGCTTCAGTTCAGTAGTTGTATTCATGGTAATTAAACTCTTTAAAACTAAGGGTTGTCATAATATAGGGAAGATTAATGGGTGTGAGTTCATAGAACCAATTATTATTATGGGTGAGTGATGATTTCTTGGCCCTTGATTTCAATTCCTGCTACATGTAATGATGCTCTCTGTCTTTTTAGTCATGGTACATATATATAGTTGTTTTTAAGGATAACTGCATGGATATATGGCACAGTTGCTTTTTGGTCCTAAGTTGTGTTTGATGTTGATCGATGCGATCAATTGAAATGTCTGCTTTTGGTTGTTTTGTATCTTAAAATGGTTCGAAATGAGCATTCCGACAGACTTTCGTTTCATTTTTGCATTGGAATCTCGATGACTTTCCCATATCTTAGCCGGGGTTGGTGGTTTGGATTCACATTACCACCGGAATCTGGAACTTGGAATATTATTTCAATGCATATATATTTGTTAATTGAAGTCTTGATTTGGGTGTTGTCAAAATTCTATAAACAATACTTAATTATAAAAGATGATATGTTTATACTAAGTTTCCTCTCTAATAGATGAAATGTATTCTTAGAATTAAAACTCTAATACTCCTTTCATATTCAAAATGATGAACAAAATATATTTAAATTTATCTTCGGAGACCCCCACAAGATTGATTACATAAAGAGACGGAGTACTTTTTTTAAAATATATTGGTAGACTCCACTAAATGATATATTTGTACCTTAACTCATCGTTTTGTGTAAGGACGACAATTTTTGACACGACACGATAACATGATACGAGATTCATAAACAAGGTCGTGCCATAAATACCATTTTAAGCACGACACGAACACGATGATTGTGTATACACGAATTTTGACACGACACGATTGCCGCGCCTGTCTTTGTGTAAAAATAAATTTGTAACTTAACTCATCCAAATGACCGACAGAACAACGAGTAATGAACATGAAGACATATCGTAGTATGAGTTCACATTAGTAAAAATGGAGAACAATTTGAAGTCAAAAATTAATATTAAGCATGTTGACCTTGGAAAATAAAATACAAATCTTTATTATGTTATATATTTGTCGTTGATATTACAAGAATTGCCTCATTTAAAAGTCTTCCATTAAACTATGTTATATAGGTTTCTAGAAAGATGTTTTAGCAGTCCTCACTATTTCTATAAAATAGTGTTTGAATAATTGTAATGAGGACTTATTTGCGTGTGGATATTGTCTAGAAGACAATATTTATATTTAAACTCACAGTATGTATTGTCGTATTTCACACGACATTTGTATTATTAAAGTTGTAGTTTGTTTTATGTACAATGTATTTGGCGACTCAGAATAGGTGTTGTATACCTATTTTGGGGGCGTCACATTCTTGGGGTTAATTAACCTTATTATTTCAGTGTTTGGCCCTCCTACTTCAGTTTTTCTATTTGGGATTTGTATTTTTTTTTGAAGTCCCACTTTTTGAAGAGTACATGATCAACACCATTAAACTATGCTTTTGACATCAATTTGACTTGTACGTCAGAAATTAAGTTAAAACAAGTTACGAAGGTGTTCGGTTTATAATAACTTATGAGTTAAAATAAATATAAAGATTACCAAAAAAGACATTAATAAAAAGGGGGGGCAAAATAGAAGTGTGGCAAAATAGACATTATATTTGGTCAAACTAATTTATTTTAAAAAGATTTATAAGCCATTTTAAAATAAGTTAAAAATTGGTATAACTTATTATTTTTGACTTATAAGTTAAAAAATAAGTAACAATTTAAGTTGCAAACGAACACCCAACAGTTTTGGAAATATTAGCGAGATACTTCTTTTCGTCTAACTAATTAATTGTGAATTATTTGGATAAATTTTATTGGTCTAATATTAGGCCAGCAAACTTAGTGAATTATATAAGAAATTCTTATTGAAATACAACTATTGTTTTTTTTTCTTTTTCCATTTTGTATTGGTTCTTATGTTCGATCTTTTTGTTGGAGAAATCTTTTAAACGAACTGATTGTTGGTTGTTTCTATATATGTTTTTTTAAGATAATGATATGAAGGAATTTTATACGTATTGTATTTACACATAATAGGAAAGTCAAAGGCTTAATTCTTGTAACGTGAAACCTCTGACGCGAAAACCTCCTACAAATTAATGTTCTTGAAGCCCAACAGTGTTTGCGAACTATGATCGAGAACGAAACACTCAATTCACGGTTCGTAAGATTTAGGGTTAGGTCTATATATAGGAGCGCTCTGTATATTTGGCTAATTGAAAAAATTGTGTTAATGGATCGACTGAGGAATATGGGTATTTAATACGAAAGTGGTTGAACCATTTCCTAACTTTCTTTCCACGTTTAGTCACGTAACGTTCAAATTAATGAACGGCAATTGACCTTGTCAATTGGGAAGTCGTCAGTTGATTAAAACAACTAGGTCGAACCCTTCACGGGTGACCCATTTGGATACCCAAGATCCAACATCTCCCAATCGTCCATGGCGGGGACGATGTAATCCTCATATTTGCCAAAACTAACTTAAACCAATAACATGTTAACATTTAACTGCTGAACCGTGCGACCGCTTAGTTCACCTGCAATGCGGGAGCTCTATATCAAACCAGTTAGGCCCAACATATAGACATCAATCCTTTTAAAGAAAAACAATGCGGGAGCTCTCACGCCAAACTCATTTAGTTCGCGTAGAAGCTACTACCCATAAACTCAGAGTACCCCAGACACATTTGAATTTTCACAAGGTTAAGTACCTCTAATCACTTAGAGAGTCTTACTTAACCACCTTTGGGCCCAAGTCCATTTCGTATCTCACTCATTACTATATAGCTTTCAAAGCGCCAGAGTTGTCGATAATAAGTGCAGAATGAGGTGAAATCAATTTGTCTTCCCTTTGCCTTAATACTACTCAGAAATAAATCAACTGCTTTCCCAGAATCAGTCCTTATAGTCTCATCAATCCTGACCTTAGGAATCGAAACCAAAGTAGCAACATTAATCCATGTCTTTGCAATAAAGTCAAAGATCACAAAAGGGCATTTGATGTAGGAACAAAAAACTTGTTCTACAGCACCCACACGGTGAGGAAACAGGGATTCATTCTCATGATCCAAGAGTTGTCCATAACCCCTCATTTTAAACTCTTTTTGAATAAGTGTGGGAACAAACTATGTCCAATTTTGGACATAGTTTGTTCCCACACTTATTCAGCCTCCATTCTAAGTGTGCCTTATCTGAATTTCAAGTTCTCACTCACTTATTTTTTTGTATCATTCACTTTCAGTCACATACTTTTTAAGATTTATGAAATTTGTAGGTATGTTCATTTATTTATTTTTTCAACACATTTTCTTGTAGAACAAATGTCACACCATACAAGGTACAATTCCTTCACATCTTTATTCTCTTTTCTTCATTTTATTCATTTGCATACATTGAGGACAATACATGATTAAGGTATGGAGGGGTTTTGCATTTTTATTATCAGATTTAGATTTTTTTTCTTTTTTCTTCTTTTTGAATAAAAAATCAAAAAGGAATTGAAAATGAAAAATGAAAAAATTAAAAATTTTGTTTGACTTTTTATAGATTGAATTTATTCTAATAAATGTCCGTGGAGTTAAAACTCATGAGTAAGATTAAAAGATTCAGAACACTTGAATCTTCGATAAGGTAAGAAATCTTAGTTTGAAACACTATCTTGAGTAAAATAAAGTACGTATGCATCTCTTCACTTCACGTTCACACTAACTCTTAGTTGTGGGTATAAACTATAATCCGAGCAATTTCAAGAAAAAAAGGAAAAAATGAAAGAAATTGAAAAAAAGTTTGAAAAAGAACAAAAATAAGTAACTGCTTCAATGTCCATTGAACGAAAATAACTGGGTATCCAAGCCTCAGGAAGTATCGATATTTACACAGAAAAATGTGATGGATAAAAGCAGTTTGACTATTCTAGTTTTGTGACATTTGTTACTCGAATAAGTAAGCTCTTAGTTGTGTCTCTACACCTAGTACCCTAAAACTAACTGGTTTGGGAGTCATTGGTCCAACACTCGCTAGCCTAAGAAAAAAAGACATTGCACAAGTCAAGAAAAAAAATAAAAAAATAAAAAAATAAAAACAAATAATTAGTTTGCTTGATTTTCATGGTAAAAATCCCTACTAAGAGTTACTTCATATACACATGCATGCATTACATGGAATTAATTTAATGACGGATGGTGTCTAAAATGAAGATTGAATATTTTTGATAAGGTGAAAGTGTGATTTTGAATTTAATCTTTCTATTTATAATGCCCATAGATATTTAGAAGTTAGTTTTCTTTCAATTTCATAACTTGTTGAACTCAAAAAGATTTTGTTTTGATTTTTTTGGGTATATTCACTGCAATTCATCACGAGACACAACTCGTCCATTTGGAGTAACCTTAGGGTTTAAAGGCTCATGTTTTCTACGAAAACGGGATAATATAATTTTTGTTTTATTTTTATTTTACTCGAGACAAGCAAAAGTTAGGTTTCGGGGTATTTGATAGACACATAATTAATATATTTTAATATTCTCATATTTATTATTTGATATTTTTATTTTATTTAACTAATACATTTTATTTTGTTTTATAGGAAATAACCTTTATTTTTCTTGGGGAGCAAATAAAGGATTTATATCCAACTTTTAAATATAGAAAAGTAGTCTTAGAGGATTACCATATAGAAATTGAAATCAAGAAGGAAAGAAAAGGATAAAAAGGAACCAAAGTGTCTAAGTTCAATGAATTTAAATTATGGAACAAATTTATTTTTCTTATAAATATGTCTCTTGTTTTAGAGAGAAGGGATATGAAGTATTGTATTAGTTTAGGTTGGGGGTAGGAGTAGATTAAATTATGTCTTCATTGTATGTTCGTTGGATGATCGTTAATTAAAAGGAGTTTTCTTATTTATTTTTATTCTTTTTCTCTTCTTTATTTTAGTTAGTTTATTTATTTTAATGTGTAGTTAATTTTTTTTATATCTAGGATGAAGATGAAATTAAATAATTATTCATGATAATATTTTTCATCTCTTCTATTATTTATACTTTTATGTTTAATTAATTTCGCCATGTTTTGTTATTGAAATACATTCATTTTATAATTCTTATGTGATTTTAAATTAATTAAGAGGTTTTTATATATTATTGTTAAGATATGAGATTTTCATGATCCGTGCTTGCTCAAATAAGTTTTGATGAGTTATACTTAATCCTTAAATTTTCATAGTCTATGCTTGTCCACGTTAATTATAAAATTACTAAATTAAAGGGAAGGAAGATCAAAACCATAATTAAGTTATAAAATAGAAAATATTGAATTACTTGTTATGTCTATTGTTTAATGGATTCGAATTCTTAGATTGTTTTCTCAATATTAGTTTTCATATTCCAGTTAATCAATTTCCAATCTTTAATTCTAATTAGCCTAAAATAGATATTAATTATACATTAAAATTAATCTAGTATCTGTGGTTCGAGATGCACTTGTCAAATCTACAATAGACATTGTGCACTTGCAGTACATAATTTTAGCACATCAAGTTTTTGGCGTGATTGCGGGAGACTATACTTAGTTTTATATTCATTAATTTTTATTTATTCGAATTAGTTTTTTTATTTCTAATATTATTATTATTATTTATTTTATTTTTTTCAGGAGTATCGAAGCGGATCAACATGCGAAAAGAAAAGATTATTGTTGCGCTATTCCTGGTATTTTGTATCTTAAAAAAAATAGTAGCTTAGTTTTTTTTTAAAAGTTTTTATTGTTAGTTAGAATACTAATTGTCTCATTCATGCATTCACTCACGTAGAGCACATCCTGTTTAGGTTTTTATTTTTATTTTATTTTATTTTTTGTCAAATATAAACTGTGGTGATTGCTGGATAATTGAGGTATGTCAAAATTTATCCTTCTTTGGTAATTCACATAGTTTTATGACACTTTATTTTTTAAAAGTTTTTTTATTTGTGCATTTTCATCTTTAATATAACATTAAGGGCAAAAACCAGCACCGGCCCTGGGCTAAAGCCCACGGTGCCCGGGCTTTAGGTCCAAAATTTTTTAGGGCCCCCTTTTTTTTATATCACTGTACAGCATGCATACACAGATACACTAGCATTTTCAGTTTTTCGGCATTCGATTTCAAGCTTCACGCCTTCTCGCCCCTTCTCCTCAAGGAATTCTTTTGATCTTTTCTGATCCTGCACAATTCCCTCCGATGACGACCGTGACATTCATGTCATTCGTGATTCGCTTCCTCCGAATCAGATCAGATCAGATCAAATCCCGCTTCAATTCTCTTCAAGCTCTCTCTCTATAACTTTTGCCTTGAAATTGGGTTTTAATTTATTTTTTTCACGTTAATTAATTTTCCTTATTCAAGCATATATGATCCCTAGTATTATCTGTTTTCTGAATTTACGTTAGTTTTTTTTTAATCTGAATATTGAATTCTTTTTTACTACCTACTGTGGGCTGAGAAGACAGAGAAGTTACACATTTTTCTGTTTTATATTTTTAATAATTGCAATATATAGCACCAGAACAATAAAATATATATTACTTAAAAACGTAGAGAGCTTCATTCGAAGTTAAAGGTTACAAAGAATGATGGAGCTTCCAGATTTTTGATCCAGACATATACTTGTTTATGTTTATGCTATTATCTGATTATGCTAGAATATTATAGATTTTTAATTCACCATGACTCCTAAAAAGTATTTTTAATTACTTTAATTCACCATGTGTGTTCTCCTAAGCTTTCTGCCATTCTCTTATGTACTTGTTTGGCTTGTGTGCTTGGAATAATTAAAAATAATGGACACTTTTGCTTGTTTTTGAAACTGACATATTCAATGGATTTGCTGAATTAATTGGTTCTGCCATATGCATTCATGTGTTTCTTTGCAAATATGTATAATCCCATTTTTTTCTCTTAATCCGGCTAGCTAGTGCAGACTTTACGATTATCCCTATTAATAGACTATGCGTACTTTACTTATTGGTATTAAAATTTGACAGGTAAAGACTGAGGTCATAATATAGCCAATATATTACAAAAGAAAATAGGTAAACTCTTGCTGGCAAGAGTTTGAGTTTTACACTATCTACCATGGGTACTATTTGAAGAATAACTAAACAGGTGAACTCTTGTCATAGCTTGGATATGCACCCCTGATTGATCTATGTGAAACTATTTGAAATTCAGTAAGGTTACATTTCATTACCAAAACTATAAAATTTTATGCTTCTTTATTTATAATTTACCCATTATAAGCAAGTGTTATTCAAGATGAGCGGTTGATGATATCATCCACCCCTTTGTTGATGATATTATGTCTTTGAACTGATTACTTTTTTGAATTAGTAATAATGTGATATCTGAATGATGCTTTGAAAATATTGAAATACTCAGTTATTATATTTGGTATTCTTTCGTATGTGGCCTTTGTTTGACAAGTTCATAAAACCCTTAATCTGTGTATAATTCCCTTTGAAATATGTTATTTTGTGGTGGGTAAGTGCAATTGATAATGGTTTCAAACACGTTTTCATTTAGAAAACCTAATAAAAATAAGAAAAATGATATAAATATATATATATTGCGAATATTTACACTGATTTTTTGATTGATTATATTTTGGAGATATATGTAATACGTGGGGACCTTCTATAATTCGTAGTAATATCATGTATTAATAAACTTCACCATTATAATTCGGCGTAAATTTATCCTAATACATAGTAGGATTCATAAAAAAAGGTATCATTTTAATTTTTAGAACTCATTTTGAGAAATCCTATATTTTAAAATTAATGTAATTTATATAAGTTTGAATAACAATTTTGTAATTTGACTTTTAAGAAATTTACAATACCTACAATTGTTATAACCAGATTCAAATGATTTGATATCGAATTTAGAATTTAACAAATTAATTTTGAAAATCAAGATGGGAATCTTTTGTGGAGGAATGAAAGGAGTAATTTACCCCTTCCATCCTTTCTAATTGATGTCTTAATAGGAAACATACAAATTAAGAAAGTAATTAATTTTATTTATCCTAATCCAAATCTAAATAAGATTATTTCAAAATATAAATAATCTTAATCCTAATAAGATTTTACTCCATCTCAAATAAGGATTTTAATATATATTTATATATATAGAGAGAGAGAGAGAGATGAGAACTATTAGATTATGAGGAGAGGAGAGGAGAGGAGAGGAGACGTTGAAGGAGAGGTAGAAAAAGTTGGTTCGTGTGGTGCTTCGCTGCCATGCATGGACGATCATCGCTCACATCTTCATAGCAGCGAGTACCACCCGAGCTAATTTGTTCTTTCCTATTCCTAATTATTCAATTGCCATTCTTGATTCTTGATTATTCATAGCAGCGAGTACCACCCGAGCTAATTTGTTCTTTCCTATTCCTATTTATTCAATTGCCATTCTTGATTCTTGATTATTAATTTTTTTTCTTGATCTGACTTGGGATTCATTCTTGGCTTAATTTTTCTCCGTCTTGTTACTAGTATTTGTGAATTGATTTCTGTGGACAGGGTTGGGTTGCAATGCTTATGGGTGAGTGATGATTTCTTGGCCCTTGATTTCAATTCCTGCTAATGTAATCATGTTCTCTGTCTTTTTAGTCATGGTACTGATCAATTATGGGTGAGTAATGATGTGTTTGATCAATTTGATCAATTGAAATGTCTACTTAAGTACTGGCCTCAGTGTATTGTTCTTGCAACTAGAGATGGCATTGATCAGGTTTGGACTCTGTTTTAACTTACTAGTATTTGTTTTTTCATCCGGTTAATTGGCCTCAGTGATTTGATTTTTGCAGGTGTGTGTGTATATATATATATATATATATATATATATATATATATATATATATATTTGCAATTACACTCCATTAAACTCTATTAATGTTTCAAACTATTAGTAATGGAGTCTGAATTTTTATACTTGAAGGTTCGCTTAATATAGGGAAGATTGTGTGTGAGTTCATAGAACCAAGGGTGAGTGATAATTTCTTTTGACATAGTACGTGAGCTGAGAGGGGTTAGTACAAGGAGCGGTGGTGGAGGTGATATCTCAGCCGGGGCTGGTGCCTATAACCCAACAGTAATTGGTCAAAAAGTAACTACATAACTCTCACTAAAGCTTATCACTAGCTTCACACAACACTACCATATGCAAACTTGTAAACAGGTACTGATCAAACCATATGCAAGTGCAAGTCTCTCGCTGCTTTTGTTCTTCATCAGTATCATGCAATGCAAAGCTTGTGTCAGGGACATAACCAACTGCTTTAATCTTCTTCTTGAGCTCCTTCAGTTTGTGGGTGAGACTGGTCTCCTATCCTAATTGAACTCGCTTTGTTTTTCTACTTGACCCAACTGCAAGCGGGCTTCTTCTTTACGTTGTTTAGGTCCATTTCCCCCCTTACATTCTGCACATCCTCCCATCTCCCTGTAGTTGCTCAGACATTTGAATAGAGAACATAAGATGAGTCATCTGATGGGTTGGATTGCGATGCTTCAGTTCAGTAGTTGTATTCATGGTAATTAAACTCTTTAAAACTAAGGGTTGTCATAATATAGGGAAGATTAATGGGTGTGAGTTCATAGAACCAATTATTATTATGGGTGAGTGATGATTTCTTGGCCCTTGATTTCAATTCCTGCTACATGTAATGATGCTCTCTGTCTTTTTAGTCATGGTACTGATTATTTAGTGATCAAGTCGAAATGTTCCTCATTCATATGCATATATATATAGTTGTTTTTAAGGATAACTGCCTGGATATATGGCATAGTTACTTTTTGGTCCTAAGTTGTGTTTCATGTTGATCGATGCGATCAATTGAAATGTCTGCTTTTGGTTGTTTTGTATCTTAAAATGGTTCGGAATGAGCATTCCGACAGACTTTCGTTTCATTTTTGCATTGGAATCTCGATGACTTTCCCATATCTTAGCCGGGGCTGGTGGTTTGGATTCACATTACTACCGGAATCTGGAACTTGGAATATTATTTCAATGCATATACATTTGTTAATTGAAGTCTTGATTTGGGTGTTGGAAAAATCTTTTAAACTAACTGATTGATTGTTGGCTGTTTAACATATTCATCCTTGCACATTCAAATTTTATACATATGTCAAGAAAATTTTATTATCCTTAATTATTGGAAAGTCAATTTAACTTATTCATCCTTCTCTAACAAAATGTTACATTTGCCTAATGGCAAAAACGTATTTCTTTACTGTACAAAATCACAGGTTGTCAAAATTCTATAAGCAATACTTAATTATAAAAGATGATATGTTAATACTAAGTTTCCTCTCTAATAGATGAAATGTATTGTTAGAATTAAAACTCTAATACTCCTTTCATCTTCAAAAGGATGAACAAAATATATTTTTCACACGTTAAGAAAAAAATAAAGTAAGAGAATTAAAAAAAATTTAAATTTATCTTCGGAGACCCCCACAAGATTGATTACATAAAGAGACGGAGCCCAAAATGGAGACGCCGTGGACTAATCACACCGCCACGGAAAGTGTCATGCCTCTCGTGCCAAGACGACATGCATGTGGTACCCCCACAGGTGGTTATAGCTCAGGTATACCCTACGGTATATTCTAACAAAAATATCATGTCACAACACATGCGACAAAATACCAACAAAAGGGTTCTATATACATGTTGAACCAAATCAAATTATAGTCACAAGGTCTCAAAAAGAAGGTAGCAACATGTACCGCTCTACAATTATCAAAAATAAATAGTACTAAACATGATAACCTAATTCAAAGAGTACAAATGCGAGTTATATGAATCAACTCCAAAATGAAACTAATATACTTATTTTACAAGAAACAATTATGTGAAATAATAACGAAATTCGAACAAGCGACAAAACGAACAAATCAAATTTAACAAGAGTATCGCAGAAAGAGTACGGAATCCGTACCTGATACTTCCAAACCATTTATAGCACATCCCACCAAATCTTACCCTCAAATGTCAACGATATCAAATACGAAACGTCATTCACAACCTAAACATATTCACCTCAAATTAAAAACAATCCAAACTAATAATTCCCAAAATAATTCATAATCTATTTAATATACCTTTAATCATCGCTTTTTATCAATTATTAATACTCCAAAATTTATATACTAAGTACAACTCTTTAAATTCTTTCCGTTCAATTTAAATAATTTAAAAAGATTTTTTTTTACAATCCAATCATTAATAACAAAATACAATTAAATTTTATTATTAAAAATTTTTATAACTATGTCGACAAAATTAATTAATTCAAAATTCATACACATAACTTTCAATTTAATATACCAATCCGGTTAATAAGCTTTATGGCAAAAAAAATAAAATAAAATAAAAGTAAAGTATTAAAATATAATACTGCTGATTTGGTTACCAATCCGTGAATTAAAAGATTGCTGTAAGTCATCTTAATTAATATTTTACCATTCCATGGCCTACCTTTCTCATTCAATGAATTTACACCATATTCAATTCATGCATATAATATATATATATATATATATATATATATATATATATATATATATATATATACACACACACATATCAATATACTACAAAACCAATACCAAGCATCCTGCAAATTCACTATATTAATATATAACTTAATACCCATCATTCTCAAATATCTATGTTATATGCCTTCAATATGCAAGATGCTTTAAAATCAAATCAATTACTCACCGAAAAGATATTAATTAGTACCAAAATATAAGCCTCCTGCTCTTTTCTTTATACTGCTATGTTGCCGCTTCTTCTTTCTTTTCCCCAACTCGTATCAGGCGTAATGTTTAAGTGAATTAGGTTATTTATTATCTTATTATTTCTCCTAATTATAATAGGATTTTAATATTACTCACATAAATTAAACCCAATTAATTTTATGGCCGAATTTGTACTAAATTAATTTACACATCTCTTATTAATATTTATTAGCCCACACAAATTAAATAACTAGTTGGACCCAAAATAAATGACAAGGTCCAATTAATATGTTTTAAAACAAAGAAATTTTTATTATTTAATATATTATTTTTTTTCGGTTATTACATCACCTACCCCTTAAAAAGGATTCCTTCCCCGGAATCAAAAGAATGAAAAATACCTAATTATCAAAAAGATGCAGATACTCCGCTCGAATAGACTCCTCTATCTCCCAAGTAGCTTCCCGCTCCGAATGATTTTATCACAAGAATTTAACAAAAGGAAATATCTTTTTCAATTTTAATTTAATCAGTTATTTAATTATCTACTAAAAGAATTTAATTTTCTAAACAAAACAAGGAAGAAAAGAGGGAAATAACATCATTTACCTTTTTCAATTTAAACACAATTGTATAAAATAAAAAAATCAATTAATATTTAATTTTAAAAAAATATGGGTTATTACATTTTTCACCCCTTAAAAATAATTCCGTCCTCGGAATTCAAATAAGCTACAAAAAAAAATTAGTTACGACGTAGCACCGCCATTTGTAACGATCAACACGGATAAGTCTTCGATCCACGTAATTATCAATGTATTTGTAAAAGATTCGTCAGCTACCGTGCCAAGCCTTGGTAAGGTTCTTCGCGTTGCATCAAATTAGATCACATGATCCACCGTTGGTGCGGGCCGTCGCTAATATCTTTGAGTTTCATTCTTGGAAACGTACGTACTCTTCGGAACATAATTCGAAATCACAAAAATTTTCTTCATCTAAATACGATTCGAATATCCAAAATATTTAGAATTATCTTTAATTCGTAAAACGTTTATATTCCACCCATGACAAAGATCTAACAAAATTTTTTTTGTTTTATTTTACATAAATTCATACAAAACTCTAAAGACATCAGATAAATATAACACTACGCAAACTATATTACCAACTCTTCTCCAAGTCCTCAAGAGCTTCAAAATATCTCATCCTCAATTTGAACTATTCATCAAATAATATTACACCAAAGAATATACTACTAATATCTCTTTATCACCAGCTCTCCTAAGTCCTTAAGAGTTTCAAATTATCATAACCTCAAATCAAATTAGTTCTCAAATATTATTACACCAGAAATATACTACTACAAAGATCTCTCCATCATTATACCAAACTCCAAATCATATATCCTACTATCTGAATAAGCAAACTATAGCTTTCAAAATCTCTTAAGATATATTGGATTCATCACCTATTATATATCTAATCATTCAATAAATCAATCATTCTCTTAATGACAATCTTAACCCAACAGATTCCAAGATCTCCTCATACTATTACTCAAAATTTCATATAAGATAATTTCAATATTCTACTAGGAAATAGCCACAAAATTGATCATTAACTCCAAATGATTAATCTAATTACCTCAATATCAACACTCAAATTACAGAAGTCCTCCATACTTAATAATTTTTACCTTATCATAGTATCCCATCAATACACATACCTCAAATTATCCAAGAGCTTAACATAACCAAAATCATCATCAAAATCAATCCTCAAATCTAAGATCATAATAAATTGTCACAAAAACAATTCTAAAAAAAATAATTTGCCAAAATTAAAAACTCGCTTATACAAATACTCACATCATAATCATATAATCATTTCTTAACTGTACAAAATATCCAATCACGATCACCATCACATATTTATTCTCCTTAATGATATCCAATCACAATCCTTAACTAATATTATTGCTCCAATGCATAACAATAATAATCTTAACAATGTTTCTCACATTTCTCAAATCAACTACAACTCAAGGAGAGAATGACACTTGGTCAAAATCAAGACCAACCAAATAAAGAACAAAATCGAATAAAATTCCTACGACATCTACCCAGAGATTTTCCCACAACTCACAAGTCAACCCTAAATAGGTTTTCTACAAGAAAGAACCTAAGCTCTGATGCCATATTTGTAACACCCCCTTCCCGAAAAGGAAAGGAAAGTCACGTGCGAAGCACAACAAACCTCAAAATAAGAAAACAGAGCACTAATAACCTCAAAACATTAATAGTGGTGATCCATTAATAGCGTACTAAATACAATTCTCCAAATAGAGTCAAAATAATCAAAACTTAAAATTCAAAACAACCTAGATGGTCAAAGGCAACTCTCTCATCACACTAGCTAGCCATGAATCACCCCTGCAAACCTACAGGAAGAAAAACACAGCATGAGCCAATTGCCCAGTACGGATATGAAGATACAAAAGATATACAACTAAAATACAAAATCAACTGAGACAAAATAATGCCTCTAACAAAAATAAAATCTCTGAAGATTTGAATAGAATATATTTGAACCAACAGAATTAATGAAACAGCCAGAATGTTAAAGAAATAACGAACTAAAGTAACTAATCCGATGAATTGAACTGAACAGAAGCCAACAACTAATACAATAAAATAATAGGCTGAAACAAATGGCTGGGGTTATTTCATACCGATTGAGCTCAAAAATATACCTTGCCACATAGGCAAGTCAAAACAATGCCACACAGGCAAGTCAAAACCATGCCACACAGGCAAGTCAAAACCATGCCACACGGGCAAGTCAAATAATGCCACACAGGCAAGTCAAAATAATGCCACACAGGCAAATCACACATTGGACCGCGAATCCAAATGTATGCAAATCGGATAGGTGTGTTTGGCACAACATCACCAACAGAAAACTAGGGTTAACCCATACGCCTCCCACAACAAAACACCAAATGGCCCACTTACTCCGGAGCCCAAAATGGAGACGCCGTGGACTAATCACACCGCCACGGAAAGTGTCATGCCTCTCGTGCCAAGACGACATGCATGTGGTACCCCCACAGGTGGTTATAGCTCAGGTATACCCTACGGTATATTTTAACAAAAATATCATGTCACAACACATGCGACAAAATACCAACAAAAGGGTTCTATATGTACATATTGAACCAAATCAAATTATAGTCACAAGGTCTCAAAAAGAAGGTAGCAACATGTACCGCTCTACAATTATCAAAAATAAATAGTACTAAACATGATAACCTAATTCAAATAGTACAAATGCGAGTTATATGAATCAACTCCAAAATGAAACAAATATACTTATTTTACTAGAAACAATTATGTGAAATAATAACGAAATTCGAACAAGCGACAAAACGAACAAATCAAATTTAACAAGAGTATCGCAGAAAGAGTACGGAATACGTACCTGATACTTCCAAACCATTTATAGCACATCCCACCAAATCTTACCCTCAAATGTCAACGATATCAAATACGAAACGTCATTCACAACCTAAACATATTCACCTCAAATTAAAAACAATCCAAACTAATAATTCTCAAAATAATTCATAATCTATTTAATATACCTTTAATCATCGCCTTTTATCAATTATTAATACTCCAAAATTTATATACTAAGTATAACTCTTTAAATTCTTTCCGTTCAATCTAAATAATTTAAAAAGATTTTTTTTTATAATCCAATCATTAATAACATAATACAATTAAATTTTATTATTAAAAATTTTTATAACTACGTCGACAAAATTAATTAATTCAAAATTCATACACATAACTTTCAATTTAATATACCAATCCGGTTAATAAGCTTTATGGCAAAAAAAATAAAATAAAATAAAATAAAAGTAAAGTATTAAAATATAATACTGCTAATTTGGTTACCAATCCGTGAATTAAAAGATTGCTGTAAGTCATCTTAATTAATATATTACCATTCCATGGCCTACCTTTTTCATTCAATGAATTTACACCATATTCAATTCATGCATATATATATATATATATATATATATATATATATATATATATATATATACATATCAATATAGTACAAAACCAATACCAAGCATCATGCAAATTCACTATATTAATATATAACTTAATACCCATCATTCTCAAATATCTATGCTATATGCCTTCAATATGCAAGATGCTTTAAAATCAAATCAATTACTCACCGAAAAGATATTAATTAGTACCAAAATATAAGCCTCCTGCTCATTTCTTTATGCTGCTATGTTGCTGCTTCTTCCTTCTTTTCCCCAACTCGTATCAGGCGTAATGTTTAAGTGAATTAGGTTATTTATTATCTTATTATTTCTCCTAATTATAATAGGATTTTAATATTACTCACATAAATTAAACCCAATTAATTTTATGGCCCAATTTGTACTAAATTAATTTACACATCTCTTATTAATATTTATTAGCCCACACAAATTAAATAACTAGTTGGACCCAAAATAAATGACAAGGTCCAATTAATATGTTTTAAAACAAAGAAATTTTTATTATTTAATATATTATTTTTTTTTCGGTTATTACATCACCTACCCCTTAAAAGGATTCATTCCCCGGAATCAAAAGAATGAAAAATACCTAATTATAAAAAAGATGCAGATACTCCGCTCGAATAGACTCCTCTATCTCCCAAGTAGCTTCCCGCTCCGAATGATTTTATCACAAGACTTTAACAAAAAGAAATATCTTTTTCAATTTTAATTTAATCAGTTATTTAATTATCTACTAAAAGAATTTAATTTTCTAAACAAAACAAGGAAGAAAAGAGGGAAATAACATCATTTACCTTTTCCAATTTCAACACAATTGTATAAAATAAAAAAATCAATTAATATTTAATTTTAAAAAATATGGGTTATTACAGTATATATATGGGAGCGCTCTGTATATTTGGCCAACTGAAAAAATTGTGTTAATGGATCGACTGAGGAATATGGGTATTTAATACGAAAGTGGTTGAACAATTTCCCAACTTTCTTTATTCCACGTTTAGTCACGTAACGTTCAAATTAATGAATGACAATTGACCTTGTCAATTGGGAAGTCGTCAGTTGATTAAAACAACTGGGTCGGACCTTTCACGGGTGACCCATTTGGATACCCAAGATCCAACATCTCCCAATCGCCCATGGCGGGGACGATGTAATCCTCATATTTTCCAAAACTAACTTAAACCAATAACATGTTAACATTTAACTGCTGAACCGTGCGACCACTTAGTTCACCTGCAATGCGGGAGCTCCATATCAAACCAGTTAGGGCCAACATATAGACATCAATCCTTTTATAGAAAAATAATGCGGGAGCTCTCACGCTAAACTCAATTAGTTCGCGTAGAAGCTACTACCCATAAACTCAGAGTATCCCATACACATTTGAATTTTCGCAAGGTTAAGTACCTCTAATCACTCAGAGAGCCTTACTTAACCACCTTTGGGCCCAAGTCCATTTCAAATCTCACTCATTACTATATAGCTATCAAAACGCTATAGTTGTCGATAATAAGTGCAGAATGAGGTGAAATCAATTTGTCTTCCCTTTGCCTTAATACTACTCAGAAATGAATCAACTGCTTTCCCAGAATCAGTCCTTATAGTCTCATCAACCCTGACCTTAGGAATCGAAACCAAAGTAGCAACATTAATCCATGTCTTTGCAGTAAAGTCAAAGATCACAAAGGGCATTTGATGTAGGAACAAAAAACTTGTTCTACAGCACCCACACGGTGATGAAACAGGGATTCATTCTCATGATCCAAGAGTTGTCCATAACCCCTCATTTTAAACTCTTTTTTGAATAAGTGTGGGAACAAACTATGTCCAATTCTTCTACAGCACCCACACGGTGAGAAAGAGAGAAAGAGTTTAAAAGTTCAAAAATTGGACATAGTTTGTTCCCACACTTATTCAACCTCCATTCTAAGTGTGTCTTATCTGAATTTCAAGTTCTCACTCACTTATTTTTTTGTATCATTCACTTTCAGTCACATACTTTTTAAGATTTATGAAATTTGTAGGTATGTACATTTATTTATTTTTTCACCATATTTTCTTGTAGAACAAATGTCACACCATACAAGGTACAATTCCTTCACATCTTTATTCTCTTTTCTTCATTTTCTTCATTTGCATACATTGAGGACAATACATGATTAAGGTATGGAGGGGTTTTGCATTTTTATTATCAAATTTAGATTTTTTTTCTTTTTTCTTCTTTTTGAATAAAATAAACCAAAAAGAAATTGAAAATGAAAATTGAAAAAATTAAAAATTTTGTTTGACTTTTTATGGATTGAATTTAGGGTTCTTTACATAAGTATACAACAAATAGAAAGTAATTATAAGAAAAGTGCATCAATCAAATAATTACAAAAAGATTGTACATATTATAAAAATAGTACAATTCACATTAATAAGGAAACCTAAAATCAGGGACAAATAATTGCCATAATTAATAATTCAAATTCAAATATTTGGATCTAACAACAAAAATAAATTCAAATTAAAAATAATAATTCAAATTTAAATATTCAAATTCAAATCTTCATCTCCCTCACATACACTTTGAAAATAATAGTCCACCGCTACACCGCCGGTACACCACCGCTACTCCGCTGCTACACCGCCTCGAATCTCCGTTGTCCAAAACGCCAATGAGAATAAGAAAAAGAATCGCCCTATAAAAAGTTTAAAAATAAATAAATTTAACTATTAATGTTTTGAAATTTTTTTATAACTATTTTGTTACTCATAAATAATAAAATGGTTACCTTTGTATGAATGGTTGGCTACCAACTGCATCACATTCAAACGAAATTGGTAACTTAATAAAATTGAATTGGTTACCTTGGTCTGAAGGTTTGGCTACCAACTGCATTATGAAAAAACTGCATGTGTAGATGTGAATTAGTTACTTTGGTATGAAGGTTTTGTTACCTTGATCTGAAGGTTTGGTAAACAACTGTACTAAGAAAAAAAATTAAAGTGTGGAGGTTGATTGGTTACTTTGATATGACAGTTTAGTTACCTTGATATGAAGATTTGGTTCCTCACTTCCTTGCTAGTCCTCTGAGATTTCGCAGGGACGTCTTGAATCCCTGCTTAATTATCAGACCTTGATTACAGATTTGACTGGCCTACCGATGTCCAACGCATCATTACTCGATGAAGGAATTGCAGCGGCTGAAGTAATGGCTATGTGTAATAATATTCAGAAGGGGAAGAAGAAATCTTTTATTATTGCGACTACCTGCCATCCACAAACTACCGATGTTTGTAAGACTAGAGCTGATGGTTTTGATCTTAAGGTTCTTACTGCTGATAGTAAGGATTTTGATTACTCATCCGGTGATGTTTGTGGAGTCCTAGTCCTGCAGTTGTTATATATATATATATATATATATATATATATATATATATATATATATATATATATATATATATATATATATAGGAATAATACGTTGAATTAAGAAGGAGGGTGATGACTAACTGCAATTGTTATAGATGAGGAGAGAGAGAAGTCATGGGTATAATTAATCCCTAAATTAAGGAATTCTAATTGAATACTAATTCCTTAAATTAAGGAATCCTAATTGTACTAACATTGTAAATAAATATGGAAGTGTATTAGTTGTGTAAAAGTTTTATGAGGGCATTATTGTTGTAATTTTTTTTAAAAATGTAATAGAATATGTAATTCACCCTTGAATTTATTCTAATAAATGTCCGTGGAGTTAAAACTCATGAGTAAGATTAAAAGATTCAGAACACTTGAATCTTCGATAAGGTAAGAAATCTTAGTTTGAAACACTATCTTGAGTAAAATAAAGTACGTATGCATCTCTTCACTTCACGTTCACACTAACTCATAGTTGTGGGTATAAACTATAATCCG
This sequence comes from Panax japonicus, assembly GCA_020205505.1. Lineage (NCBI taxonomy): Eukaryota > Viridiplantae > Streptophyta > Magnoliopsida > Apiales > Araliaceae > Panax > Panax japonicus. The sequence continues at coordinate 7,012,619 of CM035109.1, read as the reverse complement.
AGCAATTTCAAGAAAAAAAAAAGAAAAAATGAAAGAAATTGAAAAAAAGTTTGAAAAAGAACAAAAATAAGTAACTGTTTCAATGTCCATTGAACGAAAATAACTGGGTATCCAAGCCTCAGGAAGTATCGATATTTACACTGAAAAGTGTGATGGATAAAAGTAGTTTGACTATTCTAGTTTTGTGGCATTTGTTACTCGAATAAGTAAGCTCTTAGTTGTGTCTCTACACCTAGTACCCTAAAACCAACTGGTTTGGGAGTCATTGGTCCAACACTCGCTAGCCTAAGAAAAAAAGACATTGCACAAGTCAAGAAAAAAAATAAAAAATGAGAAAAAAATGAAAAAATAATAATTAGTTTGCTTGATTTTCATGGTAAAAATCCCTACTAAGATTTACTTATATACACATGCATGCATCACATGGAATTAATTTAATAACGGATGGTGTCTAAAATGAAGATTGAATATTTTTGATAAAGTGAAAGTGTGATTTTGAATTTAATCTTTCTTATTTATAACGCCCATAGATATTTAGAAGTTAGTTTTCTTTCAATTTCATAACTTGTTGAACTCAAAAAGATTTTGTTTTGATTTTTTTGGGTATATTCACTGCAATTCATCACGAGACACAACTCGTCCATTTGGAGTAACCTTGGGGGTTAAAGGCTCATGTTTTCTACGAAAACGGGATAGTATAATTTTTGTTTTATTTTTATTTTACTCGAGACAAGCAAAAGTTAGGTTTGGGGGTATTTGATAGACACATAATTATTACATTTTAATATTCTCATATTTATTATTTGATATTTTTATTTTATTTAACTAATACATTTTATTTTGTTTTATAGGAAATAACCTTTATTTTTCTTGGGGATCAAATAAAGGATTTATATCCAACTTTTAAATATAGAAAAGTACTCTTAGAGGATTACCATATAGAAATTGAAATCAAGAAGGAAAGAAAAGGATAAAAAGGAACCAAAGTGTCTAAGTTCAATGAATCTAAATTATGGAACAAATTTATTTTTCTTATAAATATTTCTCTTGTTTTAGAGAAAAATGATATGAAGTATTGTATTAGTTTAGGTTAGGGGTAGGAGTAGATTAAATTATGTCTTCATTGTATGTTCGTTGGATGATCGTTAATTAAAATGAGTTTTCTTATTTATTTTTATTCTTTTTCTCTTCTTTATTTTAGTTAGTTTATTTATTTTAATGTGTAGTTAATTTTTTTTATATCTAGGATGAAGATGAAATTAAATAATTATTCATGATAATATTTTTCATCTCTTCTATTATTTATACTTTTATGTTTAATTAATTTCGCCTTCATGTTTTGTTATTGAAATACATTCGTTTTATAATTCTTATGTGATTTTAAATTAATTAAGAGGTTTTTATATATTATTGTTAAGATATGAGATTTTCATGATCCGTGCTTGCTCAAATAAGTTTTGATGAGTTATAATTAATCCTTAAATTTTCATAGTCTATGCTTGCCCACGTTAATTATAAAATTACTAAATTAAAGGGAAGGAAGATCAAAACGATAATTAAGTTATAAAAATAGAAAATATTGAATTACTTGTTATGTCTATTGTTTAATGGATTCGAATTCTTAGATTTTTTTTTCTCAATATTAGTTTTTATATTCCAGTTAATCAATTTCCAATATTTAATTCTAATTAGCCTAAAATAGATATTAATGATACATTAAAATTAATCTAATATCTGTGGTTCCACATGCACTTGTCAAATCTACAATAGACATTGTGCACTTGCAGTACATAATTTTAGCACATCAAGTTTTTGGCGTGATTGCGGGAGACTATGCTTAGTTTTATATTCTTTAATTTTTATTTATTCGAATTAGTTTTTTTATTTCTAATATTATTATTATTTTTTATTTTATTTTTTTCAGGAGTATCGAAGCGGATCAACATGCGGAAAGAAAAGATTATTGTTGCGCTATTCCTGGTATTTTGTATCTTAAAAAAAATAGTAGCTTAGTTTGTTTTTTAAAAGTTTTTATTGTTAGTTAGAATACTAATTGTCTCATTCATGCATTCACTCACGTAGAGCACATCCTGTTTAGGTTTTTATTTTTATTTTATTTTATTTTTTGTCAAATATAAACTTTGGTGATTGTTGAATAATTGAGGTATGTCAAAATTTATCCTTCTTTGGTAATTCACATAGTTTTAGGACACTTTATTTGTTTAAAGTTTTTTTTATTTGTGCATTTTCATCTTTAATATAACATTAAGGGCAAAAACCAGCACCGGCCCTGGGCTAAAGCCCAAGGTGCCCGGGCTTTAGGTCCAAAATTTTTTAGGGCCCCTTTTTTTATATCATTGTACAACATGCATACACAGATACACTAGCATTTTCATCTTTTCGGCATTCGATTTCAAGCTTCATGCCTTCTCGCCCCTTCTCCTCAAGGAATTCTTTTGATCTTTTCTGATCCTGCACAATTCCCTCCGACGACGACCGTGACATTCATGTCATTCGTGATTTTCTTCCTCCGAATCAGATCAGATCAGTTCAAATCCCGCTTCAATTCTCTTCGAGCTCTCTCTCTATAACTTTTGCCTTGAAATTGGGTTTTAATTTATTTTTTTCACGTTAATTAATTTTCCTTATTCAAGTATATATGATCCCTAGTATTATCTGTTTTCTGAATTTACGTTAGTTTTTTTTAATCTGAATATTGAATTCTTTTTTACTACCTACTGTGGGCTGAGAAGACAGAGAAGTTACAGACATTTTTCTGTTTTATATTTTTAATAATTGCAATATATAGCACCAGAACAATAAAATATATATTACTTAAAAACGTAGAGAGCTTCATTCGAAGTCAAAGGTTACAAAGAATGATGGAGCTTCCAGATTTTTGATCCAGACATATACTTGTTTATGTTTATGCTGTTCTTTTGTTTATGCTATTATCTGATTATGCTAGAATATTATAGATTTTTAATTCACCATGGCTCCTAAAAAGTATTTTTAATTACTTTAATTCACCGTGTGTGTTCTCCTAAGCTTTCTGCCTTTCTCTTATGTACTTGTTTGGCTTGTGTGCTTGGAATAATTAAAAATAATGAACACTTTTGCTTGTTTTTGAAACTGACATATTCAATGGATTTGCTGAAATAATTGGTTCTTCCATATGCATTCATGTGTTTCTTTGCAAATATGTATAATCCCATTTTTTTTTCTCTTAATCCGGCTAGCTAGTGCAGACTTTACGATTATCCCTATTAATAGACTATGCGTACTTTACTTATTGGTATTAAAATTTGACAGGTAAAGACTGAGGTCATAATATAGCCAATATATTACAAAAGAAAAAAGGTAAACTCTTGCTGGCAAGAGTTTGAGTTTTACACTATCTACCATGGGTACTATTTGAAGAATAACTAAACAGGTGAACTCTTGTCATAGCTTGGATATGCACCCCTGATTGATCTCTGTGAAACTATTTGAAATTCAGTAAGGTTACATTTCATTACCTGAACTATAAAATTTTATGCTTCTTTATTTATAATTTACCCATTATAAGCAAGTGTTATTCAAGATGAGCGGTTGATGATATCATCCACCCCTTTGTTGATGATATTATGTCTTTGAACTGATTACTTTTTTGAATTAGTAATAATGTGATATCTGAATGATGCTTTGAAAATATTGAAATAGTCGGTTATTATATTTGGTATTCTTTCGTATTTATGCTCTTTTGTTCAGAGAAAGTTCTTAGTTTTTTTAAACCTATCTTAATAGCAATTCGCAAATGGCCCTAAAAAAATTTTTTGTCGCTTTAGGCCCTGAAAAACTCAAGGTCGGCCCTGGAAAAAACCTGTAACAAGATAAGGTGGGGATTTCATCACCCTTTCTTGACCCACAACCGAACCCGAGCCCGGCCTGACCGACCGGACGGCAGCAGACGGCGTGCGTGGGGATTTTACAATGTTATATATGAGGCCTTTTTTATATACAAAAGTATGTGGCCTTTGTTTGACAAGTTCATAAAACCCTTAATCTGTGTATAATTCCCTTTGAAATATGTTATTTTGTGGTGGGTAAGTGCAATTGATAATGGTTTCAAACACGTTTTCATTTAGAAAACCTAATAAAAATAAGAAAATGATATAAATATATATATATATATATATAGGGGAGCGATCCATAGCATCTATATGCTATGGGACAATTATTGGCATATAAGTTCTAAACCACACGTTTTATTGATTAACGGCTGGGATTTAATAGGGGGAAATACCGTCCGCTAGTATTACTATCGGATGTAATTAGTATAAAATCCAGACAATTTTACCCTTAGCCACTGCGAATAAAGCTAACTTGACTTGAAAACAACATGGTCCGCTAGTATTACTAGCGGATAGAAGTCAGTAGGTTGTACAGTCTGCTAGTATTACTAGCGGATAGAAGTCAGTAGGTTGTACAGTCCGCTAGTAATACTAGCGGATAGAATTTAACACAGCACAGAGCCCTTCACTCTCACAAGTCTGCAGTTTTATTTCAGTCGTCTCTAATAACAACATATAGTCACACCTCGATCTCAAAACCGGCACGAAGTCCCAAGCCTCTGTCTCTGTCTCTGCCCGAGGGTCACAGACTTCCGCCGAGTAAACGCCGGGTACAACAGCTCATGGAACTTCTCTAAGAACAGCACCCATTCTTCCTCATTCATGTCTGAAAATTTTACAAAGTTAACACTGGCGGGAAGCTGATCATGCGAACTCTTGTGTCCAGATGATGAGTTTGCCGGATAACCATATTCTAGCCTAGTTCCTGAAATTTTCCGGTACTTAAGCTTCTCATCTAAACTGGTGTTCTTGAGTGACATGGATAGCTTGGAAACAGTAGGCATCTTTGCAGGGCCCGGAAGTCCTACGTCTATGGATCCCTTGTCTTCTACTTCCCCTTCAGTTTCCTCCTCATCCTCCTCAATGCTTTCCTCTAGCTTGGAAAGCGGATTACGTCCACTGAAACCACCTCCAAATCCAAATTGAATTGGGGTTCGAGATATGAGTTCCTCTGATGTGAAGTCAAATCCGGGTTCTTCACAATCTATATCAAATTGAAACCCGTTGTCTTCTACTTCATCCCTAGGCGATTAAACCTCCTTCTCAGCCATCACTCTCCTTGCCTCGCAGTTTTATTTCTTATAATCACATATCCAGCAATAGAAATTCCGTATATATTCCTTCAAGCAGTTTTATTTTCCGTACACAGTTGCTATTTTCCAGTTGCTATTCCAATTGAGCTTACTGACATCCATCCGCTAGTAATACTAGCGGATTGCTGTTTTGAAGTCGCAGTGGCTAAGGGCAAAAGGGCAAAATTGTTAGTAAAATTTACTAACTACATCCGCTAGTAATACTAGCGGACGAGGCATTATATCTTATGATCCCAGCCCTTCATCTATAAAACGGACGGAATACAGTCTATATGTCAATATTTAACCCATAACATATAGATGCTATGGATCGCTCCCCATATATATATTGCGAATATTTACGCTGATTTTTTGATTGATTATATTTTGGAGATATATGTAATACGTGGGGACCTTCTATAATTCGTAGTAATATCATGTATAAATAAACTTCACCATTATAATTCGGCGTAAATTTATCCTAATACATAGTAGGATTCATAAAAAAAGGTATCATTTTAATTTTTAGAACTCATTTTGAGAAATCCTATATTTTAAAATTAATGTAATTTATATAAGTTTGAATAACAATTTTGTAATTTGACTTTTAAGAAATTTACAATACCTACAATTGTTATAACCAGATTCAAATTATTTGATATCGAATTTAGAATTTAACAAATTAATTTTGAAAATCAATATGGGAATCTTTTGTGGAGGAATGAAAGGAGTAATTTACCCCTTCCATCCTTTCTAATTGATGTCTTAATGGGAAACATACAAATTAAGAAAGTAATTAATTTTATTTATCCTAATCCAAATCTAAATAAGATTATTTCAAAATATAAATAATCTTAATCCTAATAAGATTTTACTCCATCTCAAATAAGGATTTTAATATATATTTATATATATATATAGAGAGAGAGATGAGAACTATTAGAATATGAGGAGAGGAGAGGAGACGTTGAAGGAGAGGTAGAAAAAGTTGGTTCGTGTGGTGCTTCGCTGCCATGCATGGACGATCATCGCTCACATCTTCATAGAAGCGAGTACCACCCGAGCTAATTTGTTCTTTCCTATTCCTATTTATTCAATTGCCATTCTTGATTCTTGATTATTCATAGCAGCGAGTACCACCCGAGCTAATTTGTTCTTTCCTATTCCTATTTATTCAATTGCCATTCTTGATTCTTGATTATTAATTTTTTTTCTTGATCTGACTTGGGATTCATTCTTGGCTTAATTTTTCTCCGTCTTGTTACTAGTATTTGTGAATTGATTTCTGTGGACAGGGTTGGGTTGCAATGCTTATGGGTGAGTGATGATTTCTTGGCCCTTGATTTCAATTCCTGCTCATGTAATCATGTTCTCTGTCTTTTTAGTCATGGTACTAATCAATTATGGGTGAGTAATGATGTGTTTGATGTTGATCAATTGAAATGTCTACTGGCCTCAGTGTATTGTTCTTGCAACTAGAGATGGCATTGATCAGGTTTGGACTCTGTTTTAACTTACTAGTATTTGTTTTTTCATCCGGTTAATTGGCCTCAGTGATTTGATTTTTGTGGACAGGTCATGCCAGAAATTCCGGACGCTTGGTTTGCAGGTGTGCGTATATATATATATATATATATATATATATATATTTGCAATTACACTCCATTAAACTCTATTAATGTTTCAAACTATTAATAATGGAGTCTGAATTTTTATACTTGAAGGTTCGCTTAATATAGGGAAGATTGTGTGTGAGTTCATAGAACCAAGGGTGAGTGATAATTTCTTCAGACATAGTACGTGAGCTGAGAGGGGTTAGTACAAGGAGCGGTGGTGGAGGTGATATCTCAGCCGGGGCTGGTGCCTATAACCCAACAGTAATTGGTCAAAAAGTAACTACATAACTCTCACTAAAGCTTATCACTAGCTTCACACAACACTACCATATGCAAACTTGTAAACAGGTACTGCTCAAACAATACTGCTCACAAACTTGTAAACAGGTACTGATCAAACCATATGCAAGTGCAAGTCTCTCGCTGTGGTTCCAAAGACTGCTCCTTTTGTTCTTCATCAGTATCATGCAATGCAAAGCTTGTGTCAGGGACATAACCAACTGCTTTAATCTTCTTCTTGAGCTCCTTCAGTTTGTGGGTGAGACTGGTCTCCTATCCCAATTGAACTCGCTTTGTTTTTCTACTTGACCCAACTGCAAGCGGGCTTCTTCTTTACGTTGTTTAGGTCCATTTCCCCCCTTACATTCTGCACATCCTCCCATCTCCCTGTAGTTGCGCAGACATTTGAATAGAGAACATAAGATGAGTCATCTGATGGGTTGGGTTGCGATGCTTCAGTTCAGTAGTTGTATTCATGGTAATTAAACTCTTTAAAACTAAGGGTTGTCATAATATAGGGAAGATTAATGGGTGTGAGTTCATAGAACCAATTATTATTATGGGTGAGTGATGATTTCTTGGCCCTTGATTTCAATTCCTGCTACATGTAATGATGCTCTCTGTCTTTTTAGTCATGGTACTGATTATTTAGTGATCAAGTCGAAATGTTCCTCATTCATATGCATATATAGTTGTTTTTAAGGATAAGTGCCTGGATATATGGCATAGTTGCTTTTTGGTCCTAAGTTGTGTTTGATGTTGATCGATGCGATCAATTGAAATGTCTGCTTTTGGTTGTTTTGTATCTTAAAATGGTTCGGAATGAGCATTCCGACAGACTTTCGTTTCATTATTTTATGTTTTTAATCGGACCATTTCAGAAATTCCAAGACCCATGGGAAATATCAATTATTTGGGTAAATCTTATTGGTTTAATATTAGGGTAGCTAGCTTAGTGAATTATATAAGAACTTCTTATTGAAATACAACTATTGTTTTTTTTTCTTTTTCTATTTTGTATTGGTTCTTATGTTACAAAATGATACATATGCCTAGTGGTAAAAATTCTGTATTGCAAAGATGATATGTTTATACTAAGTTTCCTCTCTAATAGATGAAATGTGTTGGTTTAATATTAGGATAGCTAGCTTAGTGAATTATATGAGAAATTCTTATTGAAATACAATTACTGTTTTTTTTCTTTTTCTTTTTTGTATGGGTTCTTGGGGTTAATTAACCTTGTTATTTCAGTGTTTGGCCCTCCTACTTCAGTTTTTCTATTTGGGATTTGTATTTTTTTTTTGAAGTCCCACTTTTTGAAGAGTACATGATCAACACCATTAAACTATGCTTTTTGACATCAATTTGACTTGTACGTCAGAAATTAAGTTAAAACAAGTTAGGAAGGTGTTCAGTTTGTAATAACTTATGAGTTAAAATAAATATAAAGATTACCAAAAAAGACATTAATAAAAAGGGGGGCAATCAATCATCCTTTATGATAGACTTACTTTACATAATATATTTTTTACACATTAAGAAAAAAATAAAGTATAAGAAAGAGAGTAAAAAAAAATTCAAATTTATCTTTGGACACCCCCTCAAGATCGCATAAAGAGATGGTGTACTTTTTTTAATATATTGGCAGACTCCACTAAATGATAGACTTGCTCTTTATTTTATGTACCTTAACTCTTCGTTTTGTGTAGAGACGACAATTTTTGACATGACACGATAACAAAATATGAGATTCATAAACTAGTTGATATCATAAATAGGGTTGTGCCATAAATATCATTTTAAACACGTATCGATCTTCGACACGAACACGATGAATCTCGTATAAAATATGTATACACGAATTTTGACATGACACAATTGTCACGCTTGTCTTTGTGTACAAATAAAATTGTAACTTAGCTCATACAAAGGACCGACAGACCAAACAGCCTTCAAAAAACCACAAGACATGAGTACATGATTACAAATATTGCATAATGGACAAAGAGAATCAGCCCCAAGAGTAAAAACATTATAAATTCATTTTCCACAAACAGAGAAGAAAAAGAACAATGAACATGAAGACATAGCGTAGTATGCGTTCACATTAGTCAAAATTGAGAACAATTTGAAGTCAACAATATTAAGCATGTTGACCTTGGAAAATAAAATAAAAATCTTTATTATGTTATATATTTGTCGCTGATATTACAAGAATTGCCTCATTTGCAAGTCCTCCATTATAAATTAAACCTAAAATGGAAAAAAAGGATAAATACTTCATTGTCGTTGTGTTTTAAGCATTATCTCACTAAACTTTAAAAAAAAAAAATCAACCTATTGAACTTTTTTTAAAGTTTTTCAGAAATTCCAAGACCTATTGGAAATATCAATTATTTGGGTAAATCTTATTGGTCTAATATTAGGGTAGCTAGCTTAGTGAATTATATGAGAAATTCTTATTGAAATACAATTACTATTTTTTTTCTTTTTCTTTTTTGTATGAGTTCTTGGGGTTAATTAACCTTGTTATTTCAGTGTTTGGCCCTCCTACTTCAGTTTTTCTCTTTGAGATTTGTATGTTTTTTTTAAGTCCCAATTTTGTATGGATTCTTGGGTTAATTAACCTTGTTATTTTATTGTTTGGCCCTCCTACTTCAATTTTTCTCTTTGTGATTTGTATTTTTTTCTACATGATCAACGGTATTACAATACGTAGAACATTTTTCAGTTGATTGCGTGATGTCTCCTTTACTACAAGAAAAAAGCCTAACAGCGACCACGACTATCAGCGACCGCATTAATAATAGCGACCGACATATGCAACCGTGATTTACTCCAATCGTTATATTATATCAGCGACCGCATGCGGTCGCTGAGCGGTCGCAAGCATAAATTTGCTTCCTAAAAATTGGCGTGAAATGTTGGCGCGAAGGTTTTGTGCGATCACTTAACATCAGCGACTGCATGCGGTCGCTGATAAGTCCATGTCATTAAAAATTAGCGACCACATGCGGTCGCTGATCAAATTTAATGTAATCAGTATCAGGCATTCGCTCGACACAACAGGCGAAGGAAAAAAAAAAGAGGGAGCAAAATAGAGAGAAGTGGGAGAGGGGGGAAGAGAAGAATGACGCCACCCGTCGCCGCCACCACTACCATCGTCGCCGCCGCCGCCACCGCTGCCCAAACCGACGACGCCGCACAAGTAACCCTAACTATGTAAGAATTTTTAGAGTTTTCTGAATTTGAAGGTTAATGTTGAATGTGGTATATAGATTTACTTCTCTCTTTTTTTACTATAACTTATTGTGAATGTAGTAATCTATCAGATATTTAAGATTGGGTGTTACTTTATATAGATTGGGTGTGGTATATAGATCGGGTGTTATATAGATTGGGTGTTAATGTATATAGTAATAGTATATTACAAAATATTGTGAATGTGGTATATATATAGATTGGGTGTTAATATATATAGTAATATTTTGCAGATTGGGTGTTAATATATATATAGTAATATATATGGTATATAGATTGGGTGTGTTAATATTTTTTGAATTTGATCATATCCAAATATTGTGTATTTGGTATATAGATTGGGTGTTAATATATATAGTAATAGTACATTGCAAAAGCGGCATAACTTAAGGGGACAATTTACAATTACCGAATAATTAATTAATCAACTTTCACCACCAAGTTGGGATGTCTATATAAAGGATATTACACTATATAGTTATCCAAGAAGCAAGATACTACTCACTATGCTTTGTAGCTCTATCCCATATACTAAAGACTCAAAAATATTAAATTAAAACGTTAGAAATACAACATTAGAAATTAAAATACATACTAAAATTTTATAATATAATATAATAAAATTAAAAACCAATATTTAAAAAAATTTAAAATAGAATGAGAATAGAAAAATATTTATTGTAATTAGTTAACCAAAAAAATAAACTAAGTTCTATTTACTTAGTTTTTAACTTAGAATATTCTTGATATTTGCGCTTCATCCAGTATCTTTTCATGGAAATATTCTTCTGATCATTCTTGAATTTTACCCCACAAAACAGTACCTTATTGACAATTTGGACGTTATTGGTTCTTGGACAAATTAATTCTTGAACTTGTTTTATTGAATTCTTATATCATTGTCATCATCCTCATGTTTATATTTTTTTTGAAAGTCATCTGTGGTCTGTAGTGCATGGATGGACTTGGTATGATTATGACCAGGGATTATTCGGTGTAATCATGACCGTAATGTTACAAATGATGCAGTAAAAGTCCTCATTGGCCCGTAGTGCATTGATGGACAGTTGTTGGCATGATCATGACCATTGATGAATACACAAATGTCCTTGGCCCGTAGTGCATGGAATTTGTGGTCGTGACCCTAATAAATATCCTTGACCGTAGTGCAGGGATGATGTGATTTATTTATTAAGCCGAGTCTCAGCGATAAAAGTGATGAAAAACTTTTTAAATCATAAAAGATAGTAGATTCTATTTTCTACTTGACTCTTTTAATAGATTGTTTGATCCACTGCTGTTAAACTTGATGTTGTTATATTTTATCAGTTTAATACTGTTGAAGGCTAACGATAATTTATTTTGCATTATCTTAGTCATAATATTTCTTACTGGGCTAGTCGAGCTCACCCTTTCTTTCACTGTTCTCTTCAGGAAATGAGAACATAGCAGGGACTAGTCGGGGAACGGAGTGACGGTCCAGAGGATAGCATTAGTAGTCCTCACTATTCTGTGAAATAGTGTATTAATAATTGTAATGAGGACTCTTTTTGAGTTTGTATAATCTCTAGTAGACAATAATTGTATTCAAACTCACAGTTATGTTTTGTCATATTGTACACGACAGTTGTATTAGTAAGTTGTATTTGAATTATGTACCATGTATCTGACGACCCAAGATGGGTGATGTATACCTAATTTTGGGGGCGTCACAGTTGGTATCAAAGCTTAGGGATATGATCCCTGGCTAAGATGTGAGACTAGAACTAGGAGGGGAGAGACGGGGAATTCCTTCGCTAGTATGACCTACTTAAATTTATTTTGTATTTAAATTGGTTGGTGAAAGTTTAGAGATATTATGTTACATGTCAATTAATCTTTGTTTTGTGGCAGTATCTGAAAATGACATCCGAAAATGTTGAGAATAACAATGGAGCACAAGAGACCGTTGAGTCTCCACATGTGACGCCCCCAAAATAGGTCCATTCCATCCAACCCATTCTGAGTCGCCAAATACATGGTACAGAAATAACTACAACTTTATTATTACAACATATAAATTGTGAGTTTAAATACAGATATTGTCGTCTAGACAATATCCACACGCAAATAAATCTCCATCATAATTTTTGCTACATTATTTTACAAAAATGGTGAGGACTACTAAACAACTCTCCCTAGAACCTTCATTCCATACCCCGACTCGTACTCGCTATATTCTCGCCTCCTGAGAAGAAAAATGGAACAAAAAGGAAAAAGGGTGAACTCAACTAGCCCAGTAAAGAATATTATGACTAAGATAATATACAACAAATTATCGTTAGTCATCAACAGGGAAAAATCTGATAGAATACAATAGACAACAAATGTTAAATCAATATTTGCAGCGGAAAATATTAATTCATAGAAGAGTTACGTAGAGGATGAAATCTACTAATGTCTATGAATTTAACAGTCCATCAACAGTATTTTTATCCCTGTAACATCAATCAATGCACGTCTTGAATCATATATTCATCCTTGCACTACAGGCCAAGGATATTCATCAGTTGGTCATGTTCATCTAAACACATGTTCATCTTTGCACTACGGGCCAAAGATATTCATCAGAAATCATTCATCTTTGCACTACAGGCCAAAGATATTCAATAATATCATCATTTAAGACTGAGGATTATGAAAAATATTTTTAAAGAAACGAATCCAGTGAAACAAAATGACAAGGATTAAGGATTAAGGATTCGTACTTTGTTTTATCCATGTCCAAAAATACCTCAAAAATAATCATAGTGGTGTAAAATTCAAGAATGATCAAAACATGGATCAAATCAAAGCTAGTATCCACAATAGATATTTTAGACGAAAAGGGAAAAATTTTATTTTTCGATGAATAGTGTCGTATTCGTGAATAGTGTCGTATACGTGAAAAGTAACTCCGACACCAAAAGTTCCAAATTTGATAACAACTTAAGATCAATATTTCAGCATAATGATATTGAAGAAATAATATTATTACGAAAAAAAATAATAATATCCCTTACCTCGGAAGATCAGTACTTCTAGTTGAAACACCGGATATAGGCTATGACTTGAACTTACACCGTATAGCAATACTCAAAGTATACTTAAAATACTCACAAGGATACGCTCGATATTATAGAGAGAGAAAACTTCAGTTTCTGGTGTGATTTTCAATTCTAACCTAAGCACCCTATTTATAGGAAAATGCTTAGAACACCAAAGCAGAAAATTTAATAAATTAATATTATATTTTTTCTAAATATTTTTTCTATCCTCAAAAACGTTTTTGTTAATTAAAACAATTAAAACTTCCAAAAATCAATTATTTCGGAGCTTCAGAACTTCAATAATTCACAATAAATAGCCCTTTTGCCAGAAAATTCAAATCTCGCGACTTTTTATAGGAAATTCAATTCTCTACAACTTTGCAGAAGGAAGTTTTTCCAAATTCCAAACAGAAATTGACCAAAATCCACAAACGAGCGATTCTACACGCTATAATCAAATTTCAGTCAAGAAATGGGGTCCACCGACATATTAAACATGTTTTAAATATTTTTGGTAACACAAATACTCCTCCTCCACATATACTCATATATCCCACATTCATCGTAAAAATATCATCATTATTATATTATTAAAATATAATAATATATTTAAATGAATTATTTTATCATAAAAAGATAAAATATTAATTTTCAACAATTGTCACATTAAAAATTTTCTCCATCTATATCCACATAAAATCAATATTTTCCTCATCATATAAATCAATAATTTAATTATTCACAAATAATATTACAGAATCACAATACTGACAACCAGGCCGTTCCCAGGAAAGAGGGGGCTTTCCAATAAGAATTTCTTCTTACTGGCGCGCAATTAGGTGACCAAACCTCTCCTTAGACAGAACTTTCTAGACATTGCCAATAATGTTATCTAATAATATTATTCAGATAATATGAATTATTGCTTCGATAATGAAAAATATTGTGTAATGACAATTATTGAAACAACAGCAATATAAAATATCAACGCAACAGTTATTAAACCAATAAAATAAAATACTGAACAATAATTACTGTAACCATTATTGAGTAGTGCCTTCTTACGTAAGAGTCAATAATTGGTGCAATACCGTGTGCCACTGTGCAACAACACGTATTACCGTGTTTTAACCACCGGGTATTCCAACAGTGTAAACGGTAACAACTACGCCGTTATTTTTAAACAACTTATATTTGTCGTTTTCTTTCTCCAATCGCTTTCCGTTATGGGGTCCACACATGGCTGCGCCGTCGTACGAATATTCCCCGACAGTACGAATATTCCACGACCAAACGAATATTCCCCGACAACAATGAATATTTTATATTATTTTGAAATATTTGCGTATTTTACCCATAACTATCCACATTAATCACATCAACCCTTACTATTTCAAAATAATAATTAGAGGAAATTAAATTTCATTTATTAATTATTTGGGGTCTTACAACCTCCCCTCCTTATGAAATTTCGTCCTCGAAATTGACATACGTACCTGGTGTTTCGAAAAGATGAGGATACCTCGCTTTCATTTCCGTTTCCAACTCCCAGGCCATTTCCTCTATAGCATGATTCCTCCACAAAACTTTAACTTGTGGTATGACCTTTGTGCGTAGGACGTGCTCCTTCCTATCCAAGATCTTGATAGGTACCTCTTCGTACGTTAAGTCTTCGGCTATCTCATCTGCTTCTAACTCAATAACGTGGTTCGGGTCTTTCACATATTTACGAAGTACAGATATGTGAAAAACAATATGAACACGAGACATACTTGGAGGTAACGCGAGTCTATAGGCTACATTTCCTACTCGGTCAAGAATTTGAAATGGACCAATAAATCGTGGATTAAGTTTTCCTCTCTTTCCAAATCTTGTAACTCCCTTCCATGGAGCAACTCGCAACAATACATGATCCCCTATACTAAATTCTACGTCCTTTCGATGAAGATCCGCATAACTCTTTTGTCGATCTTGTGCCGTTCGTATACGTTGTCGAATCATTTGGATCTTTTTGGTAGTTATACGTACTAACTCGGGTCCCAACAATGTTGCTTCACCCACCTCATCCCAACATATTTGAGAGCGACACTTTCGTCCATATAATGCTTCGAATGGAGCCACACCTATACTTGCCTGATAACTGTTGTTGTAGGAGAATTCCACCAATGGCAAATATTTATCCCAACTGCCCTTGAAGTCTAGGACACAGAGTCTTAATAGATCTTCAAGAGTTTTAATAGTCCTCTCTGATTGTCCGTCCGTTTGAGGATGGTATGCCGAACTGAATCGTAAATCCGTGCCCATAGCTTTTTGCAAGCTAACCCAAAATCTTGAAGTGAATCTTGGGTCACGATCTGAAACTATAGATACTGGCATGCCATGCAACCTCACAATCTCATTTACATACATTCGAGCAAGACGTTCAAGGGAATAAGTCTCCCGTATCGGCAAGAAATGAGCAGACTTGGTTAATCTATCAACAATAACCCAAATAGCATTGATGCCTTGAGAAACCGTGGGAAGACCCGTAACGAAATCCATAGTAATATGTTCCCACTTCCATTTCGGAATCTCAAGTGGTTGCAATGGTCCCTTAGGCACTTGATGCTCCGCCTTTACACGTTGACAAGTTAAACATGTTGAGATAAACTTTGCAATCTCTCTCTTCATATTGTTCCACCAAAATGTATGTCGAAGATCACGATACATTTTGGTACTTCCAGGATGGATTGCAAATGGTGTATTGTGTGCCTCCATCATGATCTTATACTTTAAATCAGAGTCGTTAGGAACACAAAGTCTGGAGTGGACTCGAAGTATTTCCTCTTCATCGATTCTCGCTTCTGGAATAGCACCTTCTTGTACTTTCTTCTTCATATGCATCAACTCCGGATCGGTGGCTTGAGCAACCTTAACTTTTTCTATTAAAGTTGGCTCTATGCGTATACTTGACATCATCACACTTGTTCATGCATATGATCTTCTACTCAACGCGTCAGCTACCACGTTTGCTTTTCCAGGATGGTATTGAATAGTGTGGTCATAGTCTTTTAATAGCTCGAGCCAACGTCGCTGCCGCATGTTGAGTTCTTTTTGAGTGAAGAAATATTTGAGGCTTTTATGGTCTGAATATATCTTCACTTTCTCCCCATATAGATAGTGCCTCCAGATCTTTAGCGCGAAAACGACTGCTGCCAATTCTAGATCATGAGTAGGATAATTCCTCTCATATTCTTTAAGTTGTCGCGAGGCATAGGCTATGACTTTCCCATGTTGCATGAGAACACATCCTAACCCTTTGCCCGAAGCATCGCTGTAGATAACAATACCATTCGAACCAGATGGTATTGTTAGAACAGGTGCCGAAATAAGTCTCCTTTTAAGCTCTTGGAAACTCTTCTCGCATTCCTCGCTCCAAATGAATTTTGTATCCTTCCGAGTTAGATAAGTTAACGGAGTAGCGATTTGAGAAAACCCTTCCACGAATCTCCGATAATAACCAGCTAAGCCCAAAAAACTACGTACTTCAGTCACCGTCTTCGGTTGCTCCCAACTTTGTATTGATTCAATCTTCGCCGGGTCCACAGATACTCCATGTTTTGACACCACGTGCCCAAGGAATGCTACTTCCTCAAGCCAGAACTCGTATTTCTTCAACTTGGCATAAAGCTTATTTTCACGAAGCCTTTGGAGTACCAGCTTCAAATGGTGCTCATGATCTTCACGGCTTTTGGAATATATGAGGATGTCATCAATAAAGACAACAACGAATTGATCCAAATAATCCTTGAATACTCGGTTCATCATATCCATGAAAGCCGCAGGAGCATTAGTCAATCCGAAAGACATGACTAAAAATTCATAATGCCCATACCGAGTTCTGAAGGCAGTCTTTGGAATATCCTCAGTTCTAATTTTCAGCTGATGATATCCAGAACGAAGATCGATTTTTGAAAAGAATTGTACTCCTTGCAACTAGTCAAACAAGTCATCAATACGAGGTAGAGGATACCTATTCTTGATAGTGACATGGTTTAATTCCCGATAGTCAATACAAAGTCGCGTACTCCCGTCTTTCTTCTTTACAAAAAAAACAGGAGTACCCCAATGAGATGTACTAGGACGAATGAAACCGATGTCCAATAACTCCTGTAGTTGGACTTTTAACTCCTGAAGTTCAATAGGAGCCATTCGATATGGGGTATTAGAAATGGGCTTTGTACCAGGTTCAAGATCAACAAAGAATTCAACTTCACGTTCTGGGGGTAGACCGGGAAGTTCTTCAGGAAATACGTCAGGAAAGTCAATAACAACAGGAATATTATTCAATTTTGACGTGTCTTTATTTAAATCCATAACATGGGCTAAGAAAGCTTGACATCCGTTTTTCAATAAACGAATAGCTTTATGATTAGATATGACAGTGATTGATTTTAATGGTTTAGTTGCCTGAATTCGAACAACAGGTTGATTAGGAATATGAAAACTAACAACCTTACAAAAACAATCAATTTTGGCATGATGAGTAGTTAACCAATCAATCCTTAAAATCACATCAAAAGCAAATATCTTTAAAGAGATAAGGTCAACAGGTAAGGTGATGGTGCCAACTTGAATCAAACAAGATTTATAAACAGTGGATGTGGTGAAAGTTTCTCCTAATGGAGTTTCCACAGATAGGTTAAAGTCTAATTTCTCCGGAGTCAAGTTTAAACGTTGAGCGCAAGCAGGAGAGATAAATGAATGGGTAGCACCGGTATCAAGTAAGGTATAAACTTCGCAAGAATTTATAAATAGCTTACCCGTGATCACCTCGTTTGGGTTCCTCGCATTTTGACCAGTCACAACAAACGCTCTTCCAGGAACCGTTGACTTTGACTTTTCTGGGACAGTCTTTTGAGTCATCGTCCCCGCTGGAATTGGTTTCGCTACCGTACAATCTCGAGCGATATGTCCTTCCTTTCCACAATTATAGCATACCTTGAACTGTTGTGGGCAGTTTGGACTGATATGTCCCTCTTTTCCACATTTGTAGCATACGACCGGTGGTCGTTCCCCTCCCTTGGAACCAGTTGCTGCTGGTGCTGCCATTTTCACATTGTCATTGTTGAATCTCCTCTTTTTAAAATCTCCTCCTGACTCGCTTCTTCTATTTTCGTGGCTATAATTACCACCAGAGTGGTTACCATTTTTGTCCATCTTTTTCTTTCTCCACTGGTTATCGTTGTTTTGCTGACTGCTATCTCCAGTATGATCCTGATTGTGGTACCTCGGTTGACCGTACTCGTTATCTCGCTCCAACAATTGAGCCCTATTAACAACATCTGAATAGAGAGAAAATTTATGAGAGATGAGATATTGTCGTATGTCGGGTTTCAAACCTCTCAGAAACATCCGTGTCATACGTTCCTCATTCTCCACCAAATGAGGTGCAAACCTGGATAACTCTGCAAACTTTGCCTCGTACTGAGACACCGTCATGTTATTTTTTTCTAATCTGATGAACTCCACTTCCTTCATATGACGAACACTTTTAGGAAAGTATTTGTCATTAAATAGTTTCTGAAACGTCTCCCAAGACATGCTGAGTGCGGCTGGATGGGTACGCTTCACAGACTCCCACCAGTAGTCTGCCTCGCCACGGAACATAAAGGTGGCGAACGGAACCTTCTGTTCCTCCGTGCATCCCAAGACATCGAATATCTTGGTAATTTGCTTGACCCACGTTTTCGCCATGATCGGATCTGGCTTTCCCTTAAATTCTGGTGGTCCCAACTCTTTGAACTACTTGGCTGTGACAACTCGTGAATTGCTATCATTTCCTCCTGTATTTTGAACACGAGTCTCCCTCGTCTGATTTTGCATGAACTGCAAAAAGCTTCTAAACATTGCGTCGTTCATCGTCTGATCAGTGGTGTTGTTCACAGGAGGAACATTGCCAGCCTGTTGTACATTCTCCTCGTTGGTAAGTACAGGCATCTCCACGGTCTCATTAACTCCACTGTTAACATTCTCGGTTGCCATTCTTAAATACTGCCATAAAACAAGGGTTAATTAAGCAAATCACATATCACATAATATCCATATATACTGACCAACTAACAAATAAGCTTAGGTAGGACACACTAGCGAAGGAATTACTCGTCTCTCCCCTCCTAGTTCTATTCCCGATCTCCGCCAGAGATCATATCCCTAAGCTTTTGACATCAATTTGACTTGTACGTCAGAAATTAAGTTAAAACAAGTTAGGAAGGTGTTCAGTTTGTAATAACTTATGAGTTAAAATAAATATAAAGATTACCAAAAAAGACATTAATAAAAAGGGGGGCAAAATAGAAGTGTGGCAAAATAGACATTATATTTGGTCAAACTAATTTATTTTAAAATGATTTATAAGCCATTTTAAAATAAGTTAAAAATTGGTATAACTTATTATTTTTGACTTACAAGTTAAAAAATAAGTAACAATTTAAGTTGCAAACGAACACCCAACAGTTTTGGAAATATTAGCGAGACACTTCTTTTCGTCTAACTAATTAATTGTGAATTATTTGGGTAAATCTTATTGGTCTAATGTTAGGCCAGCAAGCTTAGTGAATTATATAAGAAATTCTTATTGAAATACAACTATTGTTTTTTTTCTTTTTCTATTTTGTATTGGTTCTTATGTTCGATCTTTTTGTTGGAGAAATCTTTTAAACTAACTGATTGTTGGTTGTTTCTATATATGCTTTTTTAAGATAATGATATGAAGGAATTTTATACGTGTTGTATTTACACATAATAGCAGAGTCAAATGCTTAATTCTTGTAACGTGAAACCTCTGACGCGAAAACCTCCTACAAATTAATGTTCTTGAAGCCCAACAGTGTTTGCGAACTATGATCGAGAACGGAACACTCAATTCATGGTTCGTAAGATTTAGGGTTTGGTCTATATATGTGAGCGCTCTGTATATTTGGCCAACTAAAAAAATTGTGTTAATGGATCGACTGAGGAATATGAGTATTTAATACGAAAGTTGTTGAACCATTTCCCAACTTTCTTTCCACGTTTAGTCACGTAACGTTCAAATTAATGAACGACAATTGACCTTGTCAATTGGGAAGTCGTCAGTTGATTAAAACAACTGGGTCGGACCCTTCACGGGTGACCCATTTGGATACCCAAGATCCAACATCTCCCTATCGCCCATGGCGGGGACGATGTAATCCTCATATTTGCCAAAACTAACTTAAACCAATAACATGTTAACATTTAACTGCTGAACCGTGTGACCGCTTAGTTCACCTGCAATGCGGGAGCTCTATATCAAACCAGTTAGGGCCAACATATAAACATCAATCCTTTTAAAGAAAAACAATGCGGGAGCTCTCACGCCAAACTCAATTAGTTCGCGTAGAAGCTACTACCCATAAACTCAGAGTACCCCAGACACATTTGAATTTTCACAAGGTTAAATACCTCTAATCACTCAGAGAGCCTTACTTAACCACCTTTGGGCCCAAGTCCATTTCGTATCTCACTCATTACTATATAGCTATCAAAACGCTATAGTTGTCGATAATAAATGCAGAATGAGGTGAAATCAATTTGTCTTCTCTTTGCCTTAATACTACTCAGAAATGAATCAACTGCTTTCACAGAATCAGTCCTTATAGTCTCATCAATCCTGACCTTAGGAATCGAAACCAAAGTACCAACATTAATCCATGTCTTTGCAATAAAGTCAAAGATCACAAAAAGCATTTGATGTATGAACAAAAAACTTGTTCTACAGCACCCACACGGTGAGGAAACAGGGATTCATTCTCATGATCCAAGAGTTGTCCATAACCCCTCATTTTAAACTCTTTTTTGAATAAGTGTGGGAACAAACTATGTCCAATTCTTCTACAGCACCCACACGGTGAGAAAGAGAGAAAGAGTTTAAAAGTTCAAAAATTGGACACAATTTGTTCCCACACTTATTCAACCTCCATTCTAAGTGCGCCTTATCTGAATTTCAAGTTCTCACTCACTTATTTTTTTTGTATCATTCACTTTCAGTCACATACTTTTTAAGATTTATGAAATTTGTAGGTATGTACATTTATTTATTTTTTCACCGCATTTTCTTGTAGAACAAATGTCACACCATACAAGGTACAATTCCTTCACATCTTTATTCTATTTTCTTCATTTTCTTCACTTGCATACATTGAGGACAATACATGATTAAGGTATGGAGGGGTTTTGCATTTTTATTATCAGATTTAGATTTTTTTTCTTTTTTCTTCTTTTTGAATAAAAAAACCAAAAAGAAATTGAAAATGAAAAAATTAAAAATTAAAAATTTTGTTTGACTTTTTATGGATTGAATTTATTCTAATAAATGTTCGTGGAGTTAAAACTCATGAGTAAGATTAAAAGATTCAGAACACTTGAATCTTCGATAAGGTAAGAAATCTTAGTTTGAAACACTATCTTGAGTAGAATAAATTATGTATGCATCTCTTCACTTCACGTTCACACTAACTCTTAGTTGTGGGTATAAACTATAATCCGAGCAATTTCAAGAAAAAAAGGAAAAAATGAAAGAAATTGAAAAAAAGTTTGAAAAAGAACAAAAATAAGTAACTGCTTCAATGTCCATTGAACGAAAATAACTGGGTATCCAAGCCTCAGGAAGTATCGATATTTACACTGAAAAATATGATGGATAAAAGCAGTTTGACTATTCTAATTTTGTGGCATTTGTTACTCGAATAAGTAAGCTCTTAGTTGTGTCTCTACACCTAGTACCCTAAAACCAACTGGTTTGGGAGTCATTGGTCCAACACTCGCTAGCCTAAGAAAAAAAGACATTGCACAAGTCAAGAAAAAAATAAAAAAAGAGAAAAAAATGAAAAAATAATAATAATTAGTTTGCTTGATTTTCATGGTAAAAATCCCTACTAAGAGTTACTTCATATACACATGGATGCATCACATGGAATCAATTAAATGACGCATGGTGTCTAAAATGAAGATACAAATTAAGAAAGTAATTAATTTTATTTATCCTAATCCTAATAAGATTTTACTCCATCTCAAATAAGATTTTTAATATATATATAGAGAGAGAGAGATGAGAACTATTAGATTATGAGGAGAGGAGAGGAGACGTTGAAGGAGAGGTAGAAAAAGTTAGTTCGTGTGGTGCTTCGCTGCCATGCATGGACGATCATCGCTCACATCTTCATAGCAGCGAGTACCACCCGAGCTAATTTGTTCTTTCCTATTCCTAATTATTCAATTGCCATTCTTGATTCTTGATTATTCATAGCAGCGAGTACCACCCGAGCTAATTTGTTCTTTCCTATTCCTATTTATTCAATTGCAATTCTTGATTCTTGATTATTAATTTTTTTTTCTTGATCTGACTTGGGATTCATCCTTGGCTTAATTTTTCTCTGTCTTGTTACTAGTATTTGTGAATTGATTTCTGTGGACAGGGTTGGGTTGCAATGCTTTAGTTCAGTAGTTGTATTCATGGTAATTAAACTCTTTCAAACTAAGGGTTGCAATGCTTCAGTTCAGTACTTGATTATTAATTTTTCTTCTCTCTTCATATCTTTAATTTGTTGTTTGTTTAATATCTTTTACAATTTGATTCTTGATTATTAATTTTTTTCTTGATCTGACTTGGGATTCATTCTTGGCTTAATTTTTCTCCGTCTTGTTACTAGTATTTGTGAATTGATTTCTGTGGACAGGGTTGGGTTGCAATGCTTATGGGTGAGTGATGATTTCTTGGCCCTTGATTTCAATTCCTGCTCATGTAATCATGTTCTCTGTCTTTTTAGTCATGGTACTGATCAATTATGGGTGAGTAATGTTGTGTTTGATCAATTTGATCAATTGAAATGTCTACTTAAGTACTGGCCTCAGTGTATTGTTCTTGCAACTAGAGATGGCATTGATCAGGTTTGGACTCTGTTTTAACTTACTAGTATTTGTTTTTTCATCCGGTTAATTGGCCTCAGTGATTTGATTTTTGTGGACAGGTCATGCCAGAAATTCCGGACGCTTGGTTTGCAGGTGTGTGTATATATATATATATATATTTGCAATTACACTCCATTAAACTCTATTAATGTTTCAAACTATTAGTAATGGAGTCTGAATTTTTATACTTGAAGGTTCGCTTAATATAGGGAAGATTGTGTGTGAGTTCATAGAACCAAGGGTGAGTGATAATTTCTTCTGACATAGTACGTGAGCTGAGAGGGGTTAGTCCAAGGAGCGGTGGTGGAGGTGATATCTCAGCCGGGGCTGGTGCCTATAACCCAACAGTAATTGGTCAAAAAGTAACTACATAACTCTCACTAAAGCTTATCACTAGCTTCACACAACACTACCATATGCAAACTTGTAAACAGGTACTGCTCAAACAATACTGCTCACAAACTTGTAAACAGGTACTGATCAAACCATATGCAAGTGCAAGTCTCTCGCTGCTTTTGTTCTTCATCAGTATCATGCAATGCAAAGCTTGTGTCAGGGACATAACCAACTGCTTTAATCTTCTTCTTGAGCTCCTTCAGTTTGTGGGTGAGACTGGTCTCCTATCCCAATTGAACTCGCTTTGTTTTTCTACTTGACCCAACTGCAAGCGGGCTTCTTCTTTACGTTGTTTAGGTCCATTTCCCCCCTTACATTCTGCACATCCTCCCATCTCCCTGTAGTTGCTCAGACATTTGAATAGAGAACATAAGATGAGTCATCTGATGGGTTGGGTTGCGATGCTTCAGTTCAGTAGTTGTATTCATGGTAATTAAACTCTTTAAAACTAAGGGTTGTCATAATATAGGGAAGATTAATGGGTGTGAGTTCATAGAACCAATTATTATTATGGGTGAGTGATGATTTCTTGGCCCTTGATTTCAATTCCTGCTACATGTAATGATGCTCTCTGTCTTTTTAGTCATGGTACTGATTATTTAGTGATCAAGTCGAAATGTTCCTCATTCATATGCATATATATATAGTTGTTTTTAAGGATAACTGCCTGGATATATGGCATAGTTACTTTTTGGTCCTAAGTTGTGTTTCATGTTGATCGATGCGATCAATTGAAATGTCTGCTTTTGGTTGTTTTGTATCTTAAAATGGTTCGGAATGAGCATTCCGACAGACTTTCGTTTCATTTTTGCATTGGAATCTCGATGACTTTCCCATATCTTAGCCGGGGCTGGTGGTTTGGATTCACATTACTACCGGAATCTGGAACTTGGAATATTATTTCAATGCATATACATTTGTTAATTGAAGTCTTGATTTGGGTGTTGGAAAAATCTTTTAAACTAACTGATTGATTGTTGGCTGTTTAACATATTCATCCTTGCACATTCAAATTTTATACATATGTCAAGAAAATTTTATTATCCTTAATTATTGGAAAGTCAATTTAACTTATTCATCCTTCTCTAACAAAATGTTACATTTGCCTAATGGCAAAAACGTATTTCTTTACTGTACAAAATCACAGGTTGTCAAAATTCTATAAGCAATACTTAATTATAAAAGATGATATGTTTATACTAAGGACGACAATTTTTGACACGACACGATAACATGATACTAGATTCATAAACAAGGTCCTGCCATAAATATCATTTTAAGCACGACACGAACACGATGATTGTGTATACACGAATTTTGACACGACACGATTGTCGCGCCTGTCTTTGTGTAAAAATAAATTTGTAACTTAGCTCATCCAAATGACCGACAGAACAACGAGTAATGAACATGAAGACATAGCGTAGTATGAGTTCACATTAGTAAAAATGGAGAACAATTTGAAGTCAACAATTAATATTAAGCGTGTTGACCTTGGAAAATAAAATACAAATCTTTATTATGTTATATATTTGTCGTTGTGTTTTAAATATTATCTCACTAAACTTTAAAAAAATAAAATCAACCGACAGGATTTTTTTTAAAGTTTTTAATTGGGCCATTTCAGAAATTCCAAGACCCATGGGAAATATCAATTATTTGGGTAAATCTTATTGGTTTAATATTAGGGTAGCTAGCTTAGTGAATTATATAAGAACTTCTTATTGAAATACAACTATTGTTTTTTTTTTCTTTTTCTATTTGTATTGGTTCTTATGTTCGATCTTTTTGTTGGAGAAATCTTTTAAACGAACTGATTGTTGGTTATTTCTATATATGCTTTTTTAAGATAATGATATGAAGGAATTTTATACGTATTGTATTTACACATAATAGGAGAGTCAAAGGCTTAATTCTTGTAACGTGAAACCTCTGACGCGAAAACCTCCTACAAATTAAAGTTCTTGAAGCCCAACAGTGTTTGCGAACTATGATCGAGAACCGAACACTCAATTCACGGTTCGTAAGATTTAGGGTTTGGTATATGTAGCACCCCCTTCCTGAAAAGGAAAGGAAGGTCACGTGCGAAGCACAACAAACCTCAAAATAAGAAAACAGAGCACTAATAACCTCAAAACATTAATAGTGGTGATCCATTAATAGCGTACTAAATACAATTCTCCAAATAGAGTCAAAATAATCAAAACTTAAAATTCAAAACAACCTAGATGGTCAAAGGCAACTCTCTCATCACCCTAGCTAGCCATGAATCACCACTGCAAACCTGCCGGAAGAAAAACACAGCATGAGCCAATTGCCCAGTACGGATATGAAGATACCAAAGATATACAACAAAAATACAAAATCAACTGAGACAAAATAATGCCTCTAACAAAAATAAAATCTCTGAAGATTTGAATAGAATATATTTGAACCAACAGAATTAATGAAACAGCCAGAATGTTAAAGAAATAACGAACTGAAGTAACTAATCCGATGAATTGAACTGAACAGAAGCCAACAACTAATACAATAAAATAATAGGCTGAAACAAATGGCTGGGGTTATTTCATACCGATTGAGCTCAGAAATATACCTTGCCACATAGGCAAGTCAAAACAATGCCACACAGGCAAGTCAAAACCATGCCACACGGGCAAGTCAAATGATGCCACACAGGCAAGTCAAAACCATGCCACACAGGCAAGTCAAAATAATGCCACACAGGCAAATCACACATTGGACCACGAATCCAAATGTATGCAAATCGGATAGGTGTGTTTGGCACAACATCACCAATCCGCAGAACAGAAAACTAGGGTTAACCCATACGCCTCCCACAACAAAACACCAAATGGCCCACTTACTCCGGAGCCCAAAATGGAGACGCCGTGGACTAATCACACCGCCACGGAAAGTGTCATGCCTCTCGTGCCAAGACGACATGCCTGTGGTACCCCCACAGGTGGTTATAGCTCAGGTATACCCTACGGTATATTCTAACAAAAATATCATGTCACAACACATGCGACAAAATACCAACAAAAGGGTTCTATATGTACATGTTGAACCAAATCAAATTATAGTCACAAGGTCTCAAAAAGAAGGTAGCAACATGTACCGCTCTACAATTATTAAAAATAAATAGTACTAAACATGATAACCTAATTCAAAGAGTACAAATGCGAGTTATATGAATCAACTCCAAAATGAAACTAATATACTTATTTTACAAGAAACAATTATGTGAAATAATAACGAAATTCGAACAAGCGACAAAACGAACAAATCAAATTTAACAAGAGTATCGCAGAAAGAGTACGGAATCCGTACCTGATACTTCCAAACCATTTATAGCACATCCACCAAATCTTACCCTCAAATGTCAACGATATCAAATACGAAACGTCATTCACAACCTAAACATATTCACCTCAAATTAAAAACAATCCAAACTAATAATTCCCAAAATAATTCATAATCTATTTAATATACCTTTAATCATCGCTTTTTATCAATTATTAATACTCCAAAATTTATATACTAAGTACAACTCTTTAAATTTTTTCCTTTCAATTTAAATAATTTAAAAAGATTTTTTTTTACAATCCAATCATTAATAACATAATACAATTAAATTTTATTATTAAAAATTTTTATAACTATGTCGACAAAATTAATTAATTCAAAATTCAAACACATAACTTTCAATTTAATATGCCAATCCGGTTAATAAGCTTTATGGCAAAAAAAATAAAATAAAATAAAAGTAAAGTATTAAAATATAATACTGCTAATTTGGTTACCAATCCGTGAATTAAAAGATTGCTGTAAGTCATCTTAATTAATATTTTACCATTCCATGGCCTACCTTTCTCATTCAATGAATTTACACCATATTCAATTCATGCATATAATATATATATATATATATATATATATATATACACACACACACATGTCAATATACTACAAAACCAATACCAAGCATCCTGCAAATTCACTATATTAATATATAACTTAATACCCATCATTCTCAAATATCTATGTTATATGCCTTCAATATGCAAGATGCTTAAAATCAAATCAATTACTCACCGAAAAGATATTAATTAGTACCAAATATAAGCTTCCTGCTCTTTTCTTTATGCTGCTATGTTGCCGCTTCTTCTTTCTTTTCCCCAACTCGTATCAGGCGTAATGTTTAAGTGAATTAGGTTATTTATTATCTTATTATTTCTCCTAATTATAATAGGATTTTAATATTACTCACATAAATTAAACCCAATTAATTTTATGGCCCAATTTGTACTAAATTAATTTACACATCTCTTATTAATATTTATTAGCCCACACAAATTAAATAACTAGTTGGACCCAAAATAAATGACAAGGTCCAATTAATATATTTTAAAACAAAGAAATTTTTATTATTTAATATATTATTTTTTTTCGGTTATTACATCACCTACCCCTTAAAAAGGATTCCTTCCCCGGAATCAAAAGAATGAAAAATACCTAATTATCAAAAAGATGCAGATACTCCGCTCGAATAGACTCCTCTATCTCCCAAGTAGCTTCCCGCTCCGAATGATTTTATCACAAGAATTTAACAAAAGGAAATATCTTTTTCAATTTTAATTTAATCAGTTATTTAATTATCTACTAAAAGAATTTAATTTTCTAAACAAACAAGGAAGAAAAGAGGGAAATAACATCATTTACCTTTTCTAATTTAAACACAATTGTATAAATAAAAAAATCAATTAATATTTAATTTTAAAAAAATATGGGTTATTACATTTTTCACCCCTTAAAAATAATTCCGTCCTCGGAATTCAAATAAGCTACAAAAAAAATTAGTTACGACGTAGCACCGCCATTTGTAACGATCAACGCGGATAAGTCTTCGATCCACGTAATTATCAATGTATTTGTAAAGATTCGTCAGCTACCGTGCCAAGCCTTGGTAAGGTTCTTCGCGTTGCATCAAATTAGATCACATGATCCACCGTTGGTGCGGGCCGTCGCTAATATCTGAGTTTCATTCTTGGAAACGTACGTATTCTTCGGAACATAATTCGAAATCACAAAAATTTTCTTCATCTAAATACGATTCGAATACCCAAATATTTAGAATTATCTTTAATTCGTAAAACGTTTATATTCCACCCATGACAAAGATCTAACAAATTTTTTTTGTTTTATTTTACATAAATTCATACAAAACTCTAAAGACATCAGATAATATAACACTACGCAAACTATATTACCAACTCTTCTCCAAGTCCTCAAGAGCTTCAAAATATCTCATCCTCAATTTGAACTATTCATCAAATAATATTACACCAAAGAATATACTACTAATATCTCTTTATCACCAGCTCTCCTAAGTTCTTAAGAGTTTCAAATTATCATAACCTCAAATCAAATTAGTTCTCAAATATTATTACACCAGAAATATACTACTACAAAGATCTCTCCATCATTATACCAAACTCCAAATCATATATCCTACTATCTGAATAAGCAAACTATAGCTTTCAAAATCTCTTAAGATATATTGGATTCATCACCTATTATATATCTAATCATTCAATAAATCAATCATTCTCTTAGTGACAATCTTAACCCAACAGATTCCAAGATCTCCTCATACTATTACTCAAAATTTCATATAAGATAATTTCAATATTCTACTAGGAAATAGCCACAAAATTGATCATTAACTCCAAATGATTAATCTAATTACCTCAATATCAACACTCAAATTACAGAAGTCCTCCATACTTAATAATTTTTACCTTATCATAGTATCCCATCAATACACATACCTCAAATTATCCAAGAGCTTAACATAACCAAAATCATCATCAAAATCAATCCTCAATTCTAAGATCATAATAAATTGTCACAAAAACAATTCTAAAAAAAATAATTTGCCAAAATTAAAAACTCGCTTATACAAATACTCACATCATAATCATATAATCATTTCTTAACTGTACAAAATATCCAATCACGTTCACCATCACATATTTATTCTCCTTAATGATGTCCAATCACAATCCTTAACTAATATTATTGCTCCAATGCATAACAATAATAATCTTAACAATGTTTCTCACATTTCTCAAATCAACTACAACTCGAGGAGAGAATGACACTTGGTCAAAATCAAGACCAACCAAATAAAGAACAAAATCGAATAAAATTCCTACGACATCTACCCAGAGATTTTCCCACAACTCACAAGTCAAACTTAAATAGGTTTCTACAAGAAAGAACCTAAGCTCTGATGTCATATCTGTAACACCCCCGTCCCGAAAAGGAAAGGAAGGTCACGTGCGAAGCACAACAAACCTCAAAATAAGAAAACAGAGCACTAATAACCTCAAAACATTAATAGTGGTGATCCATTAATAGCGTACTAAATACAATTCTCAAAATAGAGTCAAAATAATCAAAACTTAAAATTCAAAACAACCTAGATGGTCAAAGGCAATTCTCTCATCACCCTAGCTAGCCATGAATCACCCCTGCAAACCTGCCGGAAGAAAAACACAGCATGAGCCAATTGCCCAGTACGGATATGAAGATACCAAAGATATACAACAAAAATACAAAATCAACTGAGACAAAATAATGCCTCTAACAAAAATAAAATCTCTGAAGATTTGAATAGAATATATTTGAACCAACAGAATTAATGAAACAACCAGAATGTTAAAGAAATAACGAACTGAAGTAACTAATCCGATGAATTGAACTGAACAGAAGCCAACAACTAATACAATAAAATAATAGGCTGAAACAAATGGCTGGGGTTATTTCATACCGATTGAGCTCAGAAATATACCTTGCCACATAGGCAAGTCAAAACAATGTCACACAGGCAAGTCAAAACCATGCCACACAGGCAAGTCAAAACCATGCCACACGGGCAAGTCAAATGATGCCACACAGGCAAGTCAAAACCATGCCACACAGGCAAGTCAAAATAATGCCACACAGGCAAATCACACATTGGACCGCGAATCCAAATGTATGCAAATCGGATAGGTGTGTTTGGCACAACATCACCAATCCGCAGAACAGAAAACTAGGGTTAACCCATACGCCTCCCACAACAAAACACCAAATGGCCCACTTACTCCGGAACCCAAAATGGAGACGCCGTGGACTAATCACACCGCCACGGAAAGTGTCATGCCTCTCGTGCCAAGACGACATGCCTGTGGTACCCCCACAGGTGGTTATAGCTCAGGTATACCCTACGGTATATTCTAACAAAAATATCATGTCACAACACATGCGACAAAATACCAACAAAAGGGTTCTATATGTACATGTTGAACCAAATCAAATTATAGTCACAAGGTCTCAAAAAGAAGGTAGCAACATGTACCGCTCTACAATTATTAAAAATAAATAGTACTAAACATGATAACCTAATTCAAAGAGTACAAATGCGAGTTATATGAATCAACTCCAAAATGAAACTAATATACTTATTTTACAAGAAACAATTATGTGAAATAATAACGAAATTCGAACAAGCGACAAAACGAACAAATCAAATTTAACAAGAGTATCGCAGAAAGAGTACGGAATCCGTACCTGATACTTCCAAACCATTTATAGCACATCCCACCAAATCTTACCCTCAAATGTCAACGATATCAAATACGAAACGTCATTCACAACCTAAACATATTCACCTCAAATTAAAAACAATCCAAACTAATAATTCCCAAAATAATTCATAATCTATTTAATATACCTTTAATCATCGCTTTTTATCAATTATTAATACTCCAAAATTTATATACTAAGTACAACTCTTTAAATTTTTTCCTTTCAATTTAAATAATTTAAAAAGATTTTTTTTTACAATCCAATCATTAATAACATAATACAATTAAATTTTATTATTAAAAATTTTTATAACTATGTCGACAAAATTAATTAATTCAAAATTCATACACATAACTTTCAATTTAATATGCCAATCCGGTTAATAAGCTTTATGGCAAAAAAAATAAATAAAATAAAAGTAAAGTATTAAAATATAATACTGCTAATTTGGTTACCAATCCGTGAATTAAAAGATTGTTGTAAGTCATCTTAATTAATATTTTACCATTCCATGGCCTACCTTTCTCATTCAATGAATTTACACCATATTCAATTCATGCATATAATATATATATATATATATATATATATATATATATATATATATATATACACACACACACACATGTCAATATACTACAAAACCAATACCAAGCATCCTGCAAATTCACTATATTAATATATAACTTAATACCCATCATTCTCAAATATCTATGTTATATGCCTTCAATATGCAAGATGCTTTAAAATCAAATCAATTACTCACCGAAAAGATATTAATTAGTACCAAAATATAAGCTTCCTGCTCTTTCTTTATGCTGCTATGTTGCCGCTTCTTCTTTCTTTTCCCAACTCGTATCAGGCGTAATGTTTAAGTGAATTAGGTTATTTATTATCTTATTATTTCTCCTAATTATAATAGGATTTTAATATTACTCACATAAATTAAACCCAATTAATTTTATGGCCCAATTTGTACTAAATTAATTTACACATCTCTTATTAATATTTATTAGCCCACACAAATTAAATAACTAGTTGAACCCAAAATAAATGACAAGGTCCAATTAATATATTTTAAAACAAAGAAATTTTTATTATTTAATATATTATTTTTTTTCGGTTATTACATCACCTACCCCTTAAAAAGGATTCCTTCCCCGGAATCAAAAGAATGAAAAATACCTAATTATCAAAAAGATGCAGATACTCCGCTCGAATAGACTCCTCTATCTCCCAAGTAGCTTCCCGCTCCGAATGATTTTATCACAAGAATTTAACAAAAGGAAATATCTTTTTCAATTTTAATTTAATCAGTTATTTAATTATCTACTAAAAGAATTTAATTTTCTAAACAAAACAAGGAAGAAAAGAGGGAAATAACATCATTTACCTTTTCTAATTTAAACACAATTGTATAAAATAAAAAAATCAATTAATATTTAATTTTAAAAAAATATGGGTTATTACATTTTTCACCCCTTAAAAATAATTCCGTCCTCGGAATTCAAATAAGCTACAAAAAAAAATTAGTTACGACGTAGCACCGCCATTTGTAACGATCAACGCGGATAAGTCTTCGATCCACGTAATTATCAATGTATTTGTAAAAGATTCGTCAGCTACCGTGCCAAGCCTTGGTAAGGTTCTTCGCGTTGCATCAAATTAGATCACATGATCCACCGTTGGTGCGGGCCGTCGCTAATATCTGAGTTTCATTCTTGGAAACGTACGTATTCTTCGGAACATAATTCGAAATCACAAAAATTTTCTTCATCTAAATACGATTCGAATACCCAAAATATTTAGAATTATCTTTAATTCGTAAAACGTTTATATTCCACCCATGACAAAGATCTAACAATTTTTTTTGTTTTATTTTACATAAATTCATACAAAACTCTAAAGACATCAGATAAATATAACACTACGCAAACTATATTACCAACTCTTCTCCAAGTCCTCAAGAGCTTCAAAATATCTCATCCTCAATTTGAACTATTCATCAAATAATATTACACCAAAGAATATACTACTAATATCTCTTTATCACCAGCTCTCCTAAGTTCTTAAGAGTTTCAAATTATCATAACCTCAAATCAAATTAGTTCTCAAATATTATTACACCAGAAATATACTACTACAAAGATCTCTCCATCATTATACCAAACTCCAAATCATATATCCTACTATCTGAATAAGCAAACTATAGCTTTCAAAATCTCTTAAGATATATTGGATTCATCACCTATTATATATCTAATCATTCAATAAATCATCATTCTCTTAGTGACAATCTTAACCCAACAGATTCCAAGATCTCCTCATACTATTACTCAAAATTTCATATAAGATAATTTCAATATTCTACTAGGAAATAGCCACAAATTGATCATTAACTCCAAATGATTAATCTAATTACCTCAATATCAACACTCAAATTACAGAAGTCCTCCATACTTAATAATTTTTACCTTATCATAGTATCCCATCAATACACATACCTCAAATTATCCAAGAGCTTAACATAACCAAAATCATCATCAAAATCAATCCTCAATTCTAAGATCATAATAAATTGTCACAAAAACAATTCTAAAAAAAATAATTTGCCAAAATTAAAAACTCGCTTATACAAATACTCACATCATAATCATATAATCATTTCTTAACTGTACAAAATAATCCAATCACGTTCACCATCACATATTTATTCTCCTTAATGATGTCCAATCACAATCCTTAACTAATATTATTGCTCCAATGCATAACAATAATAATCTTAACAATGTTTCTCACATTTCTCAAATCAACTACAACTCGAGGAGAGAATGACACTTGGTCAAAATCAAGACCAACCAAATAAAGAACAAAATCGAATAAAATTCCTACGACATCTACCCAGAGATTTTCCCACAACTCACAAGTCAAACTTAAATAGGTTTTCTACAAGAAAGAACCTAAGCTCTGATGTCATATCTGTAACACCCCCGTCCCGAAAAGGAAAGGAAGGTCACGTGCGAAGCACAACAAACCTCAAATAAGAAAACAGAGCACTAATAACCTCAAAACATTAATAGTGGTGATCCATTAATAGCGTACTAAATACAATTCTCAAAATAGAGTCAAAATAATCAAAACTTAAAATTCAAAACAACCTAGATGGTCAAAGGCAATTCTCTCATCACCCTAGCTAGCCATGAATCACCCCTGCAAATCTGCCGGAAGAAAAACACAGCATGAGCCAATTGCCCAGTACGGATATGAAGATACCAAAGATATACAACAAAAAATACAAAATCAACTGAGACAAAATAATGCCTCTAACAAAAATAAATCTCTGAAGATTTGAATAGAATATATTTGAACCAACAGAATTAATGAAACAACCAGAATGTTAAAGAAATAACGAACTGAAGTAACTAATCCGATGAATTGAACTGAACAGAAGCCAACAACTAATACAATAAAATAATAGGCTGAAAACAAATGGCTGGGGTTATTTCATACCGATTGAGCTCAGAAATATACCTTGCCACATAGGCAAGTCAAAACAATGTCACACAGTCAAGTCAAAACCATGCCACACAGGCAAGTCAAAAACCATGCCACATGGGCAAGTCAAATGATGCCACACAGGCAAGTCAAAACCATGCCACACAGGCAAGTCAAAATAATGCCACACAGGCAAATCACACATTGGACCGCGAATCCAAATGTATGCAAATCGGATAGGTGTGTTTGGGCACAACATCACCAATCCGCAGAACAGAAAACTAGGGTTAACCCATACGCCTCCCACAACAAAACACCAAATGGCCCACTTACTCCGGAGCCCAAAATGGAGACGCCGTGGACTAATCACACCGCCACGGAAAGTGTCATGCCTCTCGTGCCAAGACGACATGCCTGTGGTACCCCCACAGGTGGTTATAGCTCAGGTATACCCTACGGTATATTCTAACAAAAATAGCATGTCACAACACATGCGACAAAATACCAACAAAAGGGTTCTATATGTACATGTTGAACCAAATCAAATTATAGTCACAAGGTCTCAAAAAGAAGGTAGCAACATGTACCGCTCTACAATTATCAAAAATAATAGTACTAAACATGATAACCTAATTCAAAGAGTACAAATGCGAGTTATATGAATCAACTCCAAAATGAAACTAATATACTTATTTTACAAGAAACAATTATGTGAAATAATAACGAAATTCGAACAAGCGACAAAACGAACAAATCAAATTTAACAAGAGTATCGCAGAAAGAGTACGGAATCCGTACCTGATACTTCCAAACCATTTATAGCACATCCCACCAAATCTTACCCTCAAATGTCAACGATATCAAATACGAAACGTCATTCACAACCTAAACATATTCACCTCAAATTAAAAATAATCCAAACTAATAATTCCCAAAATAATTCATAATCTATTTAATATACCTTTAATCATCGCTTTTATCAATTATTAATACTCCAAAATTTATATACTAAGTACAACTCTTTAAATTCTTTCCGTTCAATTTAAATAATTTAAAAAGATTTTTTTTTACAATCCAATCATTAATAACATAATACAATTAAATTTTATTATTAAAAATTTTTATAACTATGTCGACAAAATTAATTAATTCAAAATTCATACACATAACTTTCAATTTAATATGCCAATCCGGTTAATAAGCTTTATGGCAAAAAAAATAAAATAAAAGTAAAGTAAAGTATTAAAATATAATACTGCTAATTTGGTTACCAATCCGTGAATTAAAAGATTGCTGTAAGTCATCTTAATTATATTTTACCATTCCATGGCCTACCTTTCTCATTCAATGAATTTACACCATATTCAATTCATGCATATAATATATATATATATATATATATATATATATATATATATATATATATATATATATATATATATATATACACACACACACACACACACATATCAATATACTACAAAACCAATACCAAGCATCCTGCAAATTCATATATTAATATATAACTTAATACCCATCATTCTCAAATATCTATGTTATATGCCTTCAATATGCAAGATGCTTTAAAATCAAATCAATTACTCACCGAAAAGATATTAATTAGTACCAAAATATAAGCCTCCTGCTCTTTTCTTTATGCTGCTATGTTGCCGCTTCTTCCTTCTTTTCCCCAACTCGTATCAGGGCGTAATGTTTAAGTGAATTAGGTTATTTATTATCTTATTATTTCTCCTAATTATATAGGATTTTAATATTACTCACATAAATTAAACCCAATTAATTTTATGGCCCAATTTGTACTAAATTAATTTACACATCTCTTATTAATATTTATTAGCCCACACAAATTAAATAACTAGTTGGACCCAAAATAAATGACAAGGTCCAATTAATATGTTTTAAAACAAAGAAATTTTTATTATTTAATATATTATTTTTTTCGGTATTACATCACCTACCCCTTAAAAGGATTCCTTCCCCGAAATCAAAAGAATGAAGGAAATAGACTCCTCTATCTCCCAAGTAGCTTCCCGCTCCGAATGATTTTATCACAAGACTTTAACAAAAGGAAATATCTTTTTCAATTTTAATTTAATCAGTTATTTAATTATCTACTAAAAGAATTTAATTTTCTAAACAAAACAAGGAAGAAAATAGGGAAATAACATCATTTACCTTTTCCAATTTAAACACAATTGTATAAAATAAAAAAATCAATTAATATTTAATTTTAAAAAAATATGGGTTATTACAGTATATATATGGGAGCGCTCTGTATATTTGGCCAACTGAAAAAATTGTGTTAATGGATCGACTGAGGAATATGGGTATTTAATACGAAAGTGGTTGAACAATTTCCCAACTTTCTTTATTCCACGTTTAGTCACGTAACGTTCAAATTAATGAATGACAATTGACCTTGTCAATTGGGAAGTCGTCTGTTGATTAAAACAACTGGGTCGGACTCTTCACGGTTGACCCATTTGGATACCCAAGATCCAACATCTCCCAATCGCCCATGGCGGGACGATGTAATCCTCATATTTTTCCAAAACTAACTTAAACCAATAACATGTTACTCCCTCCGTCCCAGGATAAAAGTCCTTATTACTATTTGAGTAGTCCCATGTTAAATGTCCACTTTCCTTTAATAACCAAACTTTTACACATTTTTTCCTATTATGCCTGTAGCATTAAATATCTCATACTTTTCTTATTCTAATTCTCTCTCCATATTTAATGACATTATTATGGACAATTTTGTCATTTTATTCATCTTCTTAATATGCGTGAAAAGTCCACCAGGACTTTTATCCTGGGACAGAGGGAGTAACATTTAACTGCTGAACCGTGCGACCGCTTAGTTCACCTGCAATGCGGGGGCTCTATATCAAACCAGTTAGGGCCAACATATAGACATCAATCCTTTTATAGAAAAATAATGCGGGAGCTCTCACGCTAAACTCAATTAGTTGGCATAGAAGCTACTACCCATAAACTCAGAGTATCCCATACACATTTGAATTTTCACAAGGTTAAGTACCCTCTAATCACTCAAGAGCCTTACTTAACCACCTTTAGGCCCAAGTCCATTTCAAATCTCACTCATTACTATATAGCTATCAAAACGCTATAGTTGTCGATAATAAGTGCAGAATGAGGTGGAATCAATTTTGTCTTCCCTTTGCCTTAATACTACTCAGAAATGAATCAACTGCTTTCCCAGAATCAGTCCTTATGTCTCATCAACACCCTGACCTTAGGAATCGAAACCAAAGTAGCAACATTAAATCCATGTCTTTGCAGTAAGTCAAAGATCACAAAGAGCATTTGATTAGGAACAAAAAACTTGTTCTACAGCACCCACATGGTGATGAAACATGGATTCATTCTCATGATCCAAGAGTTGTCCATAACCCCTCATTTTAAACTCTTTTTTGAATAAGTGTGGGAACAAACTATGTCCAATTCTTCTACAGCACCCACACGGTGAGAAAGAGAGAAAGAGGTTTAAAAGTTCAAAAATTGGACATAGTTTGTTCTCACACTTATTCAACCTCCATTCTAAGTGTGTCTTATCTGAATTTCAAGTTCTCACTCACTTATTTTTTGTATCATTCACTTTCAGTCACATACTTTTTAAGATTTATGAAATTTGTAGGTATGTACATTTATTTATTTTTTCACCATATTTTCTTGTAGAACAAATGTCACACCATACAAGGTACAATTCCTTCACATCTTTATTCTCTTTTCTTCATTTTCTTCATTTGCATACATTGAGGGACAATACATGATTAAGGTATGGAGGGGTTTTGCATTTTTATTATCAAATTTAGATTTTTTTTCTTTTTTTCTTCTTTTTGAATAAAATAAACCAAAAGAAATTGAAAATGAAAATTGAAAAATTAAAAATTTTGTTTGACTTTTTAGGATTGAATTTAGGGTTCTTTACATAAGTATACAACAAATAGAAAGTAATTATTAGAAAAGTGCATCAATCAAATAATTACAAAAAGATTGTACATATTATAAAAATAGTACAATTCACATTAATAAGGAAACCTAAAATCAGGGACAAATAACTGCCATAATTAATATTCAAATTCAAATATTTGGATCTAACAACAAAAATAAATTCAAATTAAAATAATAATTCAAATTTAAATATTCAAATTCAAATCTCCATCTCCCTCACATACACTTTGAAAATAATAGTCCCACCGCTACACTGCCGGTACACCACCGCTACTTCCGCCGCTACACCGCCTCGAATCTCCGTTGTCCAAAACGCAATGAGAATAAGAAAAAGAATCGCCCTACAAAAAGTTTAAAAATAAATAAATTTAACTATTAATGTTTGAAATTTTTTATAACTATTTTGTTACTCATAAATAATAAAATGATTACCTTTGTATGAATGGTGGCTACCAACTGCATCACATTCAAACGAAATTGGTAACTTAATAAAATTGAATTGGTTACCTTGGTCTGAAGGTTTGGCTACCAACTGCATTATGAAAAAACTGCATGTGTAGATGTGAATTAGTTACTTTGGAATGAAGGTTTTGTTACCTTGATCTGAAGGTTTGGTAAACAACTGTACTAAGAAAAAAAATTAAAGTGTGGAGGTTGATTGGTTACTTTGATATGACAGTTTAGTTACCTTGATATGAAGATTTGGTTCCTCACTTCCTTACTAGTCCTCTGAGATTTCGCAGGGACGTCTTGAATCCCTGCTTAATTATCAGACCTTGATTACAGATTTGACTGGCCTACCGATGTCCAACGCATCATTACTCGATGAAGGAATTGCAGCGGCTGAAGCAATGGCTATGTGTAATAATATTCAGAAGGGGAAGAAGAAATCTTTTATTATTGCGACTACCTGCCATCCACAGACTACCGATGTTTGTAAGACTAGAGCTGATGGTTTTGATCTTAAGGTTCTTACTGCTGATAGTAAGGATTTTGATTACTCATCCGGTGATGTTTGTGGAGTCCTAGTCCTGCAATTGTTATATATATATATTTATATAGGAATAATACGTTGAATTAAGAAGGAGGGTGATGACTAACTGCAGTTGTTATAGATGAGGAGAGAGAGAAGTCATGGGTATAATTAATCCTTAAATTAAGGAATTCTAATTGAATACTAATTCCTTAAATTAAGGAATCCTAATTGTACTAACATTGTAAATAAATATGGAAGTGTATTAGTTGTGTGAAAGTTTTATGAAGGCATTATTGTTGTAATTTTTTTTAAAAATGTAATAGAATATGTAATTCACCCTTGAATTTATTCTAATAAATGTCCGTGGAGTTAAAACTCATGAGTAAGATTAAAAGATTCAGAACACTTGAATCTTCGATAAGGTAAGAAATCTTAGTTTGAAACACTATCTTGAGTAAAATAAAGTACGTATGCATCTCTTCACTTCACGTTCACACTAACTCTTAGTTGTGGGTATAAACTATAATCCGAGCAATTTCAAGAAAAAAAGGAAAGAATGAAAGAAATTGAAAAAAAGTTTGAAAAAGAACAAAAATAAGTAACTGCTTCAATGTCCATTGAACGAAAATAACTGGGTATCCAAGCCTCAGGAAGTATCGATATTTACACTGAAAAGTGTGATGGATAAAAGCAGTTTGACTATTCTAGTTTTGTGGCATTTGTTACTCGAATAAGTAAGCTCTTAGTTGTGTCTCTACACCTAGTACCCTAAAACCAACTGGTTTGGGGGTCATTGGTCCAACACTCGCTAGCCTAAGAAAAAAAGACATTGCACAAGTCAAGAAAAAAAATAAAAAAAGAGAAAAAAATGAAAAAAAAAAATTAGTTTGCTTGATTTTCATGGTTAAAAAACCCTACTAAGAGTTACTTCATATACACATGCATGCATCACATGGAATTAATTTAATGACGGATGTTGTCTAAAATGAAGATTGAATATTTTTGATAAGGTGAAAGTGTGATTTTGAATTTAATCTTTCTTATTTATAATGCCCATAGATATTTAGAAGTTAGTTTTCTTTCAATTTCATAACTAGTTGAACTCAAAAAGATTTTGTTTTGATTTTTTTTGGGTATATTCACTGCAATTCATCACGAGACACAACTCGTCC
The DNA here is from genome assembly GCA_020205505.1 of Panax japonicus. Taxonomy (NCBI): domain Eukaryota; kingdom Viridiplantae; phylum Streptophyta; class Magnoliopsida; order Apiales; family Araliaceae; genus Panax; species Panax japonicus. The sequence goes on along the minus strand of CM035109.1, from coordinate 6,971,565 downwards.
ATTTGGAGTAACCTTGGGGTTTTAAAGGCTCATGTTTTCTACGAAAACGGGATAGTATAATTTTTGTTTTATTTTATTTACTCGAGACAAGCAAAAGTTAGGTTTGGGGGTATTTGATAGACACATAATTAATACATTTTAATATTCTCATATTTATTATTTGATATTTTTATTTTATTTAACTGATACATTTTATTTTGTTTTATAGGAAATAACCTTTATTTTTTCTTGGGGAGCAAATAAAGGATTTATATCCAACTTTTAAATATAGAAAAGTACTCTTAGAGGATTACCATATAGAAATTGAAATCAAGAAGTAAAGAAAAGGATAAAAAGGAACCAAAGTGTCTAAGTTCAATGAATCTAAATATGGAACAAATTTTTTTTTCTTATAAATATGTCTCTTTTTTAGAGAGAAGGGATATGAAGTATTGTATTAGTTTAGGTTAGGGGTAGGAGTAGATTAAATTATGTCTTCATTGTATGTTCGTTGGTATGATCGTTAATTAAAAGGAGTTTTCTTATTTATTTTTATTCTTTTTCTCTTCTTTATTTAGTTAGTTTATTTATTTTAATGTGTAGTTAATTTTTTTTATATCTAGGATGAAGATGAAATTAAATAATTTTCATGATAATATTTTTCATCTCTTCTATTATTTATACTTTATGTTTAATTAATTTCGCCTTCATGTTTTGTTATTGAAATACATTCGTTTTATAATTCTTATGTGATTTTAAATTAATTAAGAGGTTTTTATATATTATTGTTAAGATATGAGATTTTCATGATCCGTGCTTGCTCAAATAAGTTTTGATGAGTTATAGTTAATCCTTAAATTTTCATAGTCTATGCTTGTCCACGTTAATTATAAAATTACAAAATTAAAGGAAAAGAAGATCAAAACCATAATTAAGTTATAAAAATAAAAAATATTGAATTACTTGTTATGTCTATTGTTTAATGGATTCGAATTCTTAAATTGTTTTCTCAATATTAGTTTTCATATTCCAGTTAATCAATTTCCAATCTTTAATTCATTAGCCTAAAATAGATATTAATGATTACATTAAAATTAATCTAGTATTTGTGGTTCAACATGCACTTGTCAAATCTACAATAGACATTGTGCACTTGCAGTACATAATTTTAGCACATCAAGTTTTTGGCGTGGTTGCGGGAGACTATACTTAGTTTTATATTCTTTAATTTTTATTTATTCGAATTATTTTTTTATTTCTAATATTATTATTATTATTATTTTATTTTTTTCAGGAGTATCGAAGCGGATCAACATGCGGAAAGAAAAGATTATTGTTGCGCTATTCCTGGTATTTTGTATCTTAAAAAAATAGTAGCTTAATTTTTTTAAAAAGTTTTTATTGTTAGTTAGATACTAATTGTCTCATTCATGCATTCACTCACGTAGAGCACATCCTGTTTAGGTTTTTATTTTTATTTATTTTATTTTTTGTCAAATATAAACTGTGGTGATTGCTAGATAGTTGAGGTATGTCAAAATTTATCCTTCTTTGGTAATTCACATAGTTTTAGGACACTTTATTTGTTTAAAGTTTTTTTTATTTGTGCATTTTCATCTTTAATATACATTAAGGGCAAAAACCAGCACCGACCCTGGGCTAAAGCCCAAGGTGCCCGGGCTTTAGGTCCAAAATTTTTTAGGGCCCCTTTTTTATATTCATTGTACAACATGCATACACAGATACACTAGCATTTTCATCTTTTCGGCATTCGATTTCAAGCTTCATGCCTTCTCGCCCCTTCTCCTCAAGGAATTCTTTTGATCTTTTCTGATCCTGCACAATTCCCTCCGACGACGACCGTGACATTCATGTCATTCGTGATTTTCTTCCTCCGAATCAGATCAGATCAGTTCAAATCCCGCTTCAATTCTCTTCGAGCTCTCTCTATAACTTTGCCTTGAAATTGGGTTTTAATTTATTTTTTTCACGTTAATTAATTTTCCTTATTCAAGTATATATGATCCCTAGTATTATCTGTTTTCTGAATTTACGTTAGTTTTTTTTAATCTGAATATTGAATTCTTTTTTACTACCTACTGTGGGCTGAGAAGACAGAGAAGTTACAGACATTTTTCTGTTTTATATTTTTAATAATTGCAATATATAGCACCAGAACAACAAAATATATATTACTTAAAAACGTAGAGAGCTTCATTCGAAGTCAAAGGTTACAAAGAATGATGGAGCTTCCAGATTTTTGATCCAGACATATACTTGTTTATGTTTATGATATTCTTTTGTTTATGCTATTATCTGATTATGCTAGAATATTATAGATTTTTAATTCACCATGGCTCCTAAAAAGTAATTTTAATTACTTTAATTCACCATGTGTGTTCTCCTGAGCTTTCTGCCTTTCTCTTATGTACTTGTTTGGCTTGTGTGCTTGGAATAATTAAAAATAATTGACACTTTTGCTTGTTTTTGAAACTGACATATTCAATGGATTAGCTGAAATAATTGGTTCTGCCATATTCATTCATGTGTTTCTTTGCAAATATGTATAATCCCATTTTTTCTCTTAATCCGGCTAGCTAGTGCAGGACTTTACGATTATCCCTATTAATAGACTATGCGTACTTTACTTATTGGTATTAAAATTTGACAGGTAAAGACTGAGGTCATAATATAGCCAATATATTACAAAAGAAATAGGTAAACTCTTGCTGGCAAGATTTTGAGTTTTACACTATCTACCATGGGTACTATTTGAAGAATAACTAAACAGGTGAACTCTTGTCATAGCTTGGATATGCACCCCTGATTGATCTCTGTGAAACTATTTGAAATTTAGTAAGGTTACATTCCATTACCTGAACTATAAAATTTTATGCTTCTTATTTATAATTTACCCATTATAGCAAGTGTTATTCAAGATGAGCTGTTGATGATATCATCCACCCCTTTGTTGATGATATTATGTCTTTGAACTGATTACTTTTTTGAATTAGTAATAATGTGATATCTGAATGATGCTTTGAAAATATTGAATAGTCGGTTATTATATTTAGTATTCTTTCGTATTATGCTCTTTTGTTCACAGAAAGTTCTTAGTTTTTTTAAACCTATCTTAATAGCAATTCGCAAATGGCCCTAAAAATTTTTTTTGTCGCTTTAGGCCCTGAAAAACTCAAGGTCGGCCCTGGAAAAACCTGTAACAAGATAAGGTGGGGATTTCATCACCCTTTCTTAACCCACAACCGAACCCGAGCCCTGCCCGACCGACCGGACGGCAGCAGACGGCGCGCGTGGGGATTTTACAGTGTTATATATGAGGCCTTTTTATATACAAAAGTATGTGGCCTTTGTTTGACAAGTTCATAAAACCCTTAATCTGTGTATAATTCCCTTTGAAATATGTTATTTTGTGGTGGGTAAGTGCAATTGATAATGGTTTCAAACACGTTTTCATTTAGAAAACCTAATAAAAATAAGAAAATGATATATATATATATATATTGCGAATATTTACGTTGATTTTTTGATTGATTATATTTTGGAGATATATGTATACGTGGGGACCTTCTATAATTCGTAGTAATATCATGTATTAATAAACTTCACCATTATAATTCGGCGTAAATTTATCATAGTAGGATTCATAAAAAAAAAGTATCATTTTAATTTTTAGAATCATTTTGAGAAATCCTATATTTTAAAATTAATGTAATTTATATAAGTTTGAATAACAATTTTGTAATTTGACTTTTAAGAAATTTACAATACCTACAATTGTTATAACCAGATTCAAATGATTTGATATCGAATTTAGAATTTAACAAATTAATTTTGAAAATCAAGATGGGAATCTTTTGTGGAGGAATGAAAGGAGTAATTTACCCCTCCATCCTTTCTAATTGATGTCTTAATAGGAAACATACAAATTAAGAAAGTAATTAATTTTATTTATCCTAATCCAAATCTAAATAAGATTATTTCAAAATATAAATAATCTTAATCCTAATAAGATTTTACTCCATCTCAAATAAGGATTTTAATATATATTTATATATATATATATAGAGAGAGAGATGAGAACTATTAGAATATGAGGAGAGGAGAGGAGACGTTGAAGGAGAGGTAGAAAAAGTTGGTTCGTGTGGTGCTTCGCTGCCATGCATGGACGATCATCGCTCACATCTTCATAGCAGCGAGTACCACCCGAACTAATTTGTTCTTTCCTATTCCTAATTATTCAATTGCCATTCTTGATTCTTGATTATTCATAGCAGCGAGTACCACCCGAGCTAATTTGTTCTTTCCTATTCCTATTTAATAAATTGCCATTCTTGATTCTTGATTATTAATTTTTTTTCTTGATCTGACTTGGGATTCATTCTTGGCTTAATTTTTCTCTGTCTTGTTACTAGTATTTGTGAATTGATTTCTGTGGACAGGGTTGGGTTGCAATGCTTCAGTTCAGTAGTTGTATTCATGGTAATTAAACTCTTTCAAACTAAGGGTTGCAATGCTTCAGTTCAGTACTTGATTATTAATTTTTCTTCTCTCTTCATATCTTTAATTTGTTGTTTGTTTAATATCTTTTACAATTTGATTCTTGATTATTAATTTTTTTCTTGATCTGACTTGGGATTCATTCTTGGCTTAATTTTTCTCCGTCTTGTTACTAGTATTTGTGAATTGATTTCTGTGGACAGGGTTGGGTTGCAATGCTTATGGGTGAGTGATGATTTCTTGGCCCTTGATTTCAATTCCTGCTCATGTAATCATGTTCTTTGTCTTTTTAGTCATGGTACTGATCAATTATGGGTGAGTAATGATGTGTTTGATGTTGATCAATTGAAATGTCTACTTAAGTACTGGCCTCAGTGTATTGTTCTTGCAACTAGAGATGGCATTGATCAGGTTTGGACTCTGTTTTAACTTACTAGTATTGTTTTTTCATCCGGTTAATTGGCCTCAGTGATTTGATTTTTGCAGGTGTGTGTATATATATATATATTTGCAATTACACTCCATTAAACTCTATTAATGTTTCAAACTATTAGTAATGGAGTCTGATTTTTTATACTTGAAGGTTCGCTTAATATAAGGAAGATTGTGTGTGAGTTCATAGAACCAAGGGTGAGTGATAATTTCTTCTGACATAGTACGTGAGCTGAGAGGGGTTAGTACAAGGAGCGGTGGTGGAGGTGATATCTCAGCCGGGGCTGGTGCCTACAACCCAACAGTAATTGGTCAAAAAGTAACTACATAACTCTCACTAAAGCTTATCACTAGCTTCACACAACACTACCATATGCAAACTTGTAAACAGGTACTGCTCAAGCAATACTGCTCACAAACTTGTAAACAGGTACTGATCAAACCATATGCAAGTGCAAGTCTCTCGCTGCTTTTGTTCTTCATCAGTATCATGCAATGCAAAGCTTGTGTCAGGGACATAACCAACTGCTTTAATCTTCTTCTTGAGCTCCTTCAGTTTGTGGGTGAGACTGGTCTCCTATCCCAATTGAACTCGCTTTGTTTTTCTACTTGACCCAACTGCAAGCGGGCTTCTTCTTTACGTTGTTTAGGTCCATTTCCCCCTTACATTCTGCACATCCTCCCATCTCCCTGTAGTTGCGCAGACATTTGAATAGAGAACATAAGATGAGTCATCTGATGGGTTGGGTTGCGATGCTTCAGTTCAGTAGTTGTATTCATGGTAATTAAACTCTTTAAAACTAAGGGTTGTCATAATATAGGGAAGATTAATGGGTGTGAGTTCATAGAACCAATTAATATTATGGGTGTGTGATGATTTCTTGGCCCTTGATTTCAATTCCTGCTACATGTAATGATGCTCTTCTGTCGTTTTAGTCATGGTACTGATTATTTAGTGATCAAGTCGAAATGTTCCTCATTCATATGCATATATAGTTGTTTTTAAGGATAACTGCCTGGATATATGGCATAGTTGCTTTTTGGTCCTAAGTTGTGTTTGATGTGATCGATGCGATCAATTGAAATGTCTGCTTTTGGTTGTTTTGTATCTTAAAATGGTTCGGAATGAGCATTCCGACAACTTTCGTTTCATTTTTGCATTGGAATCTCCATGACTTTCCCATATCTTAGCCGGGGTGGTGGTGTTTGGATTCACATTACCACCGGAATCTGGAACTTGAATATTATTTCAATGCATATATATTTGTTAATTGAAGTCTTGATTTGCGTGTTGTCAAAATTCTATAAGCAATACTTAATTATAAAAGATGATATGTTTATACTAAGTTTCCTCTCTAATAGATGAAATGTATTCTTAGAATTAAAATAAAGTAAGAGAATTAAAAAAAATTTAAATTTATCTTCGGAGACCCCCACAAGATTGATTACATAAAGAGATGGAGTACTTTTTTTTAATATATTGGTAGACTCCACTAAATGATATATTTGTACCTTAACTCATCGTTTTGTGTAAGGACGACAATTTTTGACACGACACGATAACATGATACGAGATTCATAAACAAGGTCGTGCCATAAATACCATTTTAAGCACGACACGAACACGATAATTGTGTATACACGAATTTTGACACGACACGATTGTCGTGCCTGTCTTTGTGTAAAAATAAATTTGTAACTTAGCTCATCTAAATGACCAGAACAACGAGTAATGAACATGAAGACATAGCGTAGTATGAGTTCACATTAGTAAAAATGGAGAACAATTTGAAGTCAACAATTAATATTAAGCATGTTGACCTTGGAAAATAAAATACAAATCTTTATTATGTTATATATTTGTCGTTGATATTACAAGAATTGCCTCATTTAAAAGTCTTCCATTAAACTATGTTATATAGGTTTCTAGAAAGATGTTTTAGCAGTCCTCATTATTCTATAAAATAGTGTTTGAATAATTGTAATGAGGACTTATTTGCGTGGATATTGTCTAGAAGACAATATTATATTTAAACTCACAGTATGTATTGTCGTATTTCACAAACATTTGTATATTAAAGTTGTAGTTTTTTATGTACAATGTATTTGGCGACTCAGAATAGGTGTTGTATACCTATTTGGGGGGCGTCACATT